>JAUMHI010000065.1:9979686-10070731 GCA_032359435.1 Enteromius unitaeniatus
ATGATGCTGCCACCACCATGCTTCACTGTTGGGACTGTATTGGACAGGTGATGAGCAGTGCCTGGTTTTCTCCACACGTACCACTTAGAATTAAGGCCAAAAAGTTCTATCTTGGTCTCAGCAAACCAAAGAATCTTATTTCTCCTTCGTTTTTAGTTCTTCTCTACCGATAGCTCAGTTTGGCCAGACGGCCAGCTCTAGGAAAGGTTCTGGCCGTCCCAAACGTCTTCCATTTTTCAAGGATTATGGAGGCTGCTGTGCTCTTAGGAACCTTAAGTGCAGCAGATATTCTTTTGTAACCTTAGCCAGATCTGTGCCTTCCACAATTCTCTCTCTGAGCTCTTCAGGCAGTTCCTTTGACCTCATGATTCTCATTGGCACTGACATGCATTGTGAGCTGTAAATATAACAAAGAGTGAAACACTTAAGCGGGTCTGAATACTTTCCATACCCACTATATATGTGTATAGTAAGTTATATGTTTTGTAATAATATGTATATTTAGAATCAATCATATACAATACGAACCGTGGACGATATAAAGCCATTTAGTCGTTTACTGTGAGCAAATATAACAACTGTAACAAATTTGTACTGTGCTGTTTTAATTATTTTCTGTGTTTTTTGTTTTTTAGGTTGTGGTTACTGAAGCAGTTGGAAGAGGAGCTCCAAGCCCTGCAGCACAGTCAGCTGTGGTTGGGAGAAAGAGGAGAACAACTGGCCCATAGAGACTCTGAACTGGCAGGAGAAGCCCAGCGGGACGTAGCCTTGGTCCAGTCCACCTGGGAGAGAATTTGGGCAATTATTGTGGAGGAGTGAGTATTTCACTATCCAAGCCTTATACACCAAGTTCCCATTGAAACTTAGTATGTTTGGATAGATGAATGCTTTATCAAATTGAACTTGATATGGATGACTTATGGGAGGTAGAGTCTGGACTGGGCCAGTGCATTGATGGATGGATGTTTTGACAGATTGCGACTGTTGCCATGTTTAAATGTGGTTTATTGTGTGTGCATTGTTTGATGGATGTGTGGGTGAATCTCTAAATAGATTATCCTTTGGATTAAAGAAACTGAAGAAAGGGGAGAGTGTTTTGAGCTATTTCCAACACTGCAGTGCGTGTTTGCAAAGCTCTATTGACGTTTCCCTCACTTTGTGCCTAAGATCTGAGACTCGGATGCTTGTGTTTGTCCCCGTACAGCCATGACCTTTGTGCAAACCTGCTGGAGCTCTGTAGAGAATATCAGAACCTGAGAACAAGGATCAGCTCAGTCGTAGAGAGAGCTCATGCCATCACAGTGGCCCACTCGGACCCACACAACCCAGAGGATATCCGCAGAGCTCTGTCACGGGTTAGTGCCTCAGTGCGTGCTACCTAGTAAACAACAGATCATGATAACAAGCAGTCAGGTAATAAGGTTATCTCTGTTTGCTCAGCTGGAAGCGGGGAGGCCAGAGTTGGCGGCCACTAAGGAGGACCTGAACAAGCTCATTGGTTCAGGCAAACACCTGACCGGCGTATTGAAGAAGCTTCCAGAGGAAAGCATTCAGAGTGAAAATGTCACAATGGAGATAGATGCCATTGTTGATCAGTGGCTGGATGTGAGTGCGTTAAATCATTTGGCACGCTTTGTTTAGTCCCCATTACTTTATGAAATAACTTGAGGCAGGGATGTATCAAATCAGGGCACGCATTTCCTATCGTCAAAAATATATGCTCATTTGAAAACTCAAATTGGTCGTTAAGAATGATTGCTCCTGCGAATGACTGTGTAACAAGTTAATGAGAACACTGAGAATAAGTGCTCAATGTGATGTAGAAGCTAGTTAAAGTCATTATGTATCATTATTTTATATCAGTTTTGTTCATTTCAATATTGTTAATAAATATAGATTTATGATATGATATTGACTGTTTTCTATTAGTAATGCAGATAATGTCTTTTCGATATATATATATATATGTGTGTCGTGTTCCATTAACTACTGCTCTTACTTAACTGTTTGAGGAAGACTTAAGACTTTGCTTCAGTATACCGCATTTTCTCGAGGTTTATGAGAGAAGCCATTTCTGCAAGCCATCTCTGAAAACATGGGGGAGCAGTGGATTTCCATTCCCTCAATATAATTCTCTTGGCCACCACCATGCCCAGAATTAATGCTACTTGTACATAATAAGGCAAGGATGATATTGTATAAGAGTAGCCAGAGATGGCCAATTCTACTTTAGGAGAAAAAGCCTGGTTGTATGCAGCTGAGTTCCAAGATGTCTTTTCGATATATTGGCCAGAATTGCATAATCAATGCATCATTTATCCTTTATATTTATCATTTATTTATTGTTTTTACGGTACAAAAAACAAATAAATATAAAGAAAGTAAAAGAAAGAAAGACAAAACACTGAAATGTACAAACATGTTCTTAAACCTGATACAAAAAAACCCCAAATAACATCAGACTAAAGTGTGGTATTTATGGAAAGAAAGAAAGGTAAACTAAATTCCAAGAATAATATATGCATATATCGCCTCAATGGTGATATAGAAGTTAAATATATGCATCCCTTGTTCTGCTGATATGAGTTTGTCTACTCTTTAAACTGTGCTTTTCTTATTAAACCATACTATGTACATTATGCACTTATGGTTCATTATTGTGCAGATCTCTGAGAGGATGGATGCAGACATCAGTCTTTACACTCGCTCTCTTGAGCTGTGGAATGACGTTAATAAAATGGCTAATGAGATTGAGTGTTGGAGTGCCATCTCAGTCAGTGAGCTCAGTGAGGGAGCTGCCAGTCTCCTCTCCACTCTTGACATGGAAGAACACCTCTCTGAGTTCAAGGTGAGATCTGTTTAGCCAATACAAATTTATCATGACATAACAAAATACCACAATATGTTAAAATAATAACTAGAATTTGTGTGTTTATTTAGCTGGAGTTAGATAATAAGGAATCTGAACTAAAGACTTTGCAGTCAAAGATGACCCAGCTACAGGAACTGATGAAAACCCAGCACATACACACTGAACTGCAGGTAGCAGTGTTTGTGACATTTGTTGGGGCAAAATCTATAATGTAAAAAGATTAAAAACACATTGCAATTCATGGCCACTAGTGAACCTAGCACGTGTTCTTGCTCTTTTAAGGTGATGGCTGCAGATCTGAGGAAGCAGATTTCCCATGCTGCAGAGGTGTATGAACAGACCAAAGGCATGTGTAAAGACTTCAACTCCCAGAGGCAGCAGCTTCAAGACCTAATTTCCCAGATTTCAGAGCAACTGAAGACCTCAGAGGACTCGCTATCAGAGTTTTCATCATCTTCTGACCCAGAGAATTTTGTTAAAATCAAGGTTAGTGAATTGGCTGGATTTTATTTAAATACAGAGGCAGAATACTGATAAGTAGGCTAGGAAGTAAGCTAGTCTGATATACACAACACGTCAAATATTACGATGAAATTCCCAATGATTTATCGAGCCATCCAGTTAATTTCAAGTGGGAGTTTTCAAGGGTCTTTATTATCATGTAACATTTATATAAAAATGATACACCCTGTTCCCCCCCCCCGTTCTGTTAGGAGGTTGAGAGGTCACAGAAGCAGTTAGAGGTGAGTCTGGATGTAGCAAGTGAGTCTCTCAGAGCACTGTGTAGAACGTATCCAACTCAGCACCTGACCCTGTTGGGTGACGCTGTCTCCCACCTGGTCAAGAGAAATGAAGAAGTGACACAACGCCGCAGCCAGATCCTGGGGTCTCTTCAGGATGCTCTTCTGCAGTGCTTCAATGGTGAGTGGAACAGTAAATAATATTAAATGAATGAATAGTAAGCTAACATTTAAGTAAAGGGCCCAATTCTCAGTTGCTTATTAGCATGCCTATTATTAACATAATGGCTTCTAAAGCACATATTCTGCATGACCACATTCTACATCCCTAGTCCTACCCAATATCTAAACTAAACTAACTTACTATTAAAAAGCAGCAAATTAGGAGTTTGAGGCAAAAGTCATAGTTAATGGTTTGTTAATGAGAATTAAACCTAAAATAAAGTGTGACCAATACTAATATATCCAATGTTAATTTAATTATAAAATATACATAGAATTTTTAAAAATGTTTCTGAAAGACATGACCTATACTCACCCACGATGCATGTATTTGATTAAAATGCAATAGTAATATACTGTACTGTATGTGCAATTGTGAAATAGAATTATTTCGTTTTGTATTTTAATGTATTTTATAATGGAATTTGCAGCATTCCTGTAATGCCAAAGCTGGATTTAAATTTAAACTCCATTCTTTAGTGTAATATGGTTCTTCAGAAATTATTCTAATATGCCAATGTGAGACTCAACAAATACTTGTCTGAAAAAATTAAGCAGCACATTATTCATCACATATTCTTTGATGAATTGAAAATTCAAAAAAACAACATTTACAGAATTTCACTTCTGATTAATTCAGTGAGTCTTTGCAAAAACAAAAAAGTTAATTTAATTTATTTATAATAAGAAAATACTGATCCCAAACTTTAAAAAAATAGGCTATAGGCTATAGATAGGATTTAAAATGGCTCATGAATAGTTTATTATAGATATTTTATTTATGTATGTTTGATTAAAATGATACCGCACGGCACTTCCTAAAAACATGACTGCCACACACCTGTGCCTCTGTGCTGTCTCTCCCACTGACATTATGACTGCTCCCGGTGGAATCGGTTGAGGCTGGTTACTAAGACAACCGAGAGCTGTTCCATCCATACACACCTACACAGTCCATCTGTCCGCATGCAGCAACAGCTCACATATACTTCTTCTTATGAACTGTCATTCCCTTTCTGTCTTTCCTTCTGCTAGAGAAAGCACATGCTTTCCACTGTTGGCTGTCTGAGTTGAGGGCTGGAATTGAGGACTGCTTCGAGCAAGCAGAAGATGCCGTTGCTATTTCAGCCAAGCAACAAAAGCTCAAGGTAGCGTCATACAACAAATGACTCACCCATGTAATAAAACATTGCACCAGAGCATGGCAATAAGGCAACTACCAATCAGTATTGAAACAATGTTTTCAGACCTCCAACTAATAGGGGATTGTTCCGGATTTGAAATTTGGGATTAGGAGCCATTTAACATTTATTAATGACAATGGTTTATTCTGTCCCTCAGATAATAGGATTCATTTATCCTCTTATTTTTAGACTGCAGTAGAGGAAGTCATGGAGGGTGAGGAGCGCTTGGCTCAGGTTTGTGAGAATGGAGAGAGACTCCTCTTGCACCTCAGCAAATGTGGAACTGGAAGCATACAGGAGCAAATGGACTCATGTCAATATGCCTTGGATTCATTTGTTATGGAATGCCAACAGCGCATACGGGCCCTGGAAGAAAGTGCCAACCTATTAAATGGGTAAGTTGTGCTCTCTGAGCCTACATTCTAAGCACAGACATGTTCATTACATCTTGATTAATTACAAAATTTTAAGACAGTTAAAAGCATACCGAACAGGGCAGAGCCTAAGAGTATGTGGTCACATTTACCGTTAATCTGGAAAATTTAGCTGAAGTTTTCAGGGATTTCTGTAGGAATTTCCACACTAAAGAAAGTGTAGTTTCCATATGCAATTTTAATTTAAAATTTTTGTTTGCTGGACCTTTACACAGAATTTGTTGAGTCCTCTGTGTGGGTGGAGATCTGTGACTTCCTAGTTTTGTAGTTTTATGGGTTTTTTTGTAGTGTAGTTTTTTGTTTGCCAGTTATACATAACATTACCCTTTGATATAATAAAAATACCTGTTTGAAAGGCATTCAGGATGTACAGTAGCCTGGCTTCCGTGACTATAAAGCTCATACGAGCTTAGTTTGGCCAAGCTACCTTACTACCCGCCTTCTGGGAGAGGAGCTCGTTTCTCATTGGTTCCCACTTTTTTGAGAACAGAAATGCTCTAAAACGGCAGCTTTGCTCGCGAAATTGAATGTAGCGTCACAGGAAGTATGGGCGGTCCCAGGCTAAAATTACAGTGCAATTAGGTGAAATTATATGTATATAAACATGTTGTGAAAAAGTTTACCCAAGACAAAAATTTTCTGTTTAAATATCAGTTAGATTAAACAAATTAAGAAGAAAAAACACCTGCAGTAATTATTAATAAATAATCTGTTTTTGAAGTTGAGGTGTATACCACCTGTGCAAACGGCAAGAAATTGTAACATCTGCTCAAGTCAAAGTAGTGAAATAATTTTAAATCATCCCCATGTTCACTTAATTATGATGTTAAAGAGCTGATATCATTTGCATTTTTTTAAATATACATTTTAACTTCAAGGCCCCCACTTTGTCTGAGACTGTATCATAAGGCTCTCCTACCTAAACGTATTCTGTAATTATACTTATACTTTACTGTACCTCTGATAATTCTTTTGTAATAAAAATAAATTAATTCAAAATATGATGTAAATTTAATTACATCTTTATTTTCAGTGTTGTTGTTGACCAGCAATAAGAAAAAAAAACTGATGTGCTTCGTTTGCATAAATTGATAAAACAGAATTTTTAATTGTCATTTTTAGCTATATTTTGTATCACTTTGTATCAGGACTGAATTATCTTATTACAAAACATATATTATTATATATTATAGCCTATAATGTGGTACAGTACAATGTGACAATAACCTGTATAACCATGCATGTACTGTACTGTGAAAATAAATTTGTGTCAGACTCTATAGTATTTTAAAGTTAATCTGGTGTACGTGCTCTTATTAAGGTATGAAACTCGTGTGGTGGATCTGAGAGGCTGGCTTCAACAGCTGGAGGTGAGGCTGAAGACAGATGCTCCTCTGTGGGCTGAGAATCAGTCTGCAGCCCCCGACTGCTCAGAAGAGCTGAGAAGAGTGGAGGAAATCCACAGAGAGCTGCTGATGAGGAGGTACATATGGACAGTCTGTGTGCATGTGTGTGAGGAGAATCTTCCATATACAGTACAAGTGATTATTTAGTCCATGTGTATCCATCACAAATGAATCTGAGCTACCTTTATCTTTTCTTTCACAGGCAATCTTTTGAGCATCTGTGTCAGCCCTCTCTCACCGTAACAGAGAGAGGATCTAGTTCAGAGAATGTTGTTGCAGCAGAGTTGCTCTCAAACCACGAGGCTTTGCTGCAGGAGGCCAGGAGTCGACTCCGCAGCCTGCAGGAGTACCAGGCCTTTGAGGAAGCGCTAAAGGCGGTGGAAACCTGGCTGAAGGATGTTGAGAGGAAGTTAGAGGAACTGGAGAACACGGAGGGGAATGAAAAGGAGGTGGAAGAGAAACTTGAGAGAGCACAGGTACATGGAGGATAATTGTAGAAATCCACACATTTTTGAAACAGTGGTTTTTGAAGAAACGTAAGGTATAAGGTCATGCAAATATAATTTGTATTTATATATTCATGTTATATCTATATATTTGGTTTGCATTATCTCATCACAACTCTTCACATTTGCCAGTCAGTCAGTGCACCTGCAAACTGTATTAGTCAGATCAGATGATAAGGAAATGCTTATCTGCTTTATTTTATACTGCTCACCTTTTTTTTGCTGGTTATGTCCTGTGTCTGAAAATATACATTTTTTGTATAATGTTCGGTATCCTACAGCAGAGCTTTCCTGTGGTGTTAAACACTGAGTGAGTCAGACACAGTTGCATAATATCAGAGGTCAGATGTTCAGTCAGACCCACATACCCCCTAGATATGTTAAATCATTATTCTTTTATGTAAAATCAGATGTATTTTTATATACCACTCCTTATCTTATGTATTTTTGTCCTGTCATTCATGAAATATGGTTTACATTTAACACTCAACTGACATTCCCCCAATACTGTTTAAAGGGAAGTAATATTTTTAGAATGGCTGGTCTGTATCTGTACAGTTTCTGTGACTTGTGTTTGTTTCCTCTCATCCAGGATATCCTGCTTATGAAAGGAGAGGGCGAGGTAAAGCTCAACATGGCTGCCGGGAAGGCAGAGCTGGTCATCAAGAGCAACGGAGAAGTGGAACGAGGAGTGATTTGCACTAAGCTTCAGGAAGTTGAAGACGCATGGGCGGCACTGCTTTTGAGAGCTATGAGCTGCCACAGGTAACCTGTTGCTAACCTGTTAAATGACCATCACTGCAGAATTTTAGGTCAAAAAAAGCTGCATTTAAATCTAAATAATGGAAACATCAATAATAATATAATTAACAGGGCCATTAAGGTATTTTAGGTCAAGAGTGATAAGAGTGGGAGCAGAGTGGTCTGTTTTTTAATTAATAAGTGTGCTTGACTGCAGGTGCCAAGCACCTGCGCTTGTATTCAATTAAACTCATCATCACTATGGTAACCAAGTTATTATCTGGCTCTATCATTTTCAATTTACACCAAGGGTGTAATGATGGAGCAGTTTTGAGATCTGCTAAATAATTTAGTGATGGTTTGATAATAGGGTTCATACTGCAGAATTGCAGAAATCTATCTATTTGTCTGTCTGTATATATCTATTGTTCTATTATTCCATCTATTTTGCTTAATATACTGAATAATATGTACTGTAAGAATAGTAATATTCTTTTGTAGAAGTCACATTTCTCTCTTACTCTTATCTGTTCAATGTGTTTTAGTCGATTGGAATGGACCGTTAATCAGTGGGATTTGTTTGTGGAGTCTCGTGCACAGCTGCAGAGATGGTTAGAAGGAGTAGGGCTAGAGGTTAAAGGTCCCCTTGAGCCCCAGCTTGGACTCAGGGAGAAACGAAAGCAGTTGGAGAGACTGCGCTTGCTGTCATCAGATGTGGAGGACCACCAGGGAGCTCTGTGCTATCTCGAGGAGAGTGCGGCTGAACTATACAAACGCACCGGCGATCCTGTCTTTAAGGAGGAAGAAATGGTTCTCCTCAGGGCACAGTTCGAGGATGTCAAAGCTGCAGCTGAGGTGAAGTATTGTTTATGTTTAGAGGGTAGTTGTGGTAATATATGAATTTACCAAAACACTCTCATTCATTTTTATCTTGTTTAGGAGAGAGTCAGGTTGTCAGAAGATGTTGTTCTCGAACATAAGAAGTATATGGAAACAATCAGGGAGCTCACTGATTGGCTAATGGTGGTAGGGGAGGAGCTTCAGCAATGGTCTGACCCATCTGGTGACTCTCCAACCTTAAGTCGAAAGTTGACTGAAGTTCGGGTAAGATAATTAAATTAAAAAAGATCTTAATTTTGTAACTTTATCTTTAAAACTGAAAAATGTAATATAGCATGTCAATCCAATGAACATTATGAACATTATGTTTAATGTTTTTGTGAACAAGATTGGATTCTCTGTAAGGGTTTTTCAACAATCTCCGTGGAAAATGCAAATTGTTTTTTACTCCTTTATCAACATCATCGTTTACTGTGAATGATGTGAAATGAAAAGAACAAATACATTCTTTGAAGCAGATGAGATGGTGTGAGACTGCATGTCAAATTATGTGAGACACTGATGATATGAATGCATAATTGCATTTCATCTGCACATATGATTATGTGAGTGTGAGAGTATAAATGGATACAGAGATATCAGTTTTTATTAACCCCATGAGAGAAATTGTAGTGCAACAGCTGCCAGTCAACATACAACAGCTTTATACACATAGACAACTTACAGTTTACAAAGAAATACAAAATGTTAAATAAATCTACACAAAATACCTGTGTTAAGGTGTGTTAAGATTTAAATGGAGCATTTGTTTGTTAAAGTGTGAGTGTATGTGTGTGTGTTCGAATGTTTGCCCATTTATGTGAGTACGGCAAAAGAGCTGTGTGCTTCATTCCAAGGTCAGAGTTTCTGTACTACATGCTCTCACAGGACTACAAATCAATGGATGCAGATGCTTAGATTTTACTATTGTTATGGATCTGCAATATTTCTGTGCTGATTAGCTCATTATACCGTCTGCTTATCTCCATAACACTTTGTGTGCATGTTTGATGAGAAAGAAAATCTCCATAACACAGGGTGTGTGTTTGATGAGAAAGGAAATGAGAGAAAAGTACCAGAGGCACTGAGAGAGCAATAAGAGGCGTTAAGAAAGGGGGAGAAGGGGGAAATTGGTGGGAAATTTCTATGCTGTTTGCACGTTTCTCCCTGGATAATCAATGCCAGTCAGGAAGAATGAGAGAGTGGTACTGTAGATGCGATAGAGAATAATAAGACTACAAAGCAGCACTTTGTATTTTTTTATAATAAATAATATTCGAATAAGTACTTCCTTCTCTTTACCTTTAAAGCTGTGGTTTATTTTTAGGGATCACCACCTTAAAATGCCATCTGTTTATCACTGAGTAATGAGTGTTTATAAATGTTTTTTAGAACAAGCATAACTTGTGGAACTATGTGGAAAGCCGTTACGTCTACAATAAATTTGTTAGTTTTTATAATCTATCATATTTTTGTATGGTTGATAACTTGATAACTGGAGCACAAATCCAGCCATAAGTAGCATGGATATATTTGTAGCAATAGCAAACAATATATTGTATTGTATTGTTGATTTTTCTTTTATGCAAGAAATCATTAGGATATTAAGTAAAGTTCATATTCCATTTTATATATATATATATATATATATATATATGTGTGTGTGTGTGTATAAAATTATTAGTAATATGCAATGCTTCATTTGGACAGTTTTAAAGGTGATTTTCTCAATATTCATATTTTTTGCCATCTCAGATTCTCGGTTTTCAAATAAAAACAACACCTTATTTAAAATGAACCCTTTATGACTGGTATTGTGGTCCAGGGTCACATATATTTTCTTTTACTATTTATGATTTGAATGATGATCTTCTTTAATCTTTGATCTTCCTTTTTTCACTTGTTTAATTAACATTTCATTTAAATTAATTAATTAATTTATTTTTTAACTGCAACTTTCTCGTTCCTTTTGGTTTATTTAATTTCAATAACATTTAACTTTTTTTTAAATTTGTAAATAAAACATTTAAGAAAAAAAATGAATAATCATTTTGAATAAATAAATGAATTAATACAATTCTTAGTGCTTAGACTAAGTAAACAAGTAGATAATCATGTAGGAAAATAATTGTAAGTGAGATGAATGAAAAAAGAGGGAGGTGGCAGACAGGACATGGATGTGAGAGTTTTTATCTCGCTGGAACACCGCCGTGAGAACCCCGAGCGGCGGCAGTACTTGGGTAACAAGCAGCCACCGATACCGCAGTTTCCGTAGCAACTTTACCCTCCCTCTCTCCGTCTCCCTCCCTCCCTCCTTCAGGAACTGCTGGAGCGCGGCGCGTGCGAGGGACGCGAGCGGCTGCGACGCGTGCGGCTGAGCGCGGAGAGAGCCGGAAGGCACACGGCGGCGGCGGGCTGCGAGCTGATGGATGGAGAAGTGGCGGCGCTGGCGAGGGCGCTGCACCAGTGGGAGGGAGCTTCGCTTAGAGCCCGCGACGCCCTCGAGACCGCCGTGGCAGCGGCGACAGGGGCCGAGCGGGAGCAGACACGGCTGACAGCGCAGATGGAGGGAGAAATGGAGAAGCTGGAGGGCCAGCTGAAGGAGTGGAGCGAGGGACTGAGCAGCGCCGAGCGGAGGAATAGCGGAGCTGCGGCGGTGGAGGGATGGACGGTCGCCAAGGTAATTGAGAGAGATGAAGAGGGAAGGGGGAGTGTATAAGGTAAATGCTATTTAATTACAGTGTGCATCATGTAAGCTCTCACACGTACTGTTTGCAAAGTCACACAGTTTGGTGTAGAATTAAAAAAAAAAACACTAATTTGCAAGGCTATAGCCAGAGAATCTCTCTTGTTTATCTGTTTTCGTTGTGTCTGGCTCTTTCTTGTAAACTACAGTGAGTCCTAATGTTTTCCTGCTGCTGAGGTGTTTATACTTCCATCTGCCTCTTGATGCTTAGATAATTGAAAAAGGATTGCAGATTTTTCCTCCTCCTTTTCTTTTCCGTTTTTCCTCAAGTCCCTCAATGTTTCCTTCTTTTTTTCTACTTTCTCTCATCCCATGTTTCCGGTGTCCGGACTTGTTTGTGTTACATGCTCGTTTGCGCGGCTCAAGCTCCTCAACATCTGACAGCTGACTCCCACCGGGAGAGGAGGCGGGGAGGAAGGAGGGGAGAATGTGAAAGGGAGGGAGAGAGAAAGAGTGGGAACGCAGACGAGAGGACATGTCAAAGACCAGGAAGAGTGAATGAGGGTCGCCGAAGAGTGTGAAAGAGAAGGAGAACTGCGGCGTGCGAAGTGGAAGACAGGGAGGAGTGAGAGAAGAAAGAGGAGGAGAGAGATCGAGGGAGGAAGTGTTGTATAGGGGGAAGTCAGGGAAGCATTTCCCTCTTGTTTTTAAAGAGAGGGTCAGGGGGAGGGTGGAAGCACAGAGAGAGAGAGAGGCACCACTTTGGCTCTGTATAATCTCAGGCATGTTCGGAGAAGTGGGAAGGCTTCCTGGATCCGTTGAAGAACAGAAATGCTTTTGTAAAAAGCCCTGACTCGGAGTTGAATAGAGCTGTGTGTTAATGCTCAAGTGTGTGCGTGTGCACAACTGTGCATGAAGAAGCTGATCAATGAGATTTTAGGTGTCTAGTGTGGCCAGTGCATTGACACTCAGCCCTGTTTGCGTGTGTTCATCAGGGTGTCCTGGAGGGGCTTCAGACAGCTGAAGTTATGGAAGAGAAGCTGAAGGTGCAGCTCAATGAGCTGTGTGGGTTTTCCAGCGATCTGGGTCCGCAGTCGGACCGAGTCAGTGCTCTCATCAAGCTACACAACAGGTGAGTGTGCCACTGACATGAACACATATGCATGAGGTTAAAGGTTTTGTTTAGCTGTCCATTCCTTGAAAGTTTGTTTAACCTTTGTAGATGTTTTGTACCAAGCTTTCCAAAAAAGTCTCCACTGCTTACAGCATGTGGTTTAGTAGTAATAGTAAGGTTTATTAAAAGATTTTGACATTTTAAAGACTGTGTTGATGAGCAGAGAACATATTAAAATAAGAAACAAATAATTTATAATAATGTAAACCTAAAAAATTTATTTATTGAAATTATAAGAAATATATAAAATGCATATTTATTATAATATCTAATAATAACATTTTATTTAATCATTTATTTAAAACAAAAATAACATTAAGGGTTTTGTTTTGAACTATAAAAAGTTAAAGAAAATATTGTAAAAATATGAAATATTGTAAAAAATATTGTAAAACAATTTTTTTTTCATAAAAAATATGTATTATGAATTATACATTATAAGACATTTATTCAACAGTTTTGTTTAAAATGTTTATTGACCTTAAAATTTTGTGTTTAAAACATATCAATATTAAAATAATAATATTAATAATAGCAAAACTACATAATTGAAAAGTATTATACATTAATAGAAAAATTAATCAAAATAAATTAATTAATACAAACTATTGTTTTGTTTGTTTTAAAAATGTTTAGTTTATTAATTTATTCAGAAAAATATTTTTCTGTTTGTTTTGTATGTTTAATACACATGATATATTTAATTAACGGAATGCATTTACACTTAAATTTAGTGCATGAGGTGAATGAAAGGTTGTGATATATTGCACCTCATAGCGCTGCATCTAAAGTATGCGTTTCAGCTGAGAGCACCTGTCATGACAGCAGGCTTTGCCTCGTTAGCATGCTTTTCAGGTATAGCAGCAAAAAAACATGCTTATCTTTCCTCCACTGCCCACTTTAACCTCATCCGCATTTGTGTATGTGAGTGTGTATCTGTGTGGAGACATGCTAGTGAATTTTGGAGTGTGCAGGTTCTGCTGCGTTTTCACTTTCTGATACCCAAACTCTCCCTCTGAGAGAGCCTGTCATTGAAACAGATGTCTGCTCACCTTGCGCTATCAGCCCCCCTGCACTCACCCATTTTAACCCCCATCCCCCCCTTTTCACCCTTTCCTTTTCTAATACCGCACTGTGCATCTTTTTCCCTAGTCTAAGCCTACGAGCCTCCCGGGAATGTCAGAATAAGGAGAAACTGCTAGAACAACGCTTCCGTTCTTCTCTGCATGACTTCCGGCAGTGGATGGTCAATGCCAACATCTCTACCGCCAAATGCTTTGATTCCCCTCATGGCATCCAGGATGCCTCCATCGCTCTCCAGCGGATCCAGGTGAGAATGTGAAACGGTTGTGAACTGTACTCTGTCCAGGAGGGCTCATCCTAACTGGGCAAATTTCAGGATTCCTGGAACACAGCCATAGCCAGGCCACAGCAGGTTGTCTCTATACCTGTCATGTAAAAGTAGCCAGA
The DNA here is from genome assembly GCA_032359435.1 of Enteromius unitaeniatus. Classification (NCBI taxonomy): domain Eukaryota; kingdom Metazoa; phylum Chordata; class Actinopteri; order Cypriniformes; family Cyprinidae; genus Enteromius; species Enteromius unitaeniatus. The sequence continues at coordinate 9,994,001 of JAUMHI010000065.1, forward strand.
ATTTGATAAAGTGGTAGCCCATTCTCAGGTCCCATGGGCCAGTTTATGAGGCCACTATTCAGCCAAGGATGTGCCAGACTGGTCTATTTATGACTTCAATTAGCACGATAGAAAACCCATGAGAGCGCAGGGAAAATGCACAGTAATGATGTATAGCTATGATGAAACAGACCTGTACGGACACACCTGAGAGTTCTGCAGATTATCTAAAATATCTCAAATTTAATTTATGAAATATATTGGCTTTTAATTTCTATATTCCCATAATAGTGTTATTGTCAGTCATTCTTAACTTTTCTGTTGTGACACAAAAAATGGGTCACTGGCTCGTCCTGGTGAAATATAATGGAAATAATAAAATGCAATTTACCATGCTGTATTGGCTGTATCTTTTGTTGTGGACATCAAAATCTGCAAGTTCCTGACAGATTTAGTTTTTTGTTTCGTTTAGATTTTTAACCTTCTCTTCACATTTTATCAGAAATACTGTAAATAAGGAACGTTTTCTCTTTGTATTATATTATATATTATTATTATTATTTAAAAAATATATTTTTGTAATGTGGTTACATTACCTTTTCCACTTTAAAAAGAAATAATAATGCATTTGCCGTCTGTCTCTTTTGTTATGGACACAGTCCAATCTGTATTTTGCTGCAAAATCATCTGTCACAGCTAGCTAGTCACATGCCAACATGACAGGTTACATGACATGTCCTCAGCAACCAAGACGAAATACAAGTATACTTGCAATTAGGATACATGTTTTTTGTTTTGACCACAGAGTGTGGTTAGTGTGGAAAAGCTTTCAGCTGCTGAGACCATGAAACCATTGAAATTCAATTTTGTACGCTAATTTTGGCACTGTATTAGGACACCACTTGCCGTCCAATGAAAAATCTGGGTCCTGAAGCAAAACCAGTTCAAGCTCTTTTTAGCATTTGTCTCCATACATAAATTCATTTCACAGAATACCGCAGATATTTTCTCACAATCAGCAGAGAAAAAGAGCACTGATCAGCACAGATTCTATGTGGGGCATAGATCATGTACAACAATAAAAATGAGATAAGAAGAGATATGAAGAAAGAAGCAGAACAGGGATACTGAGAATGAAAGGACAACGCTTCTCATTTTTTATTTACCATCACATACATTTCAAATGTGGAACAATGTTTCCGCATGGCTTACTGCCCTGAACCACCAACACAGCGGCAGACATGCTTTGGGTCACACGTAATTGCATCTGTACCGTTTTGAGTGGAGAAAGACGGAAAAAAGATGGGACGTGCACGCTTCACAGATGGTGGGAGATCCCTGCTGGGTGCCTGTCAATGTCTGGACGTGACTCATTGCACTTGCTGCCCTCTGCTCTGTGATAGTCAGCTTGTGTTTGTGTGGCTGACGTCTTGCTCATTCTGCTCCACAGGAGTTCAGAAGTGACAAGGAGCAGGGCCAGACCAGACTGAACGCTGTCCTGACCTATGGAGAGCAGCTCAGTAGCGTGGTGCCTGCCGACAGAGTGGAGGCGTATAGGACCAAAGCAAATACAGCCAAAGATGACTGGAAGAGCCTGATGGACAGCTTACAGAGGAGAGAGACGGCCTTACAGGTAGAGCTGCGTAGAGATCAGTATATATATACGTTTCTGCATATTTCATGTATATATGTTTTGATATAAGTTAGCTGAGCAGAGTTCAGTGATTTTTTTAAAGACTATTTCTATTGTAGTTTTAATACCCTGCTCACTTTACATTTATAAGTAAAAGTGTCTCAGCAAATTTTAATTTAATGTAATTTTATTTTATTTTGTAGCACTACAGTATCGGGACCAATTCTCACTATTAGCTAGTTGCTTATTAACATCCCTATTATTACCATATTGGCTGTTTATTAGTACTTACAGTATAAGCACATATTCTGCATGACCATAATCTCACCCAAAACTAAAAAAAGTAAGACCCTTACTAACTATTAATAAGCAACAAATTAAGAGCTTGTTGAGGCAAGTTAGTTGTAGTTCATGGTTTGTTAATTGTGAGAATTGGACCTTAAAATAAAGTGTGGCAATTTTATTTCAAAATTTAAAACCATGTACAGCTTAAGTAACATACCGTATGTAACGTCTATGAATATGTTCTTTCAGGTCTTGCAGTCTCAGATGCAGGACTTTGAGGCGAGTGTGGAACCCCTTCAAGACTGGCTGAACAGGACTGAGATCAGTGTGCAGGAGAGCAGCGCTCGTCTCCATGACCTGCCTGCCAAACGACTAGAGCTCTCCAAACTTCAGGTAAACCCAAATAGTCTTAATTGATGTATTTATACTTATTCATAAGAGCTTTGATCTGCCAGAATAAAATCAATCATTACTATTAAAATTCCAGTCCTCGCTGACTGTACCTGGAAAATCTGCGTAATGTAATTTGCTGAGAGAAAGAAATTTGATTTATGATCAATAGATGATGCATTAAACATTTAGAGACTGTTTCAAATATTTTTTTCTTCTTTTCAAGTCCTTTGAACATAATGTAGCTTTTTAAACATGTAATTAAATGATCAGATGAAATCAGCGAACTGTGCCAGTGGATTTTGCAGTACTTAAGCTCAATTAAATGAGCTGAGCAGAAGTAGAATCTACTGGAGATAATGAAAAAAACCACGTCTGTCAGTGATGATTCCGCTGAGTCAAGCTTTTTACCACAATTGAGGATTAAGCTGACATACAATTAATTTCTCGCTCTCCAACTACACTCAAAGAAAAAAACCCCCAATGAGCAATTTGACAATAATATGAATATAGAATAGAGGTTGTAAAGATAAACATTTCTATTTTTGCCTTATCACAAGATCTTTCATCTCTATTTTTGTATGGCTTTGTCGCCTGCTGGGTCCTTTTTGTCTGCTCTGTTGGCAATTACATTTCCAACAGTGTATCTGTACAGTGTGTGGAGGTCCTCTGAGTGATTATCCATCCCCTCCCATCTCCCCTTCCCCTGCTTTTACCCACTTTCCCTCTTAATCCCTTTATCCCCAGAGTGCACCCAACATGATAGACTCTATTATCATGAACTGTGTCTGCCTAACTGACAATTTCACAGTCTGCTCTTTTTCCATCTAGAGAAAAGAAGCAAGAAATTTGCTTGTGGTGGTCTTTTGTGTCCTGATGTATTAAGTGTGTTTAGTAAAAGTTTTGTTGTAGCTTTGAGAACGTCACTTGTCCATATCAGTTGATGTGTTCAAAAGCTCTTGTTGGCTTTTGGTTTTTCATGGCATGAACATTCGTTTTTATTTTTCTGTGACCCCCGCTTGCCTTGTGGTCCCTGATTGCACATCCTCAGACGCTGCTGGAGGAGATGCGCTCCAGAGAGTCTGAACTGGCAGAGCTGAGAGGGCGAGCACATGGCCTCTGGGAGGGTCAGGGTGCTGGGAAGAGCTTTGTGCATCGGGTCTGCCAGCTAGCTGCATGCTACTTAGCTCTGAGCAACCTAATTAAGGTAACCACCTTTACCTGTCTGTTTACCTCATTAGTCCTGTGTTTGCTCTTTCATTGTTACCACTGATTGTGATGGAAGATGGACTTATTATTAACAGTGAATTGAGATCTTTTAGGAGAGCTCCTATATGCTTTCATTTTTCTCTTCTTCTTTTTTTTTTTTTTAACTTTGAGCAACAGGTTTAGTTTGATCAAAAGTAATTAAAAGTCATTAATGTTGCAAAGGAATATTTGTTATAAATGCTTTTCTTTTAAACTTTAAATTTATCATAGAATCCTGAAGTAAAATGTCTTGGTTTCTACAAAATATTAAGCAGCATGTCTTTAAATATATAATAATATTAAAAAACTCTCTTTACTCTATTTTTGATGAAATTAATGTAGTATTGGTTAGCATTTTCTTTTTTGGAAAAAAATATTTTAAACATTAAAAAACTTCCAAACTTTTGAAAGGTGACCTTTATATATATATATATATATATATATATATATATAAAAAAGAAGAAGCAAATGCTATACTAATTTAATTGATCCGAATTACTGAGAAAAGAAATGCATACTACGTTAATCTAATTAAAAATAGAGCTTTATTTATTTTGACATTTGCTAAATAACATGTAATAAAATATCTCTAATATCAGCTATATTGTATAATTTATACACCTGTATAAAAATAGATTTTTTTTTAATTTAATCTAGTTTTTACTTCTCACCTCCCTTCTACAGGAGAAAGTATCCAGGGTAGAAAGAGTTGTGGGGGAGCATCAGTTTTTCTCACAGGGCCTTCAGGAACTTCAGAACTGGGTTTCAGAGTCTCAACAGGTCCTCAAGACATGCAGATGCCCCACATCTGACAAGGGTGTGCTTATCATCAGAATGGGCCAGCTCGAGGTACACTGTTAATTTTTTAGACAAATTTGACTGTTTTACAGGTGTTGTGAAATCCTAAGGACAACATTCAAGGAATTAGGCTTTCATGAATTAGTTTGTACATTTCGTTTGTACATACTGGGTGTATAACAGGATTTCTGATTGATTACAGACTTTACTAACCGCTTGTCAGGGGAGAGAAATCCAACTGAAGATGCTCATCACCAGAGGGGAGTCTGTCCAGAGGAACACTTCGGCTGAGGGTGTACCAGTAGTTCGCAAGCAGATCCAGGACCTCAAAGACTCCTGGGAATCACTCTTGTCAACATCTATACAGTGCAAAAGGTCAGAGAACTCTCTGTCTATAATTCTGTGTTTTTTTAAAGTTTTTTTAGTCTGTGCATTTCCTCAGAAACAAGGAAATGCACAGACTAAAGTGCATTTAGTGTCATCAAGTGTCTGTGCTCAAGTAGTAGATGTCTCACTTATGTGTCACATATACAGCCAGCTGGAAGGTGCCTTGTCACACTGGACCAGCTACCAGGAAGATGTCAGTCAGTTTGAGTGCTGGATGGAGCGAGTAGAAGAAAGCCTCGGAAACTCTGACAAACACTACGCAGAAATGAGGGACAAGACAGCCAATCTAGGCCGTGCCAAAGTAATGAATACTTTTCATATGCATACTAGCACAAGCATATATAAAATGATTATAATATCTTCATTTTATATTTAGATAACAGTTCAAATATTGAAATGATTCCATAAAAAATGGAAATCTGTAAGTATTAATTACTTTAATTGCTATGCTCCGTACAGCTTCTTTATGAGGAAGTTCTTAGCCACTCTAGCCCTTTAGAGACAATTGCGACCAAGGGATCCAACATGACTGAACATACAACCACCCAACAGGAAATCCAGAAACTCAGTGAAAGATATACAGCCATTAAAGATAAAGCCAAGGTAAGCCGGGGATGTCAAACTGTAGGCAGCAGACCAGTGCTTACATTTGCTTTGAGTGGTAAAGAAGAATTATTCAGCACAAACTAATATAATGAAACCAACCTGTGGTTATGGAGTGCAACTGTGTCCTGTTGATGGGGAAATATTTAGCAACAACAAAATTTTTCAAGACAGTGCCACAATAAGCTTTAAAGTTGCTGAGCAATGGTGTAGAAGCCATAAATCAGTATGATTTACACTTTATTTTTATATATATTTATATTTTATATAATCAAAAAAAATTTAATAACCACATTTTCAGTGAAGAGCTACACCAAATATTACCCTGAAAAGATCATTCAGCAATCAGAGAAGTTTCTGTTACCATGGAAACAGAATTTGCAGCCAAAGAGCTAAGCAGTGACCTCTTAGGACTGCACATGAGCTATATATATCTATGGATCTAGGTGATGTGGTTTGTAGCTTAAATCTCTTTATTGATGTTTTTTATCCCTATAGAGAAAAAGAATGGGGGAAATCTGTCTGGTACCAAACAGCTAAAATAAGTGTTATGCTCTATTTCCACTTATTGTGGAATACATTTGAAACAATGTTCTCTGCTGGTGTTTCAGGCTGCTGTCAGCAAGGCAGAAGAATTAGTTCTGCTCCATCAAGAGTACCAGCGAGGGCTGCACATGTTTGAAGACTGGCTGGAGCAGGAGCAGAACAGTTTGGCCCTCCTCTCATCCCTGGATGAAGATGTAAATGCTCTGGAGAACACGTTAAAAGAACTGCAGGTTAATATTACGTGATAATATTATTTTAAATATTAAGTATATTATATATTTAAATGTTAAATATTATTTATGACTTTAATATTATCGGTTAGAAATATTCTGCACTACCTAATCTTTACTTTTTACTCTTTTTGTCTAATAACTTCTCCAGATGCTCCAGTCTCATTGCCCTAAGGGACATAACTTGCTCAGCTCGGTTCTTGCAAGTCGAGAAAGAGTCATTCCATGGGGTGCCCCTCAAATTGAGGATCGGGCTTTGGAAACAGCACAGACTGAATGGCAGGGATACCAAGACCGGCTCGCCGAAACCAAAGTCCAGGTAGAGCAGGCCCTCGCAAGGGTTCAGCAACTAGAAGGTTTATTCCAAAGCTTAGACCAGTGGCTAGTTGACATGGAGCTCAAAGTTAAGGTGAGAAGCCACCGGCGCTCTGATGTCACTACAAAGGAGGCCCAGCTTCAACACCTTAAGGTATGATCCATTATATTTCTGCCTGACAGTCTTAGATGTATAGTACTCTGGTTTCATGTACATATGTGTTGAGCTTTTCCCATCGTTCCCTTATTTCAGAGGTGGCAGATTGAGGCTGCTCAACGCCAGGCTGAGGTAGAAGGCCTTAGTACTCTTGCACAGCAAGTCGTTGAGGACGCTCATGTAAGTGGTCGGATCAGTACAAGGGTTACCCAGCTCACTGCCCGCTACCATGCCTTGCTTCTACAGATACAGGCAAGTCAGCCTTGTACATTTGCAATTTTGATGTACTTGATTATTTAAGGGAAGTATGCAGTATTATTCAGTAAGCTGTGTCCTTTTACCAATTTATCACAAAAAATGTGCACAAAAAAGACATTTCTAAATGAAATTGCTTTTCATCACTTTTTATCTGTTGGTGTTTGAATTGTCCTGTTAATTATAGAGACACATGACATTCATATTCATATTGCAGGTTGGATCTTTCTGTCAGTTCTGCTCTCGCAGTGTCTAATGCTGTGGTTTTACAATCTGGGTGCTTAAGTACATCTGGTTTATGCTGAGCATCTCTCAATTTTCTTCTTCAGTTCAATTTTCAATCCTCAGTCAATCTATTGCTAGGGCTATTGGTAACTAACTGTTTTATTCACTAGCTGAAATAAAATAAAATATAACAGTAAACTTACTCATTAGAAATGTTGTCTTGGCAACTAACTGAAATAAAACAAGTTTCAATAGTAGTATGTATTAATAAGTATTAAATTGCAAAAACTTATATCAAATAAATGAAAACTAAATAATATTATATCATAATAAACAAAAACCAAGCTAATATAAAATACAATCTACTAATAAAAAAAAGCTAAACATTGCTTAATTATACAAAAGTATATAAATAATGATAATTATGATAATGATTAATTGATGATTAAAATTAATTGCTGGTATTTTTCTTTGCATTGGCATATTATTTTCATTCTTTTTCTTCTCTTATAATTCATATTAGACACCAGTAATATTTTTCTGAAGTACAGAAATGCAACAGACTAGACCTAATTATTGAAGTTATTTTTATTTATCATTATTATTAAATAGTGCTGTCAAATAATTAATTGCGATTAATTGCATACAAAATAAATGTTTCTGTCTGCATAATATATACAATAGTTACATGTCTGTATTCATATTTCTATAATTTAAATTATGAATAAATATTTAATATATAAATAAATATTTTTTCTGGAATATATATATATATGCATGTGTATGTATTTATATATATATATATATATATATATACACGCACACAAGCCAGTAGCTAGCCTAGTGCAAGGGGGGGTTCTTTTTTTTTTTTTAAAGTGGACCTTTTTTCTCAGTATTTTGTATTTGAGTATATTACAAAATATTACCAATAATTATCTAATAATAATATACAAATATTACGGGGAAAAGATGATCAGTTAATGTACTTACAAGACTGTGGGATGGATAAAAATATTTTTTTGTGGGCTTATTTTATTTTATGTTTTATGTAACAATTAGTCATGTTAAACTTAATTCGAATGCTGTCTACACCGCGTATAGACACTAGACAGCATCGCCTATAGAATAATTTAATAAATGTACTAATTTAATATAATAATTTATTAATTCAAAATAAAGTGTTAATAAATCCTAATACTATGCATGGTCAAGCAGGTTTGTTTACGCATTGAACTCAATCTTTCTTTTCTTTTTTTTTTTGATGGATTAGCATTATTTAACATAATAAATTCACAGATCCATCAGATAGGCTACTGTCTGTTAATGTTCATTTAAGATGTTACAGACTTGTCATGTCCATTCAGACTGCTCAAGAAAAGGGACAAGAGAACTATTCTGTGTGTGATGTGGGCTTGATGATTACCACCACTTAGCGTTAGCAATTTGATCTTGAGGTAGTATATATAACAGAGACTTACTCTGTTTGGCAGTCTTTTTGAACATATGTTCAGTATTCTGCGATAATGAAGCTGCTGCCTGTTTTCTCTTCTGTCTCTCCTGCTCTTTTCGACCCATATTATACACCGCTGGATGCCGCCTCACAGATTTAAAAAACGTCAGTTGCTGCACAGACTTGTCACATGTCGAGTTAATTGTAAATTGTAAATTGTTTTGTAATAAAGTGTTATTTTAAATAGTGGCCAACAATTTTAATCTGTCTCAAAAAAAAAAAAAAATAATAATAATAACAACAAATTCTGGACCTTTGGCAGTGGAGGGTGGGTCGTTTGAACCACCCGAACCCCTTTTGTCTACGTGTCTGATACACATAATAAATACAGTACACATAGAAATATTATGTAAACAAAAATAATTATTTTATTATTTTACTTTATTATTAAAGTATGGAACCTGGTGTCATTGACTCACCTCCCACTTTGCTGCCAAAGCACACTGATGAGTCTAATTTCTCAGCCATCTAAACATTGGAAGCTATCCAACCTGGTAAACCACCTACTGTGATCCTCTGTGATGACAAAAACAAAACCCTACACTACAAAAATCAATGTCTCACCCACATTGAAACCTTAGCTTGTAATTAAACAATATAGGTCTCAATCTTGCCCATCAATCGGTGCTGCTGCTTTAGTGGCAGCAGCAGAATTGTTTTTAACACTTGCTGTAACACCTCTCCTTCCTTCCCACTTCTCTCTAACATGCACACACACCCTGACTGTGACACAGAATAGAGCGTGTAATTATTCTGTGAGAAACAACAGGCCGCCACATGCACTGCAGTCAAGAGCTATTACGTCTCTGCAGATAGGTGTGCGCGCGGCACAGCGCAAAAGCGTTAATTGGTGCCACGTGCATGAGGGATCTGCATGTCAAGTGAAGAATGCGGTAAAATAGCTTAGCCTCAAGCCCCCAGCAGTGAATGCTATGGAGTGTGCGGCATTGGATCAGTCAAAACACTTCATACTGATCAGACTGAATTTCCGACTGTTCTTGACAATGAGCCTTTTGATTTATTCTTCCGTCATTCAGGACACACTCAAACAGCTCCAGGAAGAGATGCAGAACATCACAGAGGCTCAAAATGCTTTCAGGACCTTCTCTGATTGGTTGAGCACTGCGAGGAAGAATTTCAAAATCGTTTCTGAAAAGACGGAGGCCCTCGATCGCATTACAATGGAAAAGAAGATGAAGAGGCTAGAGGTATGGCCTAGTGAAAACACTAATTTGCAGTAACATAGCATGTCTGTGTAAGTTGTACATACAAAAGAGAAGCAAACCCACATGAAAAAACCCCAAAACAACAAAAAAATATATATATATTTATGTGTGTGTGTGTGTGTGTATTAGTGCTGTCAAATTAAAAGTTTTTGTTTATGTGCACTGTGTGTATTTGTTATGCATATATAAATACCCACACAGGCATGTTACCTTTATATATTCAATATATTTATAAATTATATAAATAATATGAATATAAATATATACATGTAAATATTTTCTAAATATATGCTGTATCTAAATATACATAATAAATACACAAGTACACACACATACAGAATATTAAACCTTCATTTTGGAGGTGTTTAATCGCGATTGATAATGTGACATCACTAATATATATATATATATATATATATATATATATATATATAATTTTGAAGGTAATTAAGATGAAAAGAACTAAACATTTTGCAAATAAACACCTACAGGGATTTATTTTTTTTCCTTTTAAAGTTGAAGGATCAGATGAACAGATGAAACTGTCACCCCTTTTTATCCTGTGGTTTAACAGCTATTGATTTGGCCTGATAAAATTACACACACACACACACACACCACAGAGTAGGACTCTCAGTGGGCCTGGCACAGTTTTGCACTCATATTTGAGATTGTAAGAGCCAGTGTGGCTCTGTGTGTGCACATGTACGAGTCTCTTTGTCTTCTTAAGGATATGATCAATATGTCTACTACACAAAGCAAAAGAAAGCTTTAGCGCGATCGCACCCTACGTGCACACGCGCACACAGCCACTTCACACACTCCCCCACTGTGATAGCAGAGATGAAGGAACGGTCTGTCTGAGGAACCTGCTGGCACAGACTGTGTAATTGATACAATGCCCTTAAAGCTTCAGCAACACATAACGCTCTCTTCTCTTACACTCATATACATATACTACTCATTTGGTGCATATAATCCTCGTCAAGATCAATACAGTTGCTAATAGCAAAGTCATACAGAAGCGATCTGCTTTTTATGTCCACTCTTTTAAACGGTAGTGTCAGCGGTATAGATGCATGTATTTGTGAATAATAAACAGCCAATTAAGTGTACATTTCGCCAGATCATATTTCTTTTACCCAATTATTTTTGGATCCTACACCTCTTCGCATCACTAACTTCTCATTTCCTTATTTGTGTGTGTGGATGGTCATTAAAACACTGGGGCTGCTTTCTCTGTTAGTACCGCAGCAGTAGTTCCGGATCCAGCTGTCCAGCTCTCATGTACTGCTCTTTGTAGAGACAAGAGGCTGATATTATAAAGAGAAGCCTTCCGCTTAAAGGTAAAGGAGTAGGAGGGGCCGAGTGTGGTCATTGCTAGGGAAACCCCGCTGCAGCAGCCACATTTAAGGCCTGGGTAATTGGGTCTTCCTCTCATATCTCTTTCCGGGGTCTCACTGGGTCTCCGCACACAGGTGTCAGGAGCCCGGCAGGCTTCAAAGCACCCATCAGAAAAGTCCACTTCAGAGGTACGCTCTCAAAACCTGAAGCTCCACGTGAATAGAGGGGATCAGAAGCTGTCAGAAACAGGAAATTTGTGCTTGTCTTGGTTGCACACTGGGGAAGGCATAAATATCCTTCCTGTGGCTCATTAAATTATTGATTTTTGTTTGTTTGTTTGTTATTGTTGTTCTTTTTGTACCCTTTCATTCGTTGTTTAAAAGACTCTCTCACCCCGCAGTCTCTACAGGGGGACATGGATCAAGGTCACAGCCTGCTTAAAACACTCCGAGAGTGTGCAGAGCAGGCTGTTTCTTTCTTGGATGACCCTGGAGCGTCCAGGCTAGAGAGGGATGTGCAAACAGGCCGATCACAGCTCGAAGAGCTTATTCTGGGGCTACGGGAAGAGCATGCAACCCTGGAAAAGAGCATTGTGCTCTATAAAGATTTCCAAGAGCGCTACAAGAGCCAAATGCAGTGGCTTAGGGAGACTCGAGCACTTCTCTGTTCCACTGTTGAACCCAAAGCTGAACTTTACCAGAGAAAAGCCCAGCTGAACAAGTTCAAGGTAGGTGATTTGTTTCATAGTCTTTAACTGATATAAAATCTGTACTTGTGTGACTAGTTCAATCATGACAGCTCACTGAACATGGATATAACAATGTTAATGATTGATCTGCTACGCAGCTGCTAAATTGTTGGATCTGTTGGTTATTGCTGTAGTGCATATTATTGCTGGTGCTGCAAGCACATACAGGAACTTGCGGTAACACTTTACAATAACAGTACATGAATTATTATGTACTAATACATGAATTATCAATTTCTTGACTGTAAACTAATGATGAGTTAAGACATGGATTAATCAAGAACTAACTTAACCACAACATGAATCAAGATGAATTACTGCATGAATAACGCCACCTTAATTATGTGTTAGTTACTGCATGTTAGTTAATGTATTAATGAACAATTTATTGTGGTAATCTAAATATAACATTTTTAAATTATGAACACGTTATTGTTTGTATTGCAAGAAGTTCTTTCAAGTATATTTAATTCATATCGTCATTCACTGATATTTGTGAACGCTGCAGGTGGCAGATCTATAAACAACTTTTAGCCTCTAAAGCATGTTTTATTTAGTTTACCACAAATTGTTAATTAATAGATTAACTAACATGCAGTAACTAACATGTAATTACAGTGGCGTTATTCATGCAGTAATTCATGTGAGTCATGTTGTAGTTAAGTTAGTTCTTGATTAATACACGTCTTAACTCATCATTAGTTTGTAGTCAAGTAATTGTTAATTCATGTATTAGTACATGATAATTCTTGTACTGTTATCGTAAAGTGTTACCGAACTTGCTACTGCTAATGCGAATGGTGATACGGTGCCATGCTGCTGCTGCACAAATAGATAAAACAGAAAGCAGGTCAATACAGGTGGAGCTGGGGAAGGTGTTTCAAAGAAACTCTGAAAGTGCACTGCAGAAGCCTTAGGTGAATGCTAGTCAGCCATATAAATACAGTAAGCTGATTGGCTGCATATAACTCTTAAACATCATACGTTTAATGTGTCCTTTCTGAATAATCCATGTATGTATTTTTATCTGTATTCATTGTTTTCTTGTGTCCAGGCTGTGGAGCAGACGTTGCTATCCCGTGATTCTGCTGTGAGCTTTGTGTTAGAAAAAGGAGAAACTCTGCTGACCCTCCTCCACTCCCCTTCCATCACAGACAATATGACCAGACTACAGGCAGACTACCAGGAGCTGCGTGGCTCAGCAAGAGTAAGTTCACAAAGACTACTAAAACAATCATTTAAATGCCTTTGCTGTTATAATATACTTAATGCACAGTCTATCCAGCATGTTATATACACTAAGCAGCAAAATTGGTCATTCAGAACATGCAGCAATTTCAGAACATTAATGTTAATGAACACCAACATTTACATATCAATGCTTGCTTTAGCAATTTGGAAGGGTAACAGTCATATACATATAGAATAATTTAAAACTAAATTGCAAATAATAAAGAGTGGGGAGAAACAAATTGCTATGAATGTGTAGATTATTTCCCTTTTAAGCTTTTGAATATTAATTTGGAGGCTTTATGTGCTATTTCCTCCAAGATGGCATCCATTAACCCTGCAATCAGTGCTATGAATACTCACTTTCCAATAATTAATCTCATGCTTGCAGCTGTCAGAAGCTCTTTATGGCATGAGAGTTTCCAGCTGTGTGTTTATAACTGTGCTTCAGTGTGAGCGTAAGTGTCTTCATCATTTCTGCAATTTAAATATATTTCCTCAGACCCACGTTCACAGATTAGATGCCCAGGTGAAGAAACAGGAAGCTTACCACAAAGATCTACAGGAAATTGAGCGTTGGCTGTTGCAGATGTCTAGCAGGATGGTGACTCCTGACCCATCATCAGGCGGTGGCCTGGAAGCTGCTACTCAGCAGCTGGCCAGACATAAGGTGACAAATCACAAAGCTTCACAGAAAAGCAAAACCCTATAAATAACCAAACACACATCTGTATTTAGTTTACCTGCATAAAAATGTGTTGTCATTAAAGTTTCAGTTTACATTGGTATTCACAAAAGTATAAAGCTATTGCTAGGAGAAGCTTTTGTTTAAATTTATGCTTGCACATATTGCCTAATCTTAGGCTATTATGGAGGAAATAGCGGGTTTTGAGGAGCGTTTGACTACACTTAAGGAAAAGGGAGAGGAGCTGTTGTCCGGCTGCAGCGAGCGCCTCCAGGCTCGGCTTCGCCAGCAAATTCAGAACCACCAGCAGGGAGCAAGAGACAGCTACTCTGCCATCTGCAGCACTGCCCAGCGTGTGAGTTTACTTGCCAACACACCAGCACAAGACCAGCATTGTGCCGATATACTGTGCATATAGACCTACAACAGTACTGTATATAAAGTCTCACAATTAATATAGGCGGTAGGTTATGTGACTTTATCGATGGACACAATGGTGTATCCGTTATTGGCCTGTACAAATATCTGCAAACATGTTTAAAAGCAGCCAATTATATCCTATCAACCACATTGGGGTTGAGGTCATGGACAGTTAACAACTCACAATGAAACAATGAAATTAAAAAATGCCTCTTGCTTGGTTTAAAATGACAAGAGAGTTTTAGTGCAGTTTTGTTTATATTTTATAATAATAATAATAATGTAATAAACAATTGGTAATTATATTTATGGATTGATTTATTATGCATTATTGCCAGTAAATTCTCCTATATTGCAGTTTTAGTGCTCATTAATTGTATGATTTCCAGTCATTGTGCTGGTGTCATTGTTTATCGTCCCTCTGCTCACATCAAAGCTTTGTTCCAGCAGCAAGCCCGAGTTTGTGCCAACTTTCTGCCACTCTTCCAGAACCTCCTGATTATTTTAATCCACCCTGCTTGGCTTCCTAGCTGCACAGGTCCAATAAAGTGCTGACAAAATTGTCCTTTCAGTGTATTTGTCTTTTAAATCAGATTAAACAACCCTTACCAGGCAGTCAATAAACTGGGGACGTCTGGCAATGAAATATACTTGACATTTTGACTTCTACGTGCCAGTGTCATTACAAGGAGACCCATCAGGAGGCACTAAGAAATCATTTCTCCATGAAAGCGTATCATTAAAGCCCATGGCAATGAAAGTGAACACATATACACCCCCCTTTGCAAATCACCATTTCCCCCCTACTCCAGCTATTGCAGTATCCTACCAAAAGCTGCCACCTGCTTTCCTCTAAGAACCCTAATCACACGCACTCCTAATATGGCAACTACTCTCTGCCATCTGACACATTGCCTGCTCAGTCACTCTCTGAGCAAACCACCCAGTCTATTAATACCTCGCCCTCTTCCCCGTGCCAGTTTTATTTTGCCCATCAAGTCCAATTGCGTCAAAACAAGCTGAGACATTGATAAAACCCCTCCCTTCTGGTTTGCTGGTTTATACCCCGTCCCAACATCTTGTGCCAACCTTGCCAGAACAATGCCATCCGGTAAATCCCGCCACCTGGCAGTCTGGTCAATGAGTTCCTCAGTCTGCATGTGCTCTGCCAACTCCTGCCATTTGCCAAAGCAAGCCTGTCGTTGCCTGCCCCCCGTGAGGGCTTGTGAATTAAGAATGTCAATCAGCGTCAGCTTTTCTGCTCACGGGATTAGGGATGCCAGAGCATTCAACACCTGTCAAATGGGCTTTGCTTTATGTTGACCCGATTTAGCATGGTTAACCGTATGCCCCACTCATGTTGTTTTCTGTTTTGCTCCTCAAATATGTCAGAGTCATGCTATTCCCGTTTTATAAAGTTAAGGATTAATTAAAATACCCTTTGGGGTGCATAATTTAAATGTTACATTTTGAATTGGCTCGTTTATGGCCTCTGTAGGTGGTATGGTTTTAATTTTAGCCAATAAATTTTGGCCACTTTGTGCAGTTTGGTTATTTTAAGTTGTGAAGTGCTTGAATTCTTCTCTTTGTGCAGGTGTATCAGAGCCTTGATCGGGAACTGCAGAAACATGTTAGTGTGCGGGATACGTTGCAACAGTGTCAGACGTGGCTTTCAAATGTACAAGAGGAGATACAGCTTCCTGCACATGCACCACACTGCCTACAGGAGGCACTAGCACAGGTATATCTTTTTTTATCTTGCTTTGTGCGTGTGCACAAATGTGGCACAATGAAGTAGGTAGAACAAAGCCAGGCTCAACAGTATCATTAATTCTTCTGGGGGGGGGGTCTGTCCCATCAGATGAAGCAGGAACGAACGCTGCAGGAACAGGCTAGTACCTATTTGCAGCTGGTTTGCTCTACCTGTGATCTTTCTGATGAGACGGTACGAGAGACGGCTGCTGGGATACAGCAGGTCAAACTTCAGGTGAGTGATAAGTATAATTATAAGGATACATTAAAAATTCTCTAACATCCCATTTCAGGGTTTGGTTTTAATTTAACATAAAAATTTTTTTACTCATATAAAACCTGTATACCTCTTTTTACAATGTCTTTTTTCAAAAGATGTTTGTGTCGGGTTTCATTGATTTAGAATTGTCCCATACCCAGTCTTTAAATTTAAAAATATGAAAATGCATTACACAACCTATATGTTTTGATTGGAAATTTTTTTGAAATGCTTTCCACTCAATGCAGATTGAGGAGAGAATGCTGGAATCTCAAGAACTAGCAGATCACTGGAGAGAGATCAAAGACTTGCGTTCCAACCTTGAGTGTCGTCTTCTTGAGGCTGAACAACTCCTCCAGAGCATGTTAAGGAGGCCAGCTGAACTCGAGCCAAAGGTTGCTCAGAACCAGCTGGACCAGGCTCAGGTAAGCGACAGCTTTGTGTCCAGATGACAGCCATTAGAAAACAGCAAAAATTATTACCCATTTTTAAGAAGCATTGGTTATATGAGATTTTTGAAAAACACTACAGCAAATTTTATATTACATTATACCTTATGCATATGTTTTGTACAGTATCTGTACAGTATATCAGTTATTCAGATGCAGTCTATTATGTATTGCTGAAAGCTTTGGTGAGCTTTGCCCTCTCTTACATTTCCTGGCAGGAAGCTTCATTCATTAATAAAGATTTCTCCCCAGATTACTCGTCTGGGTGTAATTATGGATGTGTGAATTGATTTGTCAGTGCCTGTAATAACAGCGTCCAGGCAGACCATTTCATTGTGTGTGAAAAATAGCACATATTACCATCTCTGGATGCGCTGAGAATTGTCAACAATAAATTGAATGAAAACCCCAATTACCTCAAAGCTCACTCTCTGCCATTGACAGAGGATGTCATCCAGAGCTGTCCATTTGGCAGGATATCAAATAAAGACAGGCAGCATTTATTAATAAAACCCCATATTTCATGCCACAAAGGATTTTATCCAGGAGATGCGAGCCAGGCAGGTTGATCTGACCCAGCTGAGAGAGAGCATCAATAGGCTAACGGCTGGTCAGGAGTCCCCTGAGCTTATGGAAGTTGGGCGGCTGCGCTGTGCTTGGCTGGATCTGGGCAGACAGGCTGCACAGCTGCTGGAACAGAAAGAAGAGGATCTACAGAGGAGCGGGGACTATCACGACTGCATTTGTATGGTGGAGGAGTTGTTTGACCAGCTGTCCAAGAAATGGGATCAATTGGCCAGGCATGCCACATTTCCTTTCACATTTTGCACACCATATTTATGTTTGATAGTTGCCATGTGTTGTTCAAAAGACATTATTGTCAGTCATTCTTCACTTTGTTCACAAAAGCACTAAATCTTTTATAGGGGAGATATTGAGAGCACAGCTGAGTGTCTGGATGCCTTAAAGAAGTTATCCACAGACCTGCAGGACCAGAGATGTGTGCTCGATGACCTAAGAAATAATAGGCACGGGATCCTGCCACGTCTGAGCTTAGAAGACAGAGACCTGGTTAAAGAGCAGGTGGGTTACCTGGAGCAACGCTGGACCCAGGTGGAATCACTTGTTCAGCAGAAAATACAAGATTCAGCGCAAACACTGGAAGAACTCAGTCAAATTGAGGACCATTTGCGGGAGGCTCAGGAGTGGGCTGAGTTGCAGCAGCCATCCCTGTCTGAGGTTCTCAAGACCAGCCCCCCTCCAGATTTGGCCCAAAGCTTTCTGTTTGATCACTTGAGCTTTTGTGCAGAGTTGGAAGCCAAACAAAAGCTTCTTGCAGAGGCCGTGACAGATGCCAATAGTCTTTCCTCTCGTCTAGGTCTCAATGAAAGAAAGAAACTGCAGATTTTGGTCCAGGAAGCACAGGCAGAGGTAGAATCACTTGGAATTAAGGCAGCTCAGTATCGTAAAAGCCTAAGCAAAGTATTTACTGAACGAACGCAATTCCTACAAGCCCTCGATAGAGCAACTGAATGGATTAGGAAGCAAGAGCAGAGGGCTCTTGCAGATGATCATGTTGCGCTCATACCAAATGTAGTCCACAAGCAGGTGTCAACTTGTAAGAATTTTACCAGCAGCCTAAGAGCATATCAGGTGGAGCTCACATCTCTTTGGGTACAAGGTCGAGAATTAGTGAAGGATGCAACAGCCGAGGAGAAGAAGGAGACCCTTCAGAAGCTGGAGGAGTTGCAAGCTACCTTCGAGGCTTCCTTGCAGAAGAGTACAGAGCATTTGCAGCATCTGGAGAAAGCACTAGTCATTCGAAAATACTTTAAAGTGGACCTTGACAGGATCTGCGAATGGCTAAAACAAGCAGAGGTAGCTACATTTCCAATTATTGATATGAGTGGAAATGATGAAGAGCTTCAGAACCAGTTGACCGAATACCAACAACTTCTTGATCATGCTTCAGAGTATGAAAACCTTTTGCTCATCGTCCAAAGGGCAGGACAGGAGATTCTTCCCACCTTAAATGAGGTTGACCACTGCTACCTAGATGAGAAACTTAACGGCCTTCCACAACAATATAATGACATGCTGTTGTTGATCAGAGAGAAACGTGACAGGATCCAACAAGTGCTTTTGGAGCGCAGGGAGTTTGAGTCCCTCATCGATGCCACACGTAAAGCTTTGAAGGAACTTCAGGAGAAGTGTGATGTTTTAGAGATGAAGTCAGCCAACCAAAGTGTAGAAGAGGGAGAAAGATTGCACAGCAGTTATGAAGATCTCATGAAAGGTCTTGAAAATCTTTTTCAGGGAATGAAAGATCTTAGGGGTAAAACTCAGGATTTCCTTATCATGGGTCAGCCATATGCTCCTGAAGTAATTGACCAGCTAGTTCATCTCCACAGCAGTCTTAACCAGCAGATTGAGTGTAAGATGATAGAGTTAAGGAAAACATTAAAAATATTAAATGACCATCGAGCAGTTGTTGAGAAAATGGACTGTAGCATTACTAGAATTAAGGAACAGCTTGACAAATTTAACTCTAAAGGTGATGAGGGGGCAGATGGCATGGAGACCATATCTACTCTGCACAACCTATCTAAATGTCTTGAAGAGGTTAGTACCTATCCAGAGGGTCTGAAAGCACAGAATGATGACCTAAACCAGCACTTTGACTCAAAGGTTCTCAAGACTCAGGTTATCTTCAGGGAACAACAACTTCTTACTTTAAAGCAAAAGATTAATGCACACCTAGAAGAATGTGAGAGAGGATTTAGTGCAAATAAGGATTTTCAAACTGATATAAAAGTGTCAATAGACTGGCTTAAGAGTCTTAGGGATCAATCAAGGTATCCATTAATGTTTGATGAAACAAAAATTGAACTTGTGGAAGAGGAGGTCAGGTCATTGTCAGCACTTCAAGAACAAATTAAATCTAGGTTTAGATTATTAGAATATATGACAAATGAAGAGAAACAGAAGTATGTCAACGA
Organism: Enteromius unitaeniatus; assembly: GCA_032359435.1. Classification (NCBI taxonomy): domain Eukaryota; kingdom Metazoa; phylum Chordata; class Actinopteri; order Cypriniformes; family Cyprinidae; genus Enteromius; species Enteromius unitaeniatus. The sequence goes on from JAUMHI010000065.1 coordinate 10,013,674, forward strand.
CCACAAGCCATTTCCAAAACTCCTTGAAACAACTTTAATGAATATTCCAAAGCTCAAGGATGATATTCAACAAGCTGTAAACACCAAACAGGTAAGATATTATTAATTCCTTGTTTGCCCATGTTTTCTGACTGAATAATTAAATACTGAAATTAGGGGTAATGTTTCTTTAAACTGTAATGTGTCTCTTCAGGTTGCTTTGCAGACTATTCTGTCTCTGCTTCAAAGATATCACCATTCCTTGCAATCCGTCCAGCAGTGTTTTGATGACGCTGGTGCTGTACTCGAGCAAGAGGTAGACCTGGAGAAAATTTCAGACTGCCTAAAAGACTTAAAAACTATAACAGGCCAGGAACAAGCTATCAAGTGTATGATGCAAGAAATACAAGGTCTAGTACCTGAAATGGGTGGCTTTTTGAGCTCTACTGTAATGACACAAATCCAGCAACATTGTGAGGATTCTTATCACAAGGTCACAGAGGTCTTTGATCAGCTAAAACAACGTCAAGACGACTTGCAACGGTAATGCTAATGAGGTTACAATGACATTATTCATTGCCTTATTTATGTTAACAATATGATTAACAGACATTGATATCTATATTCTCTTTTCAACTGTTGCACACACTTGTTTATTTCTCTGTTAGAAACATGACTCAGTGGAGATCCTTTCAAGATGAAACAGATGAAGTTATCAGGCAGATGAATGAAGTTGAGAAAAGAATGACAGAGTTCACAACTGCCAGAGCAAACTCTGAACAAGAATCTGAAGACAAGCTTTGTTTATACCAGGTCTGTGACTAAGCATTTCTTTTCAAACTCCTAATACATTGATATATTGCAGCTTTTCTGAATATTTCCTATTGGTTGCATTTTTTCTACAGAACACTGAGACACAAGTTCAGGGTCTTGGAAATGCACTGATTGGCTTGAAAGAAAAAGCAGCACAGTTTGATCAGCCTGCCATAAAAGACACTACTTCTCGTTCAGTCTGTTCACTGAGCCATCGGTGGACTCTTTTGCTCAGCATTGCTCGAGCTCAGGTGAAAGCTCTCCAGGACTCTGCACGTAACTGGAGATGCACCAGGGAGAAGGTAGGGAAACTTACCAGGGACAGATACCATATTCTCAAGATAGTCTAATATGATCACAAGATACTCTTATATAATTCTCCATTTCAGATAATGTAATCAAACAAATGCAATTCAAAATAGTTCTTGATTGATAAACAGATAAAATGCCATAAAATGATTGTTAGATGCCCAAATAACATATTTTTAAGTAAAAAAACAGTCCAAAAGAAAAGAAAAACAGTATTCTGTAAGCAGTGAAGACCTGAATAAATCTCGGCTGTGTTTCTGCAATCACACAATAGCATCAGTTTCCGGCAATGGCCTGAGAATGATGTAATGCTTGGCAATGACAGTCCATACAAAAATAACCCAACGCCGAAGTTGCCAACTCACCACTCACTCTGCTGCAATCACAGGAAATTACATCATTGATGGAGGGATATGTTGTGTGACATTATATGTACTTCTTTATATATATATATATATATATATATATATATATATATATAAAACGTGATTATTTTAATGTACAAAAGAGGAAGTCATATAAGTATCACAGTTACTTTCCAAACCTTCTTTCATTCACTGAATGACAAATTAGGAGTAAATTACACTGCATGCATTTTAAATGACTTTTTATTAAATGTAAAACTCAACATGAATCTGAATCAATGTTCAAAAGTTGTATCATCACTGACATGGCAACTGAACATTTAAATATTACAAAAATATAGATAAAAAGAACAAAAACATTAAATTTATTTATTATTGTTATTATTATTATTACAAGAAAATAAATGTTATAGCATGGCAGTGTTATAGCACATATCAACCGCTGGATTAACCTATTCCACATTTCTCTTTGTGATTAGCTAGAGAAAATGCGGGCTGTCTGTGAGAACCTGCACAGTCGTGTTCCTGACAACTTGGTAGAAAAAGCCTCTAGTATGGCAGCTCTACAGAGCCTTCTGGAGTACCACGATTCCTTCAGTCGAGAGGTGGAGAGAGAGAGCAGCGCCCTGACCCTCCTCAGACACCATGTGCTCAACCTGTTCCTTCCTCATGCCTCTGCATCCAGCACTGACTGTAAACACAACCAAGACAATCCATGTCTGCTGGAAATTCAGAGCATACAGGAGAAATATGACAAGTATGAATATCTATCAATCTGTTTGTCTCTTCCTCTGTTATTCTATCTTTACTACTGCTCAAGAGCAGGTAATACATTTTGCAGTTATTATTATAGATAATATATAAAATTATAGAGACAACTTCTTTAGTTTCAAGAATGTTTAATTAATACTTAAAATAAAAACATTTGCAAAATATGTGGATGTCAAAGAAAATTTAACTGAACCAAGTGTCATGAAATGATTTCTTGAAGCATTTCCAAATCTACTGTTGTTTGCTTTTATATCTTCAATCATTTAGATAATGCATATTTTTGTGTCCTATTTGTCCCTCAGTCTGTTGCAGCAGGTGTGTGCTAGCAGACAGCAGGTGCAGGTGGAGCTGCGGGAGAGAGAGGAAGTGGTGCGGGAATTGGGCTTGCTGAAAGGCTGGATTCAGGACACCCAGGGGCTTCTGCTGAGCCCCACAGCAGACTTGGATAACCTGCTGACTGACCTGGAGGTACTGTGAAAACCACCTTATACAGTGGAGAGGATGCAGCTAGAACTTGCATTCTAACATCCTACATGTACAACCCAGTTTACATGATAAGTATGGTATGTTTTTGTGGTTTCTGGTAGACGGCTCATGGAGGCATGCAGTCTCACCGCCAGAACCTTGAGCAGATTGCAGATCGTCAGCAGATGAAATACCAGGACCTCAATGCCACCCTTCCTTCAGAGATCAGCACCCAGCTGGCAGAGGTTACACTGGCTCTTGGTTCTGCAGAAGATCAGGTACCTTCATTCATAATAGGAATGTCAAGAATCCAGGTAGCAAGTACCACGCCAAGACAGTAAGGAATTGATGTAAACATTAAAATTTAATTTGTGTTAACAAATAAGATCTGTGTAGTAAGCATTGTGGTGTGAATTCAGCCAAATAGACCAGCCTGATTTGGTTTGAAGGAAAAACAAAACCAGTCAATGATATTGATTTTGACAGCTAAACATTTATGTAATGTCTCTTATTTAATTCCTTTTTAATTTCTCCTGTGCTCAGGTGCAGGCACGGGAAAAAGAGGTCCAACATAGCAGAGATATTAAAGAAGACTTTAAATCCAGACTTCAGGATATCTCAAAGAAAGTCAAACGTATCTCTTTGAAACTCAAGCAGAAGGCTGTGGATGTTGAGGAGGCTAAAGAGGAGACAGAGGTATGAATACAGCACATTCTTTGGAAGCTGTGATGCAGACTCTGCACTGATTACTGAAGTGTACAATGTAAATGATAACAGAAGTGTGCTTCAAAATGACTTCTGTGCAGCATAATTTCTAAATATATTATGATGAGTGGAATTTATAACAAGGCAGTGTTATTTTAGTGTTCTGATGTTATTATAATTTTTTTCTATTTTTATGTTTAGAAAATGAAAAATAATTTAGTTGTTTGTATACATATATATATATATATATATATACTGCTCAAAAAATAAAGGGAACACTTCAGACATAAGTCACAGATCTTTTCACACTTCGTGACTATCTGGGGTATCATTCAGTCGCTGCTGTGTTCACACTGCATGATAGATCGGCGACAGGGGCTTTCACACTGCATGACTTGACAAAGAAAGGATCGCCGACAACTTTGTCTCACTGCAAAACACACGCAAGAAGTGACATGGAAACAATACAAGGTCACGTGTGCAAGACCGGAGTTCTCACGTGAGACTGGAATTATTAATAAAAATGAATTTTGACTTGCCGACAGGTTTTGAGAAATCGACGACAAATACCTGAAATCACAGGCAAATCAGTGCTCGTGCATGCGAGTGACAGTCACAAAGTGTGAATTCTCAGACGCAATCTGAGAGAATCGCCAACAAGTCGTGACACCCGTGAGATTTTTGGCATGCTAAATATCTGGACCTGCCTGCTATTCAAAATCATGCCGTGTGAAATGTGTTATGACTGAAAATAGCATTGGCGATTACCTACAGCCAATGAGAGAGCAACATCTACGGCAGCGTGTGAAAACCCCCTGTCGCCGATCTATCATGCAGTGTGAACACAGCAGCGACTGAATGATACCCCAGATAGTCATGCAGTGTGAAAATATCTGTGACCCGAATACTTTGAAAATTGTCCAACATCCACTGGTGGGGGTTGTGCTTACAGCCCAACACCGTGCAGGACAGAGAACACCAAGATTCGCCACTGGCGCCCTGTGCTCTTCACAAGTGAAAGCAGGTTTACACTGAGCACATGTGACAGAGTCTAGAGACTCCATGGAGGATGTTCTTCTGCCTGCAACATCCTCCAGCATGACTGGTTTGGCAGTGGGTCAGTAATGGTGTGGGGTGGCATTTCTTTAGAGGGCTGCACAGCCCTCCATGGGCTCGCCAGAAGTAGCCTGACTGCCATTAGGTACCGAGATGAGATCCTGAGACCCCTTGTTGAGACCATATGCCAGTGCGCCTGGCCTTGGGTTCCTCCTTAATGCAAGATAATGCTAGACTTCATGTGGCTGAAGTGTGTCAGCAGTTCCTGCAAGATGAAGCATTGATACTATGGACTGGCCCGTCCGTTCCTCAGACCTGAATCCAATGGAGCACATCTCCATCATGTCTCGCTCCCTCCACCAACGCCACGTTATTTTATTTTAGTTAGCCATTTTACTTTAACTTATTTATCTACATTATTGCCAAGGGAACATTTCTAATTTGTAAACGTTTATTTTTTTCATCTATGCTAATATTTAAATTGCATTTTATTTCAATTTAATTTCATAGAAGACTTTCATCATTGCATTTTTACTTTAAACATATTTTTCTCTGCCATGTTTTTCAGTTTTTTCTTTCTCTATTAATCCAGAGTCTATTTGAGGAGCTAGAGGAGTGTGGTCGTGCTCTGTCTGAGCTAGATGTGGCGGTGCAGGAGTTTGGTGAACAAAATCCTCTCTTAGCCAAACAGCTGGGCTCCAGTCTAAGTAAACTGACCGAACTTCATGCTCAGACCAGCCGGCTGGCGGAGGGAAGGACCACAAGCCTTCAGAAGGTCAGCATTAGAGAAACCTAGTTGAAACCAATTATTATTTTTGCAGTTCTTCATCTTCAAAAAAAACAAATAAATGCATTCATCAAATTTGTCTTTTTCTCTATTTTAGGCAGAAAAGAACTTTGAAGAATTTAATGAAATGCTGACGTTAACTCTCAACTGGACAGAAAAAGCAGAGACTGTGGTTTCAGCCAACATCATGTGGAGTCCAGCCTCTCAGATGCAGGAGCAGATCAGAACCCATCAGGTTGTGACACTCGCTTTAGCAGAATCAGACCACAATTTTACAGAACTTTTTGTAGCTGTTGGGGTAGAAATGTAATGTTATTTTGTGATGCATCTCAATCAGGCCTTATTGCAAGAGTGGCAAGATCTGCAAGGAGAGTTTGAGGGTCTGGTGGAGAGAGTAGGACTGCTGGGGGAGGTGGTCCAGACAGATGCTCTCCACCAGCAGGTGGCAGAACTGAGCAGACATGCTGAAGAGCTGCAGCAGGGAGCCAAAACAAGACTCCTGATGCTACAAGATGCAGCCAAGGTAATATTTAGCTGCATGTCAGATTGCATAAAAGTAATATAATGATAAAAAAATAAGAGTATTGCAGTGGGCTACTAGTGCTCTCATGTTCTTTGTGCCTCTAGTTAATATTTTTCTGTGATGTCTTATACTGAATAGAATTATGCATAAAGGGTCGGTTTCTCATTTTCAGTTTTATAAACACCTTTATGATGATTTTTACAAATCCAGTTTCATATCACTGTCTTAACTGCCTCAGTCTGGTTCAGGCTTCAAGTATGCTGTACCATAGAAAGACATTGCCATCTAGTGGCCAGTTAGATTGGCAACGTAATCCTTTTTGTTCTGTATCTTCTTTGCTAGACATAACTGATCAGTTCATTAGATTGCTATATGTTCTTAACACTGCTTTAACCTAACATTGTTTTATAGTTTAATCTTAAACAATGCAAGCAGTAATGTGAATAAAATTTGTGCACTTGAATTAGTGCTCAGAAATTGTCTGGCTTAATATATGCAATAACTATATAACTGGCATCGTGCCATGAAGAAATTGGATTAGTTATGTGCTTCCATTTTGTTTTATTAGAGAGCAGATTTATCACTTTTCATTTTAAAATGTAAATGTTTCAGCAAATGTTTAAATGACTAATTACACGACTCACTCTTCAGTTTTTGTGTGTGTAATGGTATAGAGATTTTCCAAGATGATTTATGCATTTTACTTATTACATGACAGTCAAGTATTTTTTTGGTTTGATCTATAGTAATAGTATAATACCTGTTGTCCCATGAAACCAGTTTCCTATATAGTGGAGCATGTCAGCTTTTTGTTTTAATTCTTCATACTTGTTTACTTCCTTTACTGCCTGACCTCCTACAGAACTAGGACCATGTGGAATTTTGCCAAATAGTTCCTGTATTTTATTAACTATTTGCTGGAGAACTAGGGCTGCTTTTTTTGGTTTAAAGCTCAAAAATCAATAAAATTTTAGGCACTCTTGAGCTGTTTGTATTCTGTGGGCTTAAGTCTTGTCACTTAGAAGACGCCCTCTGCTGTAAATCACTCTGAAGTGAAAGAGCTTTAGAGTCTTGTTCAGGTGCTAACACTTCTGTTAATACTGCCTAATGCTGATATATCAATAACCTGTTTAGCCTAGCATCAGACTCTTTTAATATTCGCCTTTCTTCCCCTATTCTGGTTGATATACCTGGGCAATCGAGTTTGATGCTGCTTGAAGTTACACGCTATGAAAGCATGCAATTCTTGCTAAATACTGTAATATTTAATGAAATATACAGATATTTGTCTCTCTAAAACCAAATTGACTTTGGGATGAATATTGTCTGTTTAGGACTTGGGGAGACTGGAGAGTGATGTGAAGAGCCTCCATCAGTCCATAGAGAGAGTCCAGGAGACTCTGGCCTCCCCTGATTTGGCACGTCTCAGTCTCAGAGAACAGCTGGCTCAAAGACAGGTACACCCTTCACTCTTAATAACTTGTACTAAGTTATCTCTTTGTTCCCCTGATTTATCTCATTTATCTTAAAGTATCAGATACGAATGCAATCACGAAAAAAGGTCTTATTTTATTTTATTCAGTAGTTTTTGCAGTAATTGTTTTTGCCAATCAAAATATTTAACGATATTAGTAAAAAATGTTTACTTTTTTTTATTTTAGTTTAAAAAATAGTTTTCTTGTGCTGCCTGCAAAAATATAAATATAATCATGAATGTAAGAAATAAAATATTTGTTTGTGGGTTATGCATAAAAAAAGGAGTGATGTAAGAAAAAATATCTTAAAATCAGTTTGAAAACAGATCTATTGTTAGATAGTTTTGCTGAAAGTACATTGCTTTAAGAATTTTTCAATATTTGTCAAGACCAAATTACTGATTAGAAATGAAAAAATGATAACAAAATATTTTTATGTGTGCTGACTAGAAATATACATCTAATGTTTTTATCACTGATAACATCAAAGTAATGTTGAATATTTGTTGCTCAGCTGCTCTTGTCAGAGATGGAGGGTCTAAAGCAGCAGGTTCAGGCTATGCAGATGTGTCAGAGTGCCCTCCGGCTGCCAGAGGACGTGATTGCAGCTTTACCGCTGTGTGTTACTGCACAGAGTCTGCAGCAAGAGAGCAGCCAACTCCAACACAATACCATTCAACAGTGCAATATATTACAGGTAACCACAAACAGACCACAGCATATTCTTAGACAAAGACATTGATATTTATTTATATTACTTAAGCATTTTCACTAGTTGTCCTTTTAACCCTATTGTAAAGGTACTGCTAACTTTATGGTACTTACATTATAAAATGAAAATATAAAATCCAACAGAAGTTTCAAAAACTTGTGCACTTGTGGTTTTAATGGCTCATTTAACATCTCTCTTCACATTCCCCCAGGAGGCCATGGTGCAGTATGAGCAATACGAACAGGAAGTCAAGAACCTACAGAGACTTATTGAAGAAGCACACCGTGTTATTCAAGACCGCCCTGTTGCCACAGGAAACATACAGGAGCTTCAGACACAGATACTACATCATGAGGTGAGGAAGGACATCCTTCTTTCGTACTTTTATATTTTCACAAATATAGATGCCTAAGGCCTAAATCTTCTATTTTAAATACTGTTTCTTTAAATAAGCAGTGGTATATGTCATTCCTGTTTGGTGCATCAGTCAGTCAATCTCACAATTCATTACAGGCGTGTTGCCTAAGCTATTACTCACCATAGAGCTAGTCGACCTACATTTGGCTGGAATGAATCAAGCCGTAAATTCCTGACGTGCTCTCAATGGGTGTTAAGGTAGTTCTTCGATCTTTGACCTCAGTTTATTTTGTCCTGTGCGACATTAAATTCTGTCTTTCTCTCACGCCTTTTTACCCCGTTTCTTTACATTTCCCACACATGAAAGTGAATAGGGTTGCACAGTTCATCAAGATTTAATGCGTGAAGATTAAAATAGTAACATTTCTCATTTTGTTTAATTTTGTGCAGCACTAAAGACAAGGACCAGTTTAAAAACACCAAATAGAAATAAACCTAAACCTGTACTCAATGTCACATCCTTGTGTTTTATTAGTAGATCTTACTTCAGTTGGGGTGGCAGCTGTGGCTTTATCACCCAGGGTTATTTTCCTCTGCAGAGCCTAGTGCTGCAGCTGCAGCTTTCTCCCACATGACCTCATTACCAGAGACTGGCCTCTCTGTGTTTGCAAAAGAATGACAGTTAAAGCGAGAGAACACCGGGAGGGGGACTCCACGGGCCGTGCAAAATCTGTAATGTGAGCCCCCTTCCTCCCCTCATTCTCATGCTCGCGCCCAGTTCCTTTGTTTGTCAGAAAAACAGCTTCGGGATTGGTGGAAAGCGAGGAAGTAAGGGGAAGGAAGGGAAAGAGTAAACAGGAGGTGGGGGGAATAGCCCCTCTCACTGAGCTCATTTCCTGTTCTCGAGGTCTTTGTGTGTGTATGAGGGTGAGTTGGCCGGTTTGGGGGAGGTAGTGTTCTTCCTGTCTCTAGTCTCCTCCCATGCTCTCCTGTTGGCCATGCTCTGTGCCAATCACGGTCTCTGTTGCCCCGAAGGCTTGGCTTGTCAGCCTTCTCCCACAGCGCTCCGATTGGCTACGAGCTCAAAATGCCTCTGACTGAGTGATTGCTCGTCTGTGCCGTTTTTTCTACTGCAAACAGACAGAGAGGGGGAATTTCTCAGCTCAGCTCGCCGGTGCCTCTGTCTGCATTAACTACTTTTTCACTCCTCATCTATGGGACTTAATCCAGGACGCATATATGTGGACCAGCCGTGGTGGAATAATAATGTAATGTGTCACTGTGACAGGAACTGGCCCTGAAGATAAAAGGATACCAGGAGCAGATCTCGGCCTTGAACTCCAAGTGTAAGATGTTGACTGTGAAAGCCAAACATGCTACCATGCTGCTGACAGTCAGCGAGGTCGATGGACTCTCGGACGGGTTAGAGGAGCTGGAGGATGAGGAGGAAGAGATGCCCAAACACCCACCAGCACACCCCTCTGTTGTCATGGTGAGTGATTTACTCTTACACATGTTAGGGCTGGGCGGGGTGCGCCGGGTGCTCTTTTTACTTTGACTGTCGGACAGCATCCCATGGGTCTCTTATTTCTCCCACAGGGTTGTATGTGCCTCTGCATTGTGTATTCCTGCTGTTGTTTTTTACTGAAAGAGGAAACAGGATGAGGGTGTTAGTTGTCCTTGACTTTGTCAACATTAGTTTGTCTTTACAGTTTCTCTTCATTGCATCAGTCATGATCAGGGCCGGATTCCACATTAACCGCCAACAGTTCAGCTCCAGCTGTGTCGCTCAGTTCTTACTGACTTGCAGGGAAAGGGGTGTAGCTTTGCAGCAGTTCAGCAGTCATTGTATCTAGATCTAAATTTAGCCTAATGGTGGAGCGCTTCCATGGTTCAGATTACTTTAGTTTATGCAGGCAAACACAATTCAGTATTGTATGCCCTCTTATTGTATTTTTACAGTGAGTCTGCGTGTCCTCTGCCCTGTTTCCTGACCGGGTTCATTCCTTTATCATGACGAGAGGTCTGCAAAGGGCTTAGTCATGGCTACTCTTAACAAAATGTGGTCTGTCTGTAATTCTGTGGTGCTGCTTTGCAGGGTCTTATTCAGATTTTCTGCTTGAATCAGGATTTCCTGTCAGAATCAAATGGAAATATGCGCTACTGCAAATTTGGGGTCAAGGAATAAAATGTTTTATTTAGAAAGCATTCAACTGATCAAAAGCGACAGCAAAGACTTTTATAATCCTAAAGTTTTAAATTTGTTCTGCTCTTTTGAATAATCATCAAATAATCCTGTAAAATGTATCATGGTTTCCACCAAAAATCATATTTCACAGTATTGCTGTTCTTACTTTATAAATTGCAGCCTTGTTGAGTATGAGAGAAAACATGTTTAAGAAATATGACCACCCCCAAACCTAAACAGTAGTGTACTTTTTCCATCACCTTAACATTCTTTCTCTGGTTTTCTTCTTCGTTTGGTGCTTTACTCCTGTTTATGCATCTTTCTTTCTTTTTCTTCCTCTGCATCTTTTGCCCTTGAATGGTCAGATGACAGCAGGCCGTTGTCATACTCTCCTCTCACCGGTCACAGAGGAGTCTGGTGAGGAGGGCACCAACAGCGAGGTCTCCTCTCCTCCTGCCTGCAGATCGCCCTCACCTGGGCCTAACGCTGACACCTCTCAGGTACCCCGTGGCACTAACCTACACATTGCTAGCTCTTGCCAACCTTATAACATTTAATCAACTTATCCCACCCTGATCTGCCTCTAACCTAATTGAACTAAATTTAAAATTAACCAACCACTTTTACACAGCCACCGCTCATTCTGAATTTGAATGCAAATGTTAGTCTGAGAGTTCCCCCACTTTTCTCTTCTGGAAATCTAGAATAAAACTTTAATATCTCCTATCTCGTTGTGTTATGCAGATAAAAATGTAAGCAAGGCATCTGTAGGTTGATTTCCTGGAAGTGTGAAAACACTAGGAACGCTGACACTGTGATAATGTTTTCTAAACATTTCTCTGTAAGCTTTTCAACCAGCAGCACTGAATTATAGTATCAGTTTGCCCAACCAATGGTAGATAGGAGCATTTAGTAGTTACTGTTTTTGTACCTTTTTCACTTTGTTCCACTAGTGGTTCAGAAATTGTATGCTTCAGATTTTATCAATTCGAAAGAAAATTTATATAAAGTAATACATATTATGTATATTATACTATATAATATATACATCACTGTTCAACAGGGGTTGCCCTTAAAACAGTAATATTCTGACATATTTTTAAAAGTTGTTTACACTTCAGTGTCTTCAGTGTCACATGATCCTTTAGAAATCATTTGAATTTGATTATTTGCTTCTTGAGAAACATTTTCTTATCGTCAATGTTGAAAACAGTTGTGTTGCATAATATTTTTTGTGCGAATAGTGATACATTTTTTCAGGATTCTTTGATTCCATTTATTTGAGATGGAAAAAATAAATATAATTCTGACCTCAAACTCTGGAATAGAGATTAAATTAATTAATTAATATTCGTCTGCTGACATTTTCTTGAGGAGCATTAAAATAATATCTCTGATTTCATTCTGACAAGATTTTACACATGTAATGAGCATAGTTGACACAGATTTGATCATGTCCTGAGGGAGTGACAAAGATGTTTTGGTTAGCATAGATTCTTTGTTTTTAAGCATCTGGCAAACACATGGTTAACCATTTGGTATAATCATGTTACTGGGCACGAGTGCAACATCTGAAACATTCAGGCAGAAACCCACATACGTTTCACTACTGTTTTGCTGTAGTTTAAGAGGACCAGCATGGAGACCTGTGCAGGATGGATTTTTCAGTCTCTCTCTCGCCCAATCTCGCAAAAAAATGTATTATTTTCTCCCGCTCCTGCCTGCAGTATTCAAGTTTTGTCCCGCTCCTCCCCGCAAAAGCCCGCAGTTAAACATATAAGTAGTTTTATTTTCACCGCTTCTTCCAGCTACTCTATTATTTGTTTCACTTGATTCCCTTTTGAATATAAATAAAAAAGAAATACATTTTGTTTTATTTGAGTTTAATTTAATGGAATGATAAACATGGACGAGGAGCTTTTCAGAACATAGAAATAGTTAGAAATAGACTAAAATAAACTGATTCAGAACATGCGTTAGCCTTTTTTTTTCTTCAGCAATTTAGAAAAAACAAGTACATCTATGCTCTTCAGACATTGTGCCTCGGTGTGGTGCTATAGTCATGAACCACATGAGAATTATCTTTCGAACTTGCGCCTGTAAATTGTTTTCACTTTATTTTGTCGTTCAATTTTTGAAGATAATTCCATTTTGCAGGAGTCCCGCGAATAATTATATTCTCCCGCAAACCGCATTAACATGAGGACCTTACTGCCGGCTCCTGCATTCACCCATCAAATCTTGTCCCGCGCCTCACTCGGTGCATTGGGTCCCGCGAAAGTGCAGGTCTCTAGACCAGCACACATTTGTTTATGTGTGCATGCACACACACTCTCATGATGTAACCTCTTTTGTAGGGTTCAGGGCGAGCTCCTTTAAGCAGAGCTCCACTACAGGAGCTTTATGACCCCTCCATGGAGTCAGCTGCCTCAGCTAACCTAGACGATCTACAGCGCTCATGGGAGACTTTGAAGAATGTGGTAAATATCCATAGATGCTCTTGCATTACAAAATCCAAATCACTTCTTATGTTGGTTAACATACATTATATTACTTTACAGATCAGTGAGAAGCAGAAGAGCCTATATGAAGCTCTGGAGAGACAGCAGCACTATCAGGAGACCCTGCAATCTGTCTCCACAAAGATGGAGTCCATTGAGACTGCACTAAATGAAGGCTTAGAGCCAAGCAAGAGTCCTGAGAGCCAGATGGCCGCCCACCAGGTGAGAGAGACAGAGGATCAGATGAAGCAAGATGACCGCACTAAAACTGGATCACATAAAAACTCAAGCCTACAGCTGGAGTAACGATACACACCAGGGGACAGAGTTACCCTCTAGATTACCAACTGTGTCTAAAAACTAATCTCTTACCTTGAAGTATCTTCCTTTCTGTGGCATTTAGCCTGTAATATAGCCTTACTGTTACAACTAGAGCAAATCAACTTTCTAACCTGAATTAAAATAATGGTTGTTCCTCAGGCTTTGATGGATGAGATCCTGATGCTTCAGGATGAGATCAGTGCACTGCAGGCCTGCTTCTCCCAAGAGCTACAGTTGGATGAGGACAGTTTGGAGGCAGATGCTGGAGACCAGCTGGCCCTGCAGTCAACCCTCACTGTGCTAGGAGAACGCATGGCCACCATACACATGAAGGCCTCCGGAAAACGCCAACTTTTGGAGGTGAGAAGGAATAAACAGCATGCACAGAAATGGAGACGGCTGATAAATAGTAGCAAAAAAAAAGATTTTGCCATGCTGTTTTTATTATTTGATGTACTGTTGTTTAGCAGATGTTGGAAATTTCTAATTCGTAATTAGTCCTAGTTATTATTGTAGTCTTTCGGTTGAACCATCAGGATATCGCTCTACTTAAAACCACTAATTGCAGATTATGAACCAAATGACAGACAAGCCTAAACTAATTCCCAGGAGCCATAATTAAAGAGAAAGAATAGAAGAATAACACATAACAAACTGGTGCTATGTTATCACACTTATTTTGCAACAGTGGCAGTTCTACAAGATTTTTCTACACTGACCTTATTACTCTCAAGACGACTCAACTTAATAAATACCCATGTAACATATTGTACTTGATATAGACCTGCTTTTGTGCAATCCTCTGTCCTCCAGGAGCGACTAAGCGAGCAGTTAGAAGAACAGAGGCAGGAACAAGCACTGCAGCGTTATCATAGTGAGGCGGAGGAGCTTGACAACTGGCTGCTCAGCACACGTGCCACACTGAGCTCCACTCTCCAGCCACATCCACAGGACATGGACATGGAGGAGCAGCTGATTGACTGCCAGGTAAGAGACTAAGCCTGGGAAATATGTCAGAATAAAAAATACAATCACGTCTGTTTCAAAGAATCAACTAAACAAATAATTGGGAAAATACTGATTTATTTGGTTCATCTGCTCTTCAGTATGCACCAATTTCATTGTTTCAGAGCACTTTGAAAATTGTTAGTTGCAGATGATACAAGTTTTTAAAACCATGATAGATTTTCAGTGGTGTACTATATAAACATTTCTTCGGATTCTACTGGCAGATAATGTCTGGAGTCATTAGAGTGGGCCGCAAGTAAATCTGATTAGCTGTGAGGGTTTTGTCCCGTTCTGTTGGTCATTAGGATTAGGGGTTTCTTTTTCCCTGCACTCATAGGACGTCCCACAGTGCATGTCTGCATTTCTTCAAGGAGACACAGAGACATACACACGTGTCTTTTGTGTTTTGATTCAAGGGCTGTAGGGATCAAGTTAACCTTTAACCCGAAAGTTAGATTCTTTGTGAGCAGTCAGGGTGGCCCTGACCTTTAGCATACTGTTTGCACATTCCTCAATGACTGCCACTGGCTCTCTCCACTATTAACCAGCATTCAGCTCCAGCTACCCTGCAGACCCACCACAAAATGTTCCAAAATGTATTTATTATGTTCTTTCTTAGTACTATGCTACCGTCTCTGGGTGCATGTATTATGGTAAAGATCTAAATGTCTAAATACTAGGTTAAGCAGCTTAAGAAGATTATCAGTCACTGAATACACACGTCTCCTGTTATTTATTTTTCGTATACCTTCTGTTGTGTTTTTACGTGTCTCTAAATATTTGAAAGCAAACAAATCTTTTTAGTTCCAGTGAATTTAGCTTTTTAACCACAACTTTATCTCAATGGTAAACCCATATGAAGGTTTTGTTGTTTGTATTTACGATGATAGTACTAGACGGAAGAAGAATGTTTCACATGTTTCTGAAATCAACTTGAAGTAGATTAACCAAGCCCAAGTCCTGATTATGTTCATTCAAAGGCATTAATGTTTATTAAATGTAATTTAAAGTGTTGTTAATAGCAGCAAAAATATTCACACTGCTGAATCACATCTGAGCAAAGCAATTTAGTCTTCTGATCTTTTGTTCCTGGTCTAGAACATGTTATTGGAGATAGAGCAGAAAGTGCTGTGTCTGTCCGAGCTGTCCGTGCACAGTGAGAGTTTGCTGATGGAGGGTAAGGCCGGCACACGGGGTGATGCTGAGCAGCTCTCCCACAAACTGTACAGCCTTAAATCCAGCCTGCTGGAGTTACAGCGAATCCTCCAAGACAAACAGACCCACATCCAGGTGAGGAAGACCACTTTAACTTCTCGACGTAGCATTCTTTGATGGAAGAGCCATCCAGGAACTATAATTTGTAAAATGACAGAAAATGCCAAAGGTCTGAATACTTAGAATAAGAACAATTGGGGGTCACTGACGTCAGCACACACCACCAAAAACACTAAAAAGCACATCCTCGCCTCAATGGCTGCTTTGTGGACAGCAGGACAGAAGAATGCCAAGGGCTGTTCATTGTTGAGAAAGATGTTCCATTGCTCTCCAGCAACATCTATCTGAAACAAAGACCTTTTACAAATTGTGGGGCAAGTCTGGAATTTTTGCTTAGCTCTTTTTAATGAGACATGTTGGTGACATGTAAAAGCCTGATGCAAGATGATTTGGGTCAGTCATGACTGACCTTTGACCTCTACTAACTGAAAAGATGTTTAAATTAATGTGTGTGTATATCTCCAAGAAATACAGTGTACATAAAGCTAGATAGGTTCATATTTATATTCTATAAATTAATTTCACCAAACAGAAATTTGTACTGGTGTAATATTTTTGTTCAGTAATAATGAGCAGAATTTTATCATTTGTAGATTTAATCTTTTTTTTTTTTTTACCTTTCACATATTTAGAAAAATAATTACCACAGCACCTTTGTTAAACATGAATATCTGTAACTTTCTATCTGTCTGTTTATTAGGGCTCACTTCAGGAGCAGGATGACATTGAATCAGACTCGTCTCTCTCTCAAAGTCCCAATATGATGGATTGGCTCAGTCAGGCGCGATCCACACGCAACCAACAGCATCAAGACACAGTGCAAAGACAGAGGGTAGACAATCACACATCTGCTCTTGAGCAATAACATGTTATTATAATAGTCAGCTTAACTAGAATAATATATGCGGATACTGACACAGTCTTGAAATACTATATCTTAAAATATAAAAATATTTTGTTATTCTCTGAGGAAGAAGCCACTGAGAATATTTTTAGCATAATATATCTTGCATGTAATGCAGGAATTAGAGGAGCAGCTTGGTGAACAGAAGAAGTTACTGCGATCTGTAGCATCTAGAGGAGAGGAGATTCTCTCGCAGCGAGCAACACCTAATGGAGAAAGGTAGTTACTTGTACATCATTTACATCTTTAGCTTTTAAGCTGTTTGTCATTTATGAAAGGCGAGGATAAGGGTGTACAGCATGAACTTTTTTCTTCATTATGTAGGTGTCCTACAGAGCTTTCTGAAGGGGATGCTGGTCAGTGGCCTGAGAGCGTGAGCACTAATGATCAGATGAGAGTCAGATGGGAGAACCTGAGCAAAGACCTCAACAACAAACTGCAGCTGTCACTAAACACAATAGAGCAGATGCCATGTAACACGGTACATAATCAGTTACAACACTATTACCTAGCCTTGTTTTTCAATGTTAGAGGATTTAGAATGGTCTGTTATATCTTATCAGTTCCCTCCCCTAATAGACCTGCAGGGATTTTTTTTGTAGGCAAAACCTGAAGTAAGGTTCCCTTGACAAGAACCCAAAGAGATTTGGCTTTTGGATTGTTGCAGGAAACGGGCTCTGTGACTAACAAAAGTTTCAGATTCTTACATGTTTTGTTAATCTTTTGAAATCTAAATACAATCACTAGAAGTAAAAAGCAAAATGTAGGTTATAAATGTAACAATTGAGCTTACAACAACTCTTTATTTAAAAAACATTATCCCTGAGAGTTTGAGCTAGAACAGTATGCCAGAGCAAGATTATAATGATTATATATCTCTTAGCTATACCAGCCCGTATCCAGCCCTTGTGGAGTCTTCAGAGGAGAGCAACTGAGTCAGGATATCCTGTCTCCCCGAAGTCTGTTTGAAGGCTTCAGCCAAGATTTGGACGACTTGCCTCAGGTACTGCCACTGAATATTTGTATTTACATATTTTTTAAGAACAGGATGTTAAACTGCACCAGCATTTTGTATTACTATAACCAGTAAGGATATTTTTGCACATAGTCATTTATTTATGTCCTCCCACAGACAAGTGGCGCTGACAGTAAGCGTGCTCATACTCTGAAAAGAGCTCTTTATAAGGCGGTTTCTTCAGCTTCCTCCTGGCTGGACAGTAGTGAAAATGAGCTTGTATCAGGCCCAATTTTACTATCTGATGACTCAGAGACTCACTTGGGTCACCTAGAGGTCAGACATAGTCATTTTACTAGAGTCTTTAACTAATTCTGTTATAAGAAATATTGACACTCTTTGACTGTCTTTTTGCTGCCCTCTTTAGAGTTTGAATAAGGAGATAAAGAGTGTCAATGAGGAGGTGTGTAAATGTCAAGATGTGCTCAGAGGTACAGAGCAGCTATGGGATGGAGAAAGCGGAGAAAGTGTTTTTGTTGAGGAAGTGTTAGATGGTTTGAAGGAAAGACTGAAGCTGCTGGACACAGTGCTGGAACAGAGATGTGACACAATGAAAGACAAGCTGCAGGAACTCACTGTGTTCCAGGTATATGGTGTTTTTTTTTGTCAGTCTATATAAATATTTTTTCTTTCTCTTGCTGTTTCTCTCACATATGCATTTTCCTCTTTGTCTATAACTTAGGCTGAGTTGAGGCTGTTGCTTACTGCACTCAGTGACTCAAAGTACCAGCTTTTGCAGAAAATGAACGCAGCTGTGGATCGGCCTGCTTCTAAACAGATGGAGGTCAGACAAACATTCAAAATGACAGATATAATAGCATGACCCCAAGCAAAACTGTTAATTTACTATGAATATTCAATGTAAACAGATTCTAGCAGAAGCGGAGGACAGTTTGAGAGAATTTGAACAGAAAGTTTCTGAGATGAGGAGCAGAGGAGAGACTCTGCAGCCCAACCAGCTCTGCACCCAAGAGATGCTAAAACTGCAGGTACGTACATCTCTCCCCTGCGGTTTGGTTTCATAACAGCAATTATAGTTACAGATTTCATGTCTTTCATTTGACTTTACCTTTGACCTTGTATTTTGCTGTCCAGGATGCTTATGAGGAGCTGGTGGAGATGGTGGGCTCCAAGCGGAGTGGGCTGAACCAGAGTTTGGTTCTGAAGGCTCAGTATGAGAGAGCTTTACAAGACCTGGTAGATCTACTGGACACCGCTCAGGACAAAATGGCTGCTGATCAGAAGATGAAAGTGGGATCAGTGATTGAGGTTCAGATTCTCCTAGATAAACACAAGGTACAGCAGAAGTTTTGTTAGTGTGGTCTGCTTAGTACAAATGTGTAATTTACTACATGTACACATTTTACTATATTACTATTATAAATGTTTTTTCATCAAGTAAATGGATTTTTAGTGAGCATAAGAAACATTAAAGAAAATTATACCCACCCCAATCCACAAACACACACATATAAAATATACAGTCTTCCTTTTAAGGAAAAAAGAACCAAAATATTGGAGCCTCGTCGTTCTCTCAAAAAAATGCATTGTCCATTTCATCAATATCACCAACTTTATAAAATGACTGATTATATGTTTTGTACCGTTCTCTTGTCTCTTCCTGCAGGAGTTTTTCCAGGGGCTAGAGACGCATATTGTTCTGACACAGGCCTTCTTCAGGCAGGTCAGTGGGTTGGTGGTTCAGCGGGAGGTCCAGAGCTTGGAAGAGACTGTGGCTCAGGCCCAGGCTGTACTTAAGCAGGCTCATAAACGAGGAGTGGAGCTGGAGGGCATCCTGGAGGTGTGTGTGGATTTGTGTTTCTAAATTTGCATTCAAGATGCAAATAATATTCACAGAGTATAGTGCATTTGAAGTGAATAACGGTTGTGGTTTTTGGCATCAGTGGTGGAGCAGGTTGGTGGGTGACTATCAGGCCCTGTACAGACAGCTGGATGCAGTGGAGAGCAACATCCCCAGTGTAGGCCTGGTGGAGGAGACGGAAGACAGATTAAGCGATAGAATTGCTTTGTATCAGGTACAGCTCCACCACACAAACAACACACTGGATCAGACATTCTTACACCATAATGTTCAAACAAAATCAACCATGATTTTACATTACAAACATAAAATACTTTATCTGTATTGCATGGAATTTAGGGAATTTAAAGTTAAAAGAAATTAGCAAACAGGAAACATAGTTGTAATGTCAATTTAAATTTAAGGAAGGAAAATTAAAATTCATTATAGCTTGAAATATTATAAGTACATTATTTTGGGAGATTGGCATTGGTAAGGATTTTGAAAGAAGTATGATTCTTCTTTCTATTTACTTTAAAATTTACCAAATTTTTTTTAATTGCAGTACGAATTAGAAATGCTAGAAAATCTACAATCTGTCTCGCACTCTCTCTTTAGCGTTTAAAGGCCAGTCTCTCTGAGCGACAGCAGCAGTTATATAAGTTGTTGGAGGATGGAAAGAGGCTGCTTTTACATGTGTCCTGCTCAGAGCTGGAGACTCAGCTCACTCAGCTGGGGGACCACTGGCTCAGCACCACCACCAAGATCAATAAAGAACTGCACCGACTTGACTCCACCCTCAAACACTGGATAAGGTCTGAGATCCAATCTGATTCCTTAAAAATGAAAAGAAATTAGTAGGATCACTTGAGTATGTTTGTGTCCATGTATGTATGTTTTTATTGACATTACGTGTTCTCTTCATGTTTGTAGGTATCAGAGCGAGTCAGCTGAGCTTAGCCAATGGCTGAGTTCGGCACTAGACCGCCTGGAGTTCTGGAGCACCCAGTCTGTTACAGTACCTCAAGAGCTTGAGACCGTCAGAGACCATCTTCATGCCTTTCTGGTAAGAACAGCTATTAAATATCCAGCTTAAATAGCCTTAGGTCTCCCTTGAGATCTTATAGACACACTCTAGACATCGGCTCTATATTTGCAGGAGTTCTCCAAAGAGGTAGACGCCAAGTCTTCTTTGCGAGCCTCAGTTCAAAGCCAGGGGAATCAGCTTCTCCGGTTGAAGAAAGTGGACACTGCAGCTCTCAGGGCAAACTTGGCCCAGGTAGACACACAATGGGCTGATCTTCTCACTCGTATCCCTGTGGTCCAGGAGAAATTACACCAGGTATGATGAACAGGACTGATTGCATGGTCTATTTTCAGTTAAGGAAGGGTATGCAGATAATGAACAGGCTAAACGTAGCACTTCTGTTCTCATCAACAGCTGCAGATGGAGAAGCTGCCATCCCGTCATGCAATAACTGAGCTAATGAGCTGGATAACCCTCATGGAGAACATCATCGAAGAGGATCAGCTGAAGATCATGGGGGCAGTGGGATCTGAAGCTGTGCAAATGTACCTTCAGAAGTACAAGGTAGCAAAACAATTCTTCAACTTTTAAAATAATTATTGTGCCAAGTATTTAAGTCACCAAATGTCTCTTTTCCTTATTTACTCCTCTCAATAGGGTTTTCAGATTGACCTGTCCTGTAAGCAGCTGACGGTGGACTTTGTGAATCAGTCAGTTCTGCAAATCAGCAGTCAGGATGTAGAGGGGAAACGGAGTGACAAAACAGATTTTGCTGAGCGTTTGGGGGCCATGAACCGCCGCTGGCAAATACTACAGGGACTCGTTACAGAGAAGGTTAGACATAAATGTAGAAAATTCTCACATTGTGCTAGAAAGCATGGAATATCAGCTTTTGTGTTTGGTTTTGCATCCCAATGTGTGTTATTTACCCATTAATTTTTTCATACATCAAACTTTTTCGTTCCACAGATTCAGGTTTTAGAGGGTCTGCTTGAAAGCTGGTTAGAGTATGAGAACATGGTTCAGACCTTGAAGACCTGGTTTAGTGTACAGGAAGAGAAGCTCAAAAAGAAGCACAGGATTGAGGATGTTTCCTCAGCCCAGAATGCACTCAAAGATTGTCAGGTAGGTACTGCACCCTAGTTGTTAGGCTTTACAAAATGCACAGTATATGGATTCATGAGTAAAGACTGCATAGATAATCCAGAAATATTCAATTTGATTTATTGTGTAATATTGATTTGACTGTCTCTGTCTTTGTATGCTAGGAAATGGAAGTGTTGGTAAAAGAGAAAGAGAAGGATCTGGAGAAGGCTGAAGAGAAAGGATGCTTATTAATTCAAGATAAGAAAGGCGAGGCCGGCTCTGTTTTTATGGACACTCTTAAAGGTCTAAACCAGTCTTGGGCCAATCTGGATCACAAGGTATGTTTCAACTAAGGTATCTAGTTTTGTAATCTTCATTACAATATTGTTAATAATTTTCACTTTTTGTGTGTTACTGCAGATCGGGCAGCAGACGGTCAGTCTCCGGTCAGTGCTGGAGCAGTGGAGTCTGTATAAACAAGCATATGAGGAGATTCAGGGCTACCTGATGGAGGGATGTTACACCATCTCTCGTCTGCGTCTCCTCACTGGCTCCCCAGAAGCTGTGCAGGTTCAAGTAGAGAACCTTGAGGTGCTAGTCCGCCGCAAAACACGAATTAGCTTTTATTAGCATTATATCGAGAAAGAACCTAAAATCACCAAGTTTTTGTGTGTCAGAGTTTACAGGATGAGTTGGAGAAGCAAGAGAGCAGTTTACGGAAACTGGGCTCCATAACGCAACAGCTGCTGAGGGATTGTCATCCGTCAGTGAGCGATTCACTCAACACAGCACTGGGTGATGTAAATCTCAAGTGAGTTTCAGAAACGTCTTGTAACTAATAAAGACACTAATCAGTACAAAGTGTTTGGAAATCATTGATCTGCTGATCTGCTGTCAGGTGGAATACACTGCTGGAGCAGATCTCCGATCAGCTGAGGAGGAGTAAGAGCCTCCTGCAATTGTGGCAGCATTACAAAGCACTTCATGCTCAGAGCAGCACTGACATCCGGAAACTAGAGGATCAGGTGGAACAGCTGCTCAAGAGTGCCACCAACAGGGACGTCACAGAACAGGAAGTGAAGGTGTGAATTTATCAATGCATGTCAGGTTTGGAATGGAAGCATATTAAATATTTCTGTACTTGGATTATGTTAGTGACCCAAATGTGTGTAAGCAATTGCTAATTCTGACAACTGCAAAGCCTTGAAACAAGGGCCACAGTTTTCCTCTTTGTAAAATAGTTTTTTTTGCAGGGCCTTATGGCGACTGAGGGATCTGTAGAGTCTGTCCTGCAGCAGCTGGATGAATTTTCAGAGCAGCTGAGGAAACAAGTGGACCCCTCTGCCATGACAACCTTCCATACAGACCACCTGTCACTCGCTCAGCGATTAGCAACAGTTGGACATACCCTCCAAAGACAGCAGTCTCTGCTAGAGGTTCAGATGATTTAGATTTTACCTTGTGCACACAGACACAGTTTTCACACATTAATTTTAATAAAAAATAGACTGCTGTTTAAAAGTTGAGGTAAGATTATTTGACGTTTGGATCCATTATGCTCACCAAGGTTGCAGTTATTTGCTTGAAAAATACAGTAAAAACAGAAATATTGTGATTCTTTTTTAAATATTTTTTATCAATTTAATGGTTCCTTGATAAATAAAAGTATTTATTTCCTTCAAAAATAAATAAATCTTTCAGACCCCAAACCTTCAAATGGTAGTTTATATTTTCAATGAAATAAAAGTGTTTTTTAAAAAATAATTTTCAAACACTCCTTTCATATTTTTGACACTTCATCATTTTGTCACTTTCACAGATGCCAGACTGTAAAGCCTGTAAGGTGTAAATGTGTTTTTTTTTGTTTTTTTCCTTTCCTCAAGGTGGGTATGAGCGACTATGAGAGGTTTAGTAAGGAGGTACATTCTCTGAGCCACTGGTCAGAAGAAGCTGAGAAGGTTCTGAAGGAACCAGACCCAATTGGTTCTCCAGATATGTCATCTGTGCAGGAACACATGGAAAAACTTAAGGTAAAATTAGTTTTCTTGTAAAATTATAGGATTGTATAAACACTTCTGATTTTTCTCATATGTATGCGCGCCTGCAGACCCAAATGTTAAAGCTGAGCAGTCTGTCTCCTGATCTGGATCGCTTGAATGAGTTGGGTTATCAGCTTCCCCTTAATGATAATGAAATCAAGCGTCTGCAGAACCTAAACAGGAGCTGGTCGTCTAACTCTTCTCGCATGATAGAGAGATTCAGGTATGTTTGGTTACTGTTGATCTTTACTGTTGATTTCTTGTCTAGAAGTGTTTAATATTCAGGTGTCTGCATCTCTGTGCAGTAAACTGCAAGCCCTGGTATTGCAAAAACAGACCTTTTTGGAGAAGTGTGATGCTTGGATGACCTTCCTTACCCAAACAGAAGAGAAACTTGCTGCTGAGATTTCTGGAAACTACCAGAGCCTACTAGAGCAGCAGAGAGAGCATGAGGTTCTTATAAAAAATACTTTTTTAGAATAACTACAGCTAAACTACAATCATTCCAACATTTTTTATTATTCTTATTTGGGCAGTTTTGTCCCCAGCATTTCTTTCTGTGTCAGTATTCAGTTTTTATTTCAAAACTCAATGACAATTTGTCATAAGATGGATTTTTTGTGTGTGTGGATAGCTATTCCAAGCAGAGATGTTTAGCCGACAACAAATTCTATACTCTATCATCAATGATGGACATCAGCTCCTGAATCAGGGACAAGTCGAAGACAGGTAACATTTGTTTATTTGTTTATTCCTGTTCTTTCAATCAATGTGTGTAGTGACTCTTTTTTTCTCTTACCTAAAAGGGATGATTTTGGCTTGAAACTGGCACTGCTTAGTAACCAGTGGCAAGGTGTGGTGAGGCGGGCCCAGCAAAGGCGGGGGATAATTGACAGTTTGGTTCGACAGTGGCAGCGGTACACAGAGCTGGTAGAGAAACTACGTCATTGGCTGCAAGAAGTTGCACTGGAACCAGAAGAGCAACATCAAGGGTCAACAGTAGCACTACAGCAGATCCGTGGCATGTTAGACCACATTCAGGTAAAGATATAGCCATAATTACGTTAAAGCAGAATTAATGGCTTCCTGCAAATAACCTGAAGTACTCTGGATGTCCCCTTCTCTCCACCCAGCTGAAGGAACGTGTGCTCCAGAGGCAGCAGGGCAGCTACATCCTCACGGTGGAGGCCGGGAGGCAACTCCTCCTGTGGGCTGATGCCAGAGCGGAGGCCTCTCTTCACACTGAGCTGACTGATGTGCAGGAGCGCTGGAGGACCATTAACATCCGTCTCGACGAGAGGAAGAAAGAACTGCTCTTTCTGCTAAGGGTGAGTTCAGAATAAATGCATGCTTTTACTGTTCGTCTGGTTGCTTATTTGCTAGATTTAGTAGTTTGTATCAAGTACAAACACTACATGACTGTTTAGAGGAAGTTCGTTATTTCCAGATGGTAGCAAATCTTTGTTGAGTAATTTTGGCTGATAATTTGCATTTGTTGGGTAGTTTCCTTTAGATTAATGTGTTTTCCTGTAAGTTGGTTAGTTTTTGCACATGTATGATTATGTATAATAGGATCAGACTTTTGAGAATTCTGAGACCACTGGTAAAAATATTTTGCAGATATATACTAATTTAATTGAAGTCAATTTTTGTAAAATTGTAAAACTTATAATAATTTACTTTATTAAATATTCATTTTTATTTCAGAAGTTTGTAATTTGAAATTTTTTTGTATTTATTAACAATGGTGAGAGAGTTGGACTCAACCTAAATGTTGCTGGTTTGAGGGGGGAGTAAATAACCAGCATGGTGTGTGTGTGTGTGTGTGTTTTTTATATATATATATATATATATATATATATATATATAAAAAATCAATGTAGTCTTAAACTTTTTCAGCCCGCCTTTTATATGTGACATGCTGTCTCATTGTTGCAGATGTACCTATTGCAGTGTTTCCTGGTTGTTTGTTTGATGCGTTACAGTTTAGGATTTTTATAGTACAGCATCTTTTCTAGACTTCAATGGGGTTGCGTCTACAGTCAAGTATAGGTACATGTTCAGGATCAGATTGTTTTGTTGTTAAATGTTCTTGGTTATTTCGTTTAGTGAAATCACGGATTGTTCATAAAAAGTTATTTTGCACTATAAATATCAGAAATATAGAAACATAGCTGAAGTGTTAAATAATCCAAAAATAAAAAGGAAATACATGAACCAAACTTTATCAAACCTATAAATGGATCTCATGTTCAAAGTTCTTTTCCTAAAAGAAAAGAGATGCAGTGAAGGACTTTGCATCTGACCTTACAGAGCAAATAGAGGCGAGCTAGCATAACGAGAGTGAGAGAGTGTGTGATGTGTTTTGTGTGTGCGTGTGAGGGGGATGAAAGAGAGAGAACGGGAGAAAGAGGCAGCGAGGGAGCTGAAGGCGAGAGAAATTTCTTCAGTACTGTAGGAGGCAGGACACGGGAGGGAGTCCGAGTGGTGCTGCGCTGCCAACACAGGGCAGCAGGGACAGGCAGTTATCCGCTCCATTTTGACGCAGCACACTGGGGCACAACAATTTTGGATTGCAAAAGGAAAATGGCTACTCTTTCCTTCAGCCTCTGTCTCTCTCTCTTCCTCTCTCTTCCACATCCCTCTGTTTTCTCGGATTACATGATGGAAGGTACCTCACTGCTTTATCTCTGCATGATTATCTGTCTCTCTTGTGTCTCAGGACCATGACCCGTTGCTCTGCCCATGTTTAAATAAAGAATTGGTTACATATGATGTTCTCTATTATGTTACTCATTAAAAATGTGATCTCTGAACATCTCCTTCTGACTTTTCCTCAAATGTTGTAATAAGCATGTTGCATTTGAACTTAAAAATTGCTATGGTAAATTTTTCTAAGATAAGAAGCCTAAGTGCGCATGTATTTATCATGCTTGCTCTTTCTCGTGATTTCACAATATTTTTTTTTTCTGGCTGTGTGCAGGACTGGGATCAGTGTGAAAAAGGAATTGCTGCATCACACGAGAAGCTGAGAGACTTCAAGCAAAAGCTCTCTGTGCCTTTACCCGACCACCATGAGGAGCTGCACACAGAACAGATTCGCTGCAAGGTACATAAACAAAATCTGACTCATCTTGTGTGCTATGACCTTTGTTGTGTGTTGCTTCAGCAACATCTTAGTATCTTTCTTATTATTTGAGCTCAAGTGTTAAACACAATTTCCTGACCATATTTGCTGTGATAAAGCAACAGTATCTTGATAGTCCAGATAATGGTTGGTTTGTGCAGTCTGCTGCTGTCAACCACTGCATTAATAATAACCTTGCATGCATCTTGCAGAATGTGTGTGTGTGTGATGCCCAGACACTCTGCTGTTTTTTTTTTTATCTGCAAAGCAGGGTTGATATTGCAGAGAGTTGTGTGCAATATAGCTGAAGGTGTGTAGAAGTTATATCAACCTGCTCTGGTCTGTATGAGCTGGATGTCAGCAAGAGTTACTTTGACTTTGCCTGAGGGAAGGAAGTTGAGGTGCATGCTAATCATGCTAAACCATGCATGTTAGCAGAGACACTGAGGTTTAGTAAGAAGTGCTTACAACTGCGGCAAAAAAGGCTTTTTTAACAGCAAAATAATGACAGCTTTTTTCTATTCAAATTATTTCTTGATACTGAGATCATTTATAGTTTATTGTGTGCTTAATGTCCTGTCGACTGTTGTTATCTGTGTCACATGACACCTCTATATTAGGATTATGCTGTGTAGCTTGCTGTGAGTGCTAGCAGAGATATCAATATCAACAAATATCAATACAAATGCATTTAAGGTCTTTTGGTTGTTACTGTGTGTTGGGAGAAGAATATGTGCAATCAACATTCTTCTGTTTTAGGTAAATATAACCAGCAGTCTTAGTAAATATTTTATTGAATTTTACATTGGCTTGATACTTTAGGAGAAGGCTTAAGGACAGGATTTATTTTATTTTTAAACAAATTAATGTATTTTGTTAAATTATATTTAGTTTACCTTTCCTTTTTTTCTTTATTTCTTGCTTATTTTGTTTACAATATTTACCTATTAATTATTTTATTTTAACATTTTACATTGGCTTTATCTGTTTATTGACTTGTTTTAAAATCAAAAACTTTGTCCTGACATTTTATTTTCAACAATTAGCTTGAACTTAATTTTGCTATATTTTACTGTATATAATTTTATGTAATCTATTATTTATTTATTTTACTATTTTATTTCTGTGAGTGTTTAGTCCATGAATGTGTGTGTTTGTGTCTGTGATAGGAACTGGAGAGCAGTATTGAAGGCTGGGCTGATGATGTAGCTGGCCTGTTTATTTTGAGAGAGTCTCTCTCCAGCGGCCTCTGTGCCGATGACCTCACAGTCCTACAGGAGAGACTTATATTACTCCAGAGACAGTGGGAGGAGACCTGTCACCAGGTACACACATCAGTCTGCCCCTTTGCATATGTTTAACACCATAACACATACCATGCACAGCTGTCTGCCATAAACACAAGCATTTCATGAGACAGTAGCACTGCAAACAAGCTCAGACGTGGAGGCTTTACAGTTACTACAGTAATGTACACTACATTACAGTTACATTACATACAAAAACTGCATGTTTTCATTAATCAGATTGTAAGGGGATGTGACTTACAGAGAATTGATGCTGTTGTTGAACCAAAGTTCCTAATGGCTCCTTATTTGCCCTGAAGATCTGATATCTTCATTTTCTCATTTTGCTCATCACCTTTTTTGCACCTTATCTTACCGCCTGTGACATCCTTTCTTCATTTATACTTTGTACTCAGTGCACCAGTGTGGTGTAATTGATCATTGTCTGTTATCCCTGTAGCTGTCCCTGCGCAGGCAGCAGGTGAGCGAGAGGCTGAACGAGTGGGCCGTCTTCAATGAGAAGAACAAAGAGCTGTGTGAGTGGCTCACACAAATGGAGAGCAAGGTCTCACAGAACGGAGACATCAGCATTGAGGAGATGATTGAGAAGCTCAGAAAGGTGAAATGAACACACAATTGTGACGTATTTGTTTCTTGAAAAATTTGAAATCAAGAAATTGATTAATAATCATCCCATTGAACTCTAAAACTTTGTGAAATCTCTTACGGGTATTTTTTTCTTATATTGATTTTGTTGAATATGTATTAAAAATTTGTATTCAGCTAAAAAAAACATGCATTCTCCTTGTTATCAGGACTATCAGGAAGAGATCTCGGTGGCCAAGGAGAACAAGCATCAGCTGGAACAGATGGGGGAGAGATTGGCTCAGGCCAGTCATGAAAGCAAAGCTGCAGAAATACAATACAAACTCAGCAAAGTCAATGAGCGCTGGCAGCATCTGCTTGATCTTATAGAAGCTAGGTGAGTCTTTCAAAGATATAGCAGGATGTTGTGCCTATTGTTGTACAGCTGTTTTAATTTTACAGATACAGTTGTTATTATAAAACAAAAGTCCACTTTTTTTTTTTAAATTCAGAAATGAAAAATTCTTGAGTCACAGCTCTTCTCAAGAGTGTCATATATATAGAAATTGGGGCGTGAACTGAGCATGTTCCACATTGCTAATGGGCCATGGGTGGAAAGGAAATATTTTGCACCAACATCTTTAAACATGACATCATGGTGTCTCTGGATATGACTGGTAAAATCGAGCTGTCTGCAGTCAGGACTGAAAGCTTCTCACGTGTGTGGTGTTGATTTCATCTGACCAGTGTATTAAGAGTGTCACCCTATCTCTCGCACTTTCACTCATGTGCATGAGCTCTGTGCCACAGCTGCTGTCTTGAGCTTTCCCAAAGTGTAATAAATTCACATTATTTGGATCCAGTTGAACTGCAGAGATTTTGCTCAAGGAAAAGTATCAACACTGTTCACAAGCGAACATATTTCAAATACAGACACACTGACACACACTTTCTCTCACACACATTTACTTGCCTAAATGCGTGGCATTCCAACTTATAATGTTTTTATATTAGTTAGTCATAAATACTATAACCCAGCCCTGACATGAGAAAACATATTTATACTGTTGAGGATATCCCTAAATTTGTTCACAAAATATGTTTGATTTCTAATTTTGGTAGTTTTTTTATTTTCCAATTTATATTTTTCTAAATATAATCTGTGAAACAGCTGATGTTGCTTTTGCACAAAGATAATTTCATTGTTTCTTAATTTTTCTTTTTGTTTAGTTTACTTTTAAATGGGTAAAGTGAGTAAATGAATTGAAATGATTAAAATGAATATTGAATACTGAATTTAAACTGGTAATTGGTTTCAACAAAGGCTAGAACAGTGCTATAAATAATAAGACAGTGGAGTGTGAATACTGATTTAGCAAAAATCATAAATAATAGATTATTTTAAAAAGCAGAACAATTATTTCTTTGAATCTAAAAAAATGCTGCTATTATTTAGCACTTCCTTAGTTTTTTTTTTCTCTTGAGATTCTTTATTTTTATTTTAATAATTGTAATAAATTTTTAGTGTTTATGTGAATAATAACTGACACACACATTCCAGTCCTCTGTTCAG
Source organism: Enteromius unitaeniatus (assembly GCA_032359435.1). Taxonomy (NCBI): domain Eukaryota; kingdom Metazoa; phylum Chordata; class Actinopteri; order Cypriniformes; family Cyprinidae; genus Enteromius; species Enteromius unitaeniatus. Next base: position 10,043,727 of record JAUMHI010000065.1, read on the forward strand.
CACATGCTAATGACTAGCGTCTTATTTTAGCCACAGCAGTATTTGTCACTCGCAGCTGCTCATGCCTGCACTTGAGAGCAGTTCACACACACACACATGCTCAGACACCCTACACACTAACCTGGGGACTAGAGAAAGCCGGGTCACTTTGTTGTTCAGACGAAAGAGAAGGGGAATTTTGACAGGGTCGAAGTCTTTCTTTCTTCTGGGACACTTGATTGAGAAGATTAGGCCCAATGGTGCTGGATATGGGCACTGAAAACATGGCAGGCCCTGGACAGGACTCAGATCTGCCAGAGTGTGACTGCGACATTAACAGGCAGGAAAACATTTATCCACTTATCATTTATCAACTGAACTGATTGATGCAACCGAATTTTAATGCAGTGCTGGAAGTTCCCATGCAATGTGGTATTTTTTGTCATACTTGGACATGCCTTTTGGTGAAGTGTCTAAATTGTATTTTATTAGTTTATGTGGGTGAAATGTAGTTTGAGGTGCTGTAGAGAAGCTTTTCTTCATAATACGTGATCGGCCAATAATTTCACTGGAAATTGTATATGGTTAAATTGAGAAAACGCTATAGCATGCTGTATTTGTTGACCTTCTGTTGCTGTTGTGGTGGGTTCAGTTTCAGTGTGTCTTTGTGCTTTAGGAATGTAGCTTGAAGCTCAGTCACACTAAACCGTTCACATACCAGGGTTACATGAGGGCTTTATCTCACCAGGTCAAACAGTATCTGCCTAAAGCATACACCAAGGAGAGACATGTCCGCTTTGCATCTGTGCTCTTTTCTACACATACAGTTTGAGATAAGACATTTTTTCTGAGATCTAGACCTGGAATGGTGGCACAGCTGAAACATGCTATGCTGGTATTCATGTGTGAGTGTGAGTGTGTGTCAGAGGCACTGCATTGAGCATGTGATTCTATATTTTTAGGCACATTCAGGAATTGTAGAAAGCTCTAATACCATTGGAGTGGATTCTACCTCTGCTTATATTGTTTATATATGCAAGACACCTTGACCTTACAGTACATCAGTTAACAAATGACAAACTTTATAAATCTGCTATTGAAATTGGACAATGTAACGGAAATGCTCTTATAAGTGTAAACTGTGTATATTTACCATGGAAATTTGATTTAACAGATGCTAGAGAATATTATAAGCAATATAATTGTATTAGCATTCTTTTTAGCTAATAGTGCTGTGATGAAAGTAGAGATGAACTGATTTTGTCCTTTGTATTGCACAGTCCTGGTTTATATAGCCTAATTATAATAGCAGATTAATGACACTTTTCGCAGAATGTGATGTTAATACAGTCTCCATACTCTACCTCTGTCTGTTTGTCTCTGGGGTTTGTAGGGTAAAGAAGTTGCGGGAGACACTGGTGGCTGTGCAGCAGCTAGATAAGAACATGAGCAGTTTGCGCTCCTGGCTGGCAAACATCGAGACTGAACTCTCACGACCCATTGTCTATGAAACCTGCGACTCACATGAGATCCAAAGAAAACTCAACCAGCAACAGGTAACCTACACACACTTAGGAAAGACATTTTACATAGGTCACACAAAGTACAGTAAATCTTAGGGAAGCTCAATAAACATGTAATTTTGTGCAAACACATTTTTTCATATATATCGCAAACAAGTATTAAAAGGAAGTCAGAGAGTTTAATTCTGAGAGCTCTGCTGAAAAGTCAAACTAAGAACTTACTTCATCTGGCTCAGTCACTGACCCACTTACTGTTTCAGTAACACAGTGTATCCTTACTTTACCCAGCAATAGCCACATATCAGCCTCTTTCTCCATCAGAGACAAGTTATTATTTGTAAAGAAGCAATATTAGACATTTTTATAATTGATGCAATCGAGATGAAACACATTTGTAGACAAATGCATGACCACAAACTCCTCTGCCTAATAAACTGAAATGAAAAAGAAGCAGGCAAGATGATTAAAATGTCAAATGCCGTGAGAAGCTCATCTGAAGTCTACTGTCTCTGTGCAGGATCTGCAGCGTGACATCGAGAAGCATAGCACAGGTGTGGCGTCAGTCCTGAACCTGTGTGAGGTGCTTTTGCACGACTGTGACGCCTGTGCCACAGAGACCGAGTGTGAATCCATCCAGCAGGCCACACGCGGCCTCGATCGCCGCTGGAGAAACATCTGTGCTGTTGCCATGGAGAGGAGGCTTAAGTGAGTGTGCTGTGTGTGATTTATAAGTAAATCGATGCACTGGAAAATGTACACATTGGTTTTTATATAAAAGTTAACAAATGTACCAAAAATGTTGTAAATAGTTATTCCAGCGAGAATACTTCAAAGTGATTACTGCTTTCAACATTAATAATAACAGCTTTGCCATCACAGGCATAAATATGTCTTTGCAGCATCAGAAACTTCTTTGGAAAACATTTTTTATAAATCAAGACTGTGGTTCACAAAATATAGTACAATAAAATTGATGTAAAGGTAAAAGAAATGTACCCCTGAGCTAAAAATGAGTTTAGTGTAATTAAAGTTGAATCTGGCCACCAGAGGAACAGGTGTGAGAGCATGTGTCATGCTAGCTGAGTCAGTGTATACAGGTGAAATCAGAGTTGACTTCAGCACACGATGAACTGTTTAACAGCTGTCTTTTTAAAATAAAGTATTTTTAGTAAGCCCCTGGATGGTACTGTACAATTATATTTCCAAGTAGAAATACTGGACAGTGTATGTGTTTGAAACTCACTGTGTGTTTTTGCAGGATTGAGGAGACGTGGAGATTGTGGCAGAAGTTTCTGGATGATTACTCCCGTTTTGAAGAGTGGCTGAAAGTGTCAGAGAGGACAGCAGCTCTGCCCAACTCCTCTGGAGTCTTATACACCGTCGCTAAAGAGGAGCTCAAGAAGTTTGAGGTACTCAGAGATCCACAGAGAGGGTTAATAAGGTTAAGGCAGTGAGTCAAGAGGATAATTGTGAATAAGGCCTGATTACAAAAGACAGATAATTAACAAGAATACCATTGGGGAAAGAAAAAAAGATCACTGCTGGCATCCAGTGGTGAAAGTGCAGTCTACTTTAACCTTCAGACTTAATTTGTAAAGTGTCTTTGATGACTAAACCATAATTACTTTTAAATCTGCACTTAATGAAGGTGTAGAAGTTTATTAGAGAATTAGAGATTTTGTTTGCATAGTGCAAATAATGGTGTTATTTGCGTCACAGGCGTTTCAGAGGCAGGTACAGGAGTGTCTGACCCAGCTGGAGCTGATCAATAAGCAGTATCGAAGGCTGGCACGTGAGAACCGCACAGACTCATCCTGCCATCTGCGCCAAATGGTGCATGATGGGAACCGACGCTGGGATGTACTACAGAGGAGAGTAGCTGCCATCTTGCGCAGACTCAAGGTGATCAGTTATATATCATATGGACACATTAAATTTATTAAGTGACAGTAAAGACATTTATTATGTTACAAAATATTACTATTTCACATAAATGCTGCTCTTTGTAACTTTCTATTCATCCAAGAATCCTGAGTAAAGTATACATTACTGTTTTCTGAAAAATATTAAACAGCAAATTTAAAATAATAGGAAATTAACCCAAACAGCATATTAGAGTGATTCAAAAGAATCAAGTGGCAATGTCCTAAGAGGTCACCAGAACCTAAACTACTAAGAAAAGTAGCGTTATTAATTGTCCCGCTCTTCTTTTGTCCTGCAGCATTTCATTGGTCAGCGAGAGGAGTTTGAAACAGCACGAGATGGTATTCTGGTATGGCTGACGGAGATGGACCTGCAGCTCACCAACATCGAGCATTTCTCAGAGTGTGACGTTCAGGCCAAGATCAAACAACTAAAGGTAATGGCTGTGGGAGCATACATTAATAATGTACATTTTACAAAAATATTAACTCACAAGAGCTATAGCCTTGTAGGCAGCACTCCAACATATGGCAGTTTGAGTCCCAGTACTTTTGCATTATTTCCTGTCTGTCCTTATACTGTACAATCAAAATAAATCCGCAAAATTGTATTTTATTAAACCAGACAGGCAATTGTTTAAGGATATTTGACAAATTTGAATATTCATTATCGCTAAAAAGAATTATACCGAGATTTATACATTGACAATTTATTGACATGCATGATATGTATTTTAAACCTAGGAAATGCTCAAGCAGAATTATTTTTACTTGTTCCGTAGAATGTATTTTTAAATTTGATTCAAACTGACTTGTCAATTCGCTTGTGAACACAGGCGTTCCAGCAGGAGATTAATCTGAATATGGGGAAGATGGAGAGTGTGTTTGGGCAGGGGGAGGTGCTGATGGAGAAGAGTGAGCCTCTGGATGCTGCTGTAATAGAGGAGGAGCTGGATGAGCTGCAGAAATACTGTAGGGAGGTGTTTGGTCGGGTGGATCGCTACTACCGGAAACTCACACGCCTGCCGGTGAGACACAAATTCAGTCATGCATACGCTTTTGTTTGTCTCAACTTTTGCTTTGCCTGTGTAAAGGTGGCTCTCACTTTTTATGCTACCTCTCATTCGCAGCTGATTGATGATGAGTATGACGGCTCAGATCGTGAATTCGAGTCAGGTGACCTCTCAGACCTTCAGTGGGGTGAGGATGGTACCATGTCCCAGACATCTAGCAGACCATCCTCAGCTGGGACTGCTCCTGTTTGTACAAACGGCTCTGGCCGGGACACCCCTGCCAGTGTAGACTCCATCCCTCTAGAATGGGATCACGACTATGACCTGGACCCCATAGGCCATACAATGTCTTCACAACGGGGCAGACAAAAAGATGAGGATGAACAGTTACTGTGTTTGGCCACTGCAGCACTTACAGGTGAGTGGTCTTGACCTGAAGGATGTTCATGAGATAACGCTCCAGCTGAGTGTCCACCTCTCTGAGCTGGTCTTCTCTGTAAACTGTTAGTATGCTTTGTTGTGTATCTCTTTCCACAGACGTAGTGATTCCTGAGAGCCCTGAAGCTTATATAAAATTAACAGAAAACACATTGAGGTCTTCCTCTGGTAGGCAATAAATTACGGCATGCTAAATTAACGCTAAACTGCACTGCATGCTATCGTATTGCATGAATTGCACTATTGCATGAATTCTAAAAAATGCATGGCAAAAATTATGACAGATCTGGTCGATTGTGTTTTCCAACGTTCCTCAAATCAAACAATACTAACTGGCATTAGATGAGAAAAAATGAAGAGAAAAAAAAACATTTTAAAGCACCTGCATAAAAATAGAATTTAGTTGAGAATTTAATTAAATATATATATATATAGAAAGAGACAGAGAAAGAGAGAGAGCAGAATAAATGAAAAAAGACAATAAAAAGTCCATTAAAAAATAGATATTTATATTGCATATTTGATGATGTGAGGATATCAAACGTTTTGCTAATTGCACCTACACTACGTTTCAAAAGTGTTGGTAAGATGTTTTGTTAAATGTTTTTAATTCTCTTAAAGTTTCTTTGATGATGTAATTTATTCCTGCAAAACTGAATTATTAGCATCATTACTCTAGTCTTTTATGTCACATGACTCTTCAGAAATCATTCTAAATGCTGATTTGGTTCCTAAGAACTTTATTTTTATTATCAGTGTTGAAACAGCTTGTGCTTCTTAATATTTTAATGGTAAACAAAATACTTTTTTTTCAGAATTTAGAAAGGTTCTATGGATAGAAAGAATAGCGTTTTCAGATACCTTATGCAAAATCTTAAATATTTTCACAGTCACTTTTTATGAAATTAATGCACCTTGCTGAATAGAAGTATTTATTACAAAAAAACAAGGTGAAAAGTGGTGACGGTGATGTAACTTCAATTGTTGGAACCGCATGCATGCCACAAGACCATTGCATGGTTTTACAAGCGCCTTCATTCCAACATGTAACTGACACTGATACTTTTTAGATTTTTTTATTCATTCACTGTTAGAAATAAAAATAGGTTGCATATAAAACAACTGATGTATAATGTTTGCATTCCATTTTTAACTAATAACGTCATTAAAACTTTAAAAGCTTTACAAAACTCCTAATATACTCACAATGTGATCAAAGAATTACTTTTTTAGAATGATCCTTATTTTAAAGGTGGTCATGTGACATTACACATTAATCTTTACATTATTTATTGCAGGTGAAGCGGTTAGATTATTAGACGATATAATGGACACCGGCCACTACAGCCTTGAGCAGACAGATGGCACTATGGGTGTTCACGACACCTCTTACATGGGCTATGTGAGTACAGATTCAGTGTGGCGCTTGGTCAGTTTAGTCTGTAGTGGCAGTATGTTTGATTAGTTTCTTTGCTCTGCACAGATGAGGCTAATGGATGATTGCCGTGGCAGTCTAAAAGCGGTCAGGAGGGTTGAGGGGGAGCTGGAGGAGGAAGAGGACAATCTGTCAGGCCTGAGCAACCCTGATAACACAGAGACACAGAGCACAGGTTAGTCGAGCACAGAAACTCTGCACCTGCTGAGTATGTGTCTATATTTGAATTTGATGCTATTACGGTAATTGTCATATTTCAGGTGTCATTGAGCGTTGGGAGCTGATCCAGGCTCAGTCTGCTGATTCAGTTCATAAGGAGAGAGAAGACCTGGTGCTATTGCAAAAGATGACCTCCGACCTAGACGCCATGGAGGTGTGGCTCGGTCAGGCTGAGGTGGAGTTAGAAGAACTAAGAGGGAAAAGTCTTAGTGCAGATATACACGCTATTGAGCAGAGAATTAGAAGACTCAAGGTTTGTGTTGCCTGCTTGGTTCAAAGTAATATATTTATACATGTGCGTATTCACTTTTTTAGTGATTTAGTAAGTGTTTCTCTTTTAATGGGCTGTGCTCATACCGGAAATACGGAAAACGTATTAAAAAATGTAAAGTGCAAATGTACTATTTCGTATTACTGTAAATATGTAATAGTTAACCATGCCCCGGCTGTAAACAGATACGTTTGGCACTGGCAGCTCCATGTGTGGGTTGCTCACATGTCTACACTGTAAAACAAATCTTGCTCTCACACATACACACACTGACATTTCAAATCAGGCAGGATGTCAGTAACAGAAATAAACCAGAGGAAATCCACAGTATGCCGCTGACCCACATACAGAGTTAAAATCTGAGAGCATCTGATTTCACCAGTTATTTTTACTTGCACACAAACTAAAACACGTGCATATAGTCCAAAGGCTGCAAGTGAACCTTCCTCTCAGAGCAATTTATCTACAGAGACGAATCAAAATGAGATTTGCACCCAACTACACATTTCTCGGTAACACAATGCAGTCTCTAAAACCAACACACACGTTTCTAACAAAAGCTTTGGTCTTGTGTCTCAACAGGAGTTACAGAAGGCAATGGATTCCCATAAGTCCAAAGTACTGTCCATCAACTTAAATAGTGTCACACTACTCCAGTCAGACTCAGAGGAGAGCCAGGTTCTCAAAGGGAAACTCAAGGATATGAACTCACGCTGGGATCGACTGGGGAAATCAATGAAAGATTGGAGAACAGCACTTCAGGATGCTCTGATGCAGTGTCAGGTGAATACACAGACAGCACTGACATCTGCACTACTGTTCAATAGTTTGAAAGTTTTTTTTTTTTTTGGACAGTTAATAATTTTGTTCTGAAAGGATGCATTGTTTTGTACGGTGGCAGAGAGAGCTCAACGCGCTGCAACTTAAGAAAACACATGCAAATAGAGAAAACACCAGCACATTAAGAAAACATTTTCTTCACATTGACAACACAAGTGCTGCCAATCCTCCCAACACATGCAAATGAAGAAACGCACTGCATATTGCACGGACCAAAACGGAAACCTTTTAAAGTGACGGACACGCTAAGATTTGCATTCACTAGGATTATTCTGCAATTTATTTTGACAATTGATAAAGCACTACTGATTTATTTTCACTAACCTTAAAATTTTATTTAGTTAAGGATATTAAATTAAACCTATAATTTAACCGGCTTATATAATAACTATATATTATATAATAAGAATTGTGGAGTTTGTCAGATTATTAGGCTAATAATATCCAAAAGACAAAGAAATTATTCAAGCAGGGTGTTAAAATAAACAAAAAAACTTGATTTTCAGTTCACCAACAACTCACCCAAATTGACCCAAATTACTTATTCCAAAAAAAGATTTTTTACATTCTATATTTACCTCGTGAGCAATGGGCGGAGATTGAGCGTAATATTAATTTCTCATTTGTGAATGTAAATCATCATTTTCACAACATATGAAAGTAAACAACTAATGCATAAATATTTATTTTATATAATTAATGCAAAATAAATCATAAAAACATTTGCTGCTTATAGAGATTTAATGATTTATGCAAAAGATTTTACAAGATAAATATTGAAAAATACACACAGAAAAATGCAAACACTGATCTTTTACTTAATGCAAACTTACCATAGGCCACATTACGTTAAATTGTGCAGTTACAGTTATGTTATCCAATAATAAATCACACATTCAGAATTTCATCAGTTTGACAGGTAGCACCGTATAAACAGTAGTCAGAAGAAAATCAACTTTTGTAAATGTACAGTATTGAATGCATAATCAAAAAGAAGAAAGGCGTTCTTCACGTTGTATCTTGATACATTTTCACACAGAGGTACGCAATAATGTAGGGAGGATGTTTTCTCTTGTCTTTGATATAAAAAATCCGCTATTTAATTTGAAAAACATTAATTAGTGAAGTTTCGAATGCAAGATTCCCTTGCTGTAAAAGCGAGCCGATGCTCACCGGCGCCATCTTGTGCATCAGGCCCATAATGCAGCTGGTCCGTCACTTTTTTAGGTCCCCTTTAAACATTTCTTTTGTGGTCCATGCAATATGCAGCAAATTTCTTAGTTTGCATGTGTTGTGAGGTTGGCAGCACTTGTGTTGTCAACGTGATGAAATGTTTTCTTAATATGCTGGTGTTTTTTTCTATTGGCATGGTTTTTTTTTTAAAGTTGCAGCGCGTTGAGCTCTCTCGACCACTGTAGTTTTGACCAAAAGTGACTGTAAATATATTTGTAAAGTTACAACAAAATTCTATTTAAAAAAAAGCTGTTTTTTAAACTTTCTATACATTGAAGAATAAAAAAAGTAAAAAAAAGTATCAATGCTTCCAGAAAAGTAGTAAGCAGTAATAAGTTTTCAACTTAATAATAACAAGAAATGTCTTGAAATGTCTTGAACAAATCAGCATATCAGAAAGATTTCAAAGGATCGGGTGACCCGAAGACTTGAATAATGGCTGCTTAAAATTATTCTCTGCCACAGGAGTAAATTCCATTTTACAATACATTACAATAGAAGAACATTCATTTTTAAAATATTATAATTTTTAAGTATGAAATGTCCAAATTCCAAACTTTTGAATGATACTGTAATTACATTAAATGCACAGATGCAGATACTGTCATTCTCTCACAATATTTGCTTTTCTACAGGAGTTTCATGAACTGAGCCATGGTCTTCTTCTCTGGCTGGAAAACATCGACCGTCGGAGAAATGAGATTATCCCAATTTCATCGGGGCTAGATCGGCATACACTTCAAGCTCATTACAGAGCACTAAAGGTACCTGTGAAGTCACTGCTTTTTGGTATGGATGGATATTGTCTGAATTGTTTTGCCTTGGAGAATAAGAGATGAAGAATAGAGCGACCAGAATAATCCAGCAATGCATTAAGGAAATTTGAGTTCATCCATTGTCAAAACGTTTTTAAAATTCTTCAAATGTGGCAAAAAAGTATTCAAAACACACGTTTCATTTTACCAAGTTAAACTACATCGCCACACGTTTGTCTGCAGCAAATTCAGCGGGAGCTGTTGGAGACAGAGCAGAAGGTGGAGAGTCTGCAGGAGCTCTCAGGACAGCTGCTGGTGCAGTCACACGGCAGCGAGTGTCTGGAGGCCCAGGAGCGGGTACATGTCATCGGGAACCGTCTGCGCCTGCTCTTGAAAGCTGTGGCCACCGACCTGGAACTGCTAGAAAAAGAGCTCCAGGCTTCAGGCACCAGACAGGTCAGTCTACAAACACATTCATTATCTATTCATCTCTTTACCAACCGTTGTTCGGTTTTAACAGATACATACAGCAACAATAGATATCGTCCATAATGTCCATCCATTTCAAAGCTAAATCTCAAATCTTTACCCCACTCACAGGATGCGTCCCTCTGGTCTGTTACGAATGACACAGATACTTCTGGATCGGTCAGTCCTGTTTCAGAAGTCAGCGTTTCCACCAGACGACAATCGGTAATGCATCTCCTCTCCCTTTTTATTATTGCTTTGGGCATGCCTTGAAGGTCACTGTTCTGTTAAAGTGAGGCGGTTGAGCTTATAACAGGAGATGTTGATTCCAATTTAATATTCCTCAATGACAAAATCCCCTGGTATATTTGCTCACTTCCTCATCCCCTATAAATATGTTGGTTTCAACGTTTATTTGTGGAAGTACTTTACTTCTTATGAAATTTATTCAAGAAACACTGGCTTTACTTTTCAGACGTGCTTTAAATCAAACGGATACATGCTCGATTTGAGTGGATTTGTTTGAAGGTGTCTGTGTGGAAAGCCAGGTTTCTTGCACCTTCCAAATTTTCATTTTTTTATGTCATTGCCACCTATTTTGCTGCTGCCTTTTGTTTTGTTGTTACCGGTTTGTGATTATACTGATGGCCTGGCTATATGTCTCTGCTTGTCACCACAAGCTTTGTCTTTATTTGCTGGACTGAAACATTCTTTCTTTCTTTTACCCCTCCCTTCCTTTTGCTCATTGCACAACAGCTACGAGGCAAATGTAGTGTGTCAGAACCAGGATCCTCAGCCAGACTTCCACGTCACAGGTACCTTTCTCTCGCGCTTTAGAATGCAGGGTGGGATGATGGAACTCATTCCAGGTCCAGATCCTGATTCCAGAGCCATACCATCAGAGGCCAGAGCACGAGTTGTTCAGTTCTAGGAAATGAATTTGTTTTGGATCCCAGTCAAGGATTCTTAGTAATCTTATGTTATTTTTCCCAAGAACATAATATTGAGTCTGACAATGTAACTTTGTGTCCTTTGAACCGTGGAGCATCCATCATCTTTCTCCATTCTTGATGCCATGTGAAAAAAAGTATATTTATTCATTTTCCAGACCATGTAATTTTTTGGTTGCTTTCATTATTTTTTGCGGTTTTATGTTTTTGTGCTAATAGTTGATTGTGATGCTCTCACACTGATGTCTGCCTTACAGCACAAATACAGAAAAGCAGCCATATTGCGTACAACTTTCTAATACCTTTCATTAACAACATTAACGAGCATAACATGTATGTAATGCTTAACAATGTATTTGTAGTTTTTAATAAATAGATAGAGATGCTATGAAACTGAAATGCACATGAGCTGCTGCTTTGTTAAGCATTATATCATGTTTGTTGGGACTTCTTAATGAAATATATTATGAAGTATCAGAAAATATGGAACTGTTCTAAAACAAAATATGTAACGTGTCCATAAAACATGGGCATCTGTCAGTGAGTGACTAAATGTATATATTATATGCATGATAAAAACGATTTGCTTTCAAATAGATGGGAGCTGAGTTGTCGGTGAAGTTATATTATATTATATTGAATTATATTATATTAAGGAATAGCATTTACTTTCATATTTTAGTTGAAGGTGATATTTTTATTGTTGGTTTTCTTCATTATTATTTCTACATAGCTTTAATTTTTATTTTAGATTTAGCTATTTTAGTACATACAATGTTCTTTAATTTCACAGCAACAGTTTTGAATAGTTGTAGTTTTAGTTAATGATAGCAGCACTGATTTAAAAGGATACCTGTTAAAAACAAATGGTTCTCCCATGATAAACTGAATAGTAGATGTTCTGTGCTTTCTGCGTGTGTCATTATCGTTTATTCGTTCATTCTGATGTGTTATTATGATGTTTTGTAGGTTGCCCAGCGGTTCTGGCTGCGTTTCGTCTCGCTCTGGTTCCTCCGGGTCACAAGGTGGCGCTGCTGTGGCTCGCTGCCAGCCCTTTCTGCTGCGAGTGCTCCGGGCGGCTCTGCCTCTGCAGTTCCTCCTGCTGCTCATAGTGGGCCTGACTTGTCTGGTGCCCATGACTGAGCAGGATTACAGTTGTGCCCACGCGAACAATTTCGCCCGGTCTTTTCATCCCATGCTTCACTACACCAACGGCCCACCGCCTGTATGAGCAGAAGAGACTTTACTAATGCCTTCATCTGCTTCATATTACACTGCAGGACACAGAATGGACTAGTGTTAGCCAAAGCTGATTGATCCTGTTCCTGTACAGTTACTGCTGCTAATTTCATTTTTCACTAAACAGTGTACTATTGAACTCATTGCAATGTAGACTAGTGTTGGACAGCCAAACTGGTTAACCATTTCTGTCCCAAGGAAACAGAAGAAAAACTATGAAATCGTATATTATTATGTACTTAATAGCACTGACATACGCATAAGGTACTGCACTAATGCCGTCCAAGAAAATGGCCAAATTTATTTGCTTAGGCTAAGAAAAGTGTTTTATTTTTATTTTTTTATTATTTAAAATTGTAGAAAATTATTTTGAATATTATTTAAATAAAATTTTGCATGGCAATTCAAATTGTATTTTTATTTTATGGCATGGAGTTACTTTTGTTTGTCCAGAAATGTAAAAACAGTCACTGATGTAGCTCTATGAGAGACGCGTGCTTTTTAACACTGTTATCTACTTACTGTATCTTTATTTTATGTGTTATGACAATGACAGTGTGAAAAAAACATTATAATTACAATGTCTATGCCTATTTATGTATGTACAGTTTGCTAATGCTGACAATAAAGACACATCTTTTCATTTAATATATATAAATATTACTAGTCTGGCCATAATGTTTAGTATCATTTTAAAGTGATTTTGTTTTTTAACTCTGTCCTTTATAATTAATAAGGTCAAATGAACATTTTCACATTTACGTCTTTCAAAATTTAAGACATAGTGCACAAATGATAACATTCAAGTATCAAATATAATATTTGATGAATGTAATGTACAAGTCTACTGGGCACATTCACAGATTTGAGGGGAAGTATGACATATGTTTTGATATGGACAGTAAGGCAGTCAGGGTCAGTTCCTGTAATGAATGCATGCCAGACCAGTGATTAAAGGCTGTTATTAAGTCTTCACAGTGCTTATAGAAATCAGCATTTACATGTCAACTCACATGAACAAAAAAACAATTACAGCACTTTAACACAGCACAAATATGATGTGATTTTTGTCAATTTCACCAACCAATAAGCAAAAATCTTTGCACAAAAATATGGCACTAATGTCACCACTAACTGATAAGTGTTCAAGTTAAATTACCTATTTAATATATTAAAATAGAGCAGTGAATTTCATTGATAAATATATCTCTGTTTGTGAGAATATATCACATTGTTTTATTTCTCTTGTTTTTCCAAGAGTAACTTTTGTCTTGTTTTCAGTTCATGTTACTTTTAAGCACTGCTTATAATTATACATACCTATTATTGCCATAATGCAAATAATAATAGTAACATGAAAAATGTGTAACACGGATGCAGCAATATAAAGTTCTTGGGTTCTTCTAACATTCAACTTATTACTGAATAAACAGATTTAACAACGTCACCTGTTCTCAATACAGTAAAAGTCCTTGGTAAATAAAGTTCAGGCAATTTAAACAGTTTACCTGCAGAAATGCTTGTTTATGATGTAGTTCACAAACCACCTTTTGATTGTTTTGTTTTTTTGTTTGTTTGGCAGAACAAAGAAATTCATACAGATTTGAAACTACTCTAGGGTGAGTAAATGACGACAGAATTTTCATTATTATTCAACTATTCCTTTAAGTAAGTTTATGATGTCATTCCATTGGCTATTTAAAAAGTAGAAGAAGAATTAACAGCTTCTACATAAATCTGTCTCTCAGTGTGCCATAAAGGCATTTCATACTTTTTTTCCCCAAGTATGACATTTTTTCACCATGTCTTTTTAAACTTATTAATAACTTGTTCTTGAAGACTTAACCTGTCCATTTCTGCAGATACGTTTTTACATTTGAAATGGGTTAATTTCAGAATCTAAACTGGACTTTGATAAGGCACAAGGAGAGACTATTAGCCAGCACTGCTTCACAGTCTTCACATTCTTCAGTTGTTGGTTTGTACACATCTCAGGGGTCTGGACAGGCAGTGTTGGGCAGCACGGCTCCAGGACCTCTGGAGGGACTGCTCCTGCTGGTTGTGGGTGTAAACGGGGGGTCTTTCTCACTCTGTGGCCACGGTCTCTGCACCTTTCCTGAAGAATGGAATCGCTGGGCGTCTAGCATCTCCAACAAAAGGTCATACAGCGGGACTCGATTCTTACATTTCATTCGGTATAAGTGCTCCATTCCTTTGTTGCTTTCAAAAAAGAAGCAAATATAGTTTGCATGACTGTTACATAAGCAGTCTTTGTTTTGTTTTGAATGGTAGTGTGTGTGCGCAAAATTATGTTTGTGTTAAAGTGCGGTCCCTATTATGGATTTTCAAAAGTTACCTTTCATGCAGTGTGTAACACAGTTCTAAGTAAATTAAAACATCCTGCAAAGTTTTAGATCTTTTTATAAAAAGTTATTGTCTCTTAATTGAATCTCAAAAGAATCAACTCTGAATCATTGAAACGAGTCATTTTTAGAACAAGTCCCAAGCCGTTTCAATTTGGTGTCAATTAAACATCAGGTTTTTGCCCGCCCAGTTGGTCTCCTGTTTATCTAAATGAAAATCCAAATTTATTCTTTAAACAAATTGTTTGGGAATTGTTGAACAAATAAGGTAGAAATAAATGCATATTGTAAGACAATGAAAGTGTTTTTTGACCTTGCATGTTTGGGACTCTCAAACCCAAAATATTAACCTTTCATAACGCATAATAGGGGCACTTTAATGATCTGATTTGTTTTTTTACCTCATGTGTCTGATGTGTGAGAGCAGCAGTAGGAGCTGGGCCTGGCGGCGGGACTGGAGCTGCAGCGAGGCACCTGATTTACCGATGCAGTAAATGAGGGCATCAGTGATGCTGTCCAGCATGCACTGCACCATGAAGCTGTCCATCAAGGGCTCCACTGGACTAGAGCAGAAAGAAAATGCACCTGACCAGACAGAAAAGATAAGCAATAACCATTAAAGAGTTACACATTACCTAAGACGTGTATATGGTTGTTGCACATAGGCAGGTTGGGAAGTAACGGATTTCATGTAATCAGGGTACAAAAATCAAGTAACGGTAATCTGTTACAATTACATAAAAAAACGAAGAATGGGACTAAAAAAGGGAGGACTATCAGGATTACATTTGTTTCATGTCAAAAATAATGTTTTTTCTGCCTGTTCATTACGATGCTTCCTGCTGGAAAAGGCGTTTTCATGTCCTGAAATTTTAGTTGTTTTGTCTTCAAAAAGGATAAAGGAAATAAATATAATTATGCATGTAGACTCTTGCTTAAGTAGGCTACTCAAACAACTTGAACATTAGCAGATAGGACTAGCATGGAAATCATCATGTTAGCTAAAATGCAGTGTTTGTTGGTGAGTTAAAAATCCATGGTGTGCATGACTTTTTGTGCAATTTCACATACATTTCGACATGCAGGCTTATTTAAAAAAAAAAAACTTTCATGTGTTAAAGACATTTTAAAAAATAAATGAAAAAAAACGATAAAACTATACACAGCCATATATTTTGTATATATAAGGGCTGTAAAGACACTAAAACAGTTTTAGTATAGTTTTTATTAGTTTAAATGTTTAAAAGTAGCCTACTTAGATTTTTTATTTTATTTACATATGTAACTTAAAGTAATCCAAAAGTAATCAGTTACATAACTTTTATATTGTGTTGGATTACGTTACTGAATACATTTTTATAGAAATAATTTGTAACTGTTATGGAATACATTTTAAAAGTAATCCTGCCAAACCTGCACCTAGGACAAGTTTAAGACATAAATGCTGGATTTATGTATTTATTTATAAAATCAAAGTTTCCACAAAAATAATAAGCAGCACAAAGTGTATTTTTACAGTATTTTTACTGGCTTATCGTAGTGTTAACTGGCTGCGAAAAGCTCTGCTAAGTTTTTGATCACGTATTGAAGGTTGATGGGATTGTGTGGGTGGATTGGATCCTACACGACTGACCAGTCAGAATCATATATTCCAGAGAGCATTTAAGAATATAATACAGTATATACCACTGGAAGCTCCAATGTGTATTTTATTTCCAAAGTATATTCACTCTCTGTGACTGGCAGACTTACCAGAATTGAGAAGTATGATGGCTTTGAGGCATACGAATTCCTCCAGCTTGAGTTTGAGACTACGAAAGCGAGCCACAGTCGCCAAGAGCATGTCAAAAATCTCAGCCATCCCTTCGACACATTCTCCTTCACTCCTGTAACGAGGTAAACCAGCACTTTATCCATGCTAGGAGATTGTTTGTGCTGTTTCCTGTGATATGTGCCTTAAATAGCCCTGTTTTACCTCACCTACTGTACCTCCTAATCTGTATTAGCAGCCTCTTTCTTTTCTCTCATTCAAATTTTTACTTACCCTTTCTCCTTCGTCCTCCAGGATGCTTTATTAAACCGCCAAGCTCACCACTTTTTATGGATGCTGGTTTGGGTTAGATTGGTATAGCCTTAGTCAGCGATGATGCTGTTCTTCAGAAACCCTTTAAAGAGCCTGTTCCCAGACAGGTTTTAATTACTCTACCTGTGACATGGTCTTCTGAAGAGGAGCACTAGGCACTCAGGTAAACAGTTCACATCCTTTAACAATCTAGTTTTCGTTTAATAATCATTGAATCTAATTTTATGAGGCACGACCCTCTACTGAGCCAGATCTCGTCTGGAAGGGGACAAAAGCGCTTGCAACTTAATGTTCTTCATGAAATTGAGGCAAAAAATAAGCACATGCAGAGGGAATGCTTCAGGTCGGTATGACATCTCAAAAAGCCCACAGTCACCCTCACAGCATCAGTATCAAGTAAGATTGCGTGAGACCAAAATAAAGTTTCATTAGAGCATAACAGGTGTCCCTGCAGGTTTCTGTCACGGCATGTTAGTGCTTTTCCATTATTCCTAACAGTCAAACAAGGCTAAATGTAATGAAAACAAGTTATTGTGTTTTAAAGCTGGTTGCACACTTGTCTGACTAGAATCTAGATGAATATATGTAATGGTAACAGTGAGAGCGTGTCATTAAATTGGATTCGAGTTGTATTACTAAAATGTCACTAAATGAATTGTTCCAGTGTGGATGTGTACAAAAAAAAGTGTAAACTCTTTTGCTACAGGGGAGGTGCAGAACATCCAGTACCTATCGAGGATGAGATCCTGAGCGAAGATGAGTTTTCCAGGTGAATGAATAGACCTCCATATGAGGCCGATCATCAACACCTCCAGCCAAGAGCTCTCCAACAACTGAACCTGATCGTGCAGAGAGAGATCCTGAAAACCTGGAGAGAACAGAGACATCGCGCTTCATGCACTACTCGTCACCAATTTTGAGGTCAGTCAAATTCTTTTTAAATGTTAGTGATTTTAGTCAGTATGGCTGCATTAATGTGTTCAGAAGTGAAAATAAAGGTAT
The DNA here is from genome assembly GCA_032359435.1 of Enteromius unitaeniatus. Classification (NCBI taxonomy): domain Eukaryota; kingdom Metazoa; phylum Chordata; class Actinopteri; order Cypriniformes; family Cyprinidae; genus Enteromius; species Enteromius unitaeniatus. The sequence continues at coordinate 10,061,460 of JAUMHI010000065.1, forward strand.
TCATGTTAATTTGAATTAAAAGATAATAAATGTTCTTGAGTACCAAATCAGCATTTAGAATGATTTCTAAAAGATTGTGACACTGAAGACATCACATCTTAAAATATAGTTAAGTTACTTTAAGTTCTAGTAATATTTCACAATATTACTTGTATTTCAATCAAAAACAAAATGTAATCTAACAACCCCAAATTTTGAAACAGGAGTGTGTGTTGTGTAGCAAGAGCAATAACAAGATAATGTGACCCTGGACCACAAAACCAGTCATAGGTAGCACTGATATATTTTTAGCAATAGCATGGACCCGTTATATGGGTCAAATTGATAGATTTTCTAAAGAGAAGATCATGTTTCACGAAGATATTGTAGTCCAGAAGTATATCAAAACCTAATTTTTGATTATTTTTTGCAATTGCAGATTCCAGATTATTTTAATAGTTGAATCTCAGCCAAATATTGTGCTATCCAAACAGTTCAGCTTTCAGATGATGTGGAAATCTCAATTTAAAAAAACATGTATCCTTATGACTGGTTTTGTGATCCAGGGTTACAAAAAGGCTGAATAAAATAGCATCTGCAAAATGATTCTGTGTTCTGGCAGCTTTTATCTGAATATTGCTGTTGTAATATGGGTGGTTTGCTAGGCACTTACTTAATTGGCTCTATGATATTTTGCTCCCTAGATTAGGTTCATGTACCTCCCTCAATGTGAATTTATTGGATTTTTTTACCTATCATAACTTTGGAAAGTAACAGCATAGCTCTTCCCATCAAGCTGCATGATTCGAGATAAAATTCAAGTCTATAGCACAATAATGGCTTGCAAATAACATTTAACACTAGAACTATTAGTAAAATCATGCACCATATTACATATATTTTTCCTATAATTGCATTGATCTTCCTCTCTGATGAATAGGAGGCCTAGAAATGTGATGATGACCTCCTTCTGGTAAATTAAAATGATGAAACCTCAAGATTTGTAGGGTTGTAACCAACATATAACAACGTTTTAGGTTTATCCACTGCATTTCATGAATAAAATGTTTTTCTTCCCCAAGGAGGGTTAATTAAGACACCTTAACATCAGATACTGTACCATTGCTCCCTTAAAACTCCCAGCAGGTTTGTGTGAGCTCAGCTGGAGGCCAAATCAAGCTGAGGCGCAGCGCAGATCAGATGTAATAACACCCATCTTCTTTAACTTCGCGTCTGTGACCTTGTCATTTGAATCTCTGCCACCTGTGCTGTTAAAGCCAGCTGCCACGGTTACACAAAATTGGCAAGGCTGTCACCAGGGATTCTGTTCCTAGAAGTGCTGCCTTCTGATTTGAAACCCCCTCCCCCTTGATTTTGCACTCTCAGTTAAAGCAACTTTAATTGATCTTTGAAAGGGTTTTACCTGGTACTTTCTTAGCCCAGGCGATCATGTGGACGAGCTCTTTGTCAGCCATGTTTGTGAGCAGGGACATCATAGTGATCTCGGTGTACGGGCGGCTGTGTTTCTGTCGTGAGCAGACAGCCGGCGGCTCTGCCCCCAAAAGCAACATCAGCACCTGGTCAGGAGGAATGCATGAAGTGCTGACCACACCACCGACACTCCTCTTCCTCCTGTCCTGCGGAGGAGCCGTTCTCAGACCGGTGCGGCTTGACTGCTCACTGTAGCTCTTGACACGGTCTTCATTAGCGCTTCTCCTCCTCTCACACCTGATAGCGCGGCCTCCACGCTCCTTACGAATACCTGCAATTGGAAACATGCGGGTTATTACTTTTACTATGACCTGTTTTCGAACTATTTGACAACAGAGGAACACAGACATGTGATATATTTAAAATACTTTTATTTTAATACTAAGTGTAGTTGAAATCTATTTATTGGCATATCACTCAAGACTTACTATTCAACTTTATTTGGAGAACTGCTTGTACACTGCAAATTTCTTAATTTTAAGTGTGTTTGAAAGTCACTGCTGATGAGGACTGTATGATCCTCAAAACTAACAAGCTGGAGAATTGTATTCCAAATTTGAGTAGATTAAAAATTGTAAAAAAAATTCCAAAACATTACCATAATTGATGATTACATGAAATTATTTTTGAATTATTTTGTTTCAGTGTGAATTATTTTCATATCTCATACAATAGTGTGCTACAAAGTTTCATTTAATATTTTAAATATTATTACTAGTCCTGTCAAACAATTAATTGTGATTAATCACACCCGAAAAAGTTTTTGTTTATATATATATATATATATATATATATATATATATTTGAACAGTATATACTTTAAAAATATTTACATGTATGCACATTTATATATTTATATTCTTATATTTTATATTAAATATAAATGTATTTAATATATAAACAAAACATTTTTCTGAAATATATACATGCCTGTGTTTGTATTTATGTATACATAATTTTATGTAAACGAAAACTTTTATTTTGGATGCAATTAATCACGATTGGCAGCATTAATTATTAATTATAAATACCAAAATATTCCTATAATTTAAAACATAAAATTCTGATATTGCCCAACTGTAGACAAAAGTAGGGAAACTTTACTCTAGATGTGATAGATCGTGAGAGATGCATATATGTGCATGTGAGAAATAAAGAGAGAGGAAGGAAGAGAAATTTTTTATGTACCTCCTTTCATCATGCCTACTTCGTAACACTTGCGTAGTCTGCATGCTTGGCAGCTCTTTCTGCGGTTTCTGTCAATAGTGCACTGGTTGGTTGCCGGACAAACATAATCATTGTGACCTAGAGGCAGAAAGATGAAATGGGGTTTGTTTTTGATCATTGTTTTACTTGCTTAAAAAAATCCCTGCAATAAAATGTTATAATATAGATCCCTATATTCAGTCTTAAAAAAATTATTTTAAAGAATCCTGTGGAGCCAGCTCTTACTTTCTGTTGAATCACTTTTACTGTAAGACACATCTAAAATATACATTATATACTACACATATAATTAATATAATATAAACTACATGAAAACACATTAAATGACCTTGCCCATCAGATTTTGTTTTTTATTGATGAATTCTGAATGAGCTGCCATTTGATGAATAGAAAGTGATTTTGTTGAGCAATAGTTTTAGAGAGTAACCTGAGTCTTTCTAAGGGCTCAGTGGTGATTTACTCTCTATAGTTTACAGGTCATTTATGCTGGCCACCCAAAATAGTTTATTAACCTAAAATGTGCTTACAACCATTATCTTGTTCACACCCAAATTTTCATGTTTAGGATTCTCTTTTGTAGACTATGTCATAACATGCATGGTTTTACGCTGTGGTTTGGATGTCAGTGTGTTTTTGTGTAGGTCTGTGACATTTCTGGCTGAGACACAGTCATCTAATTTAAAATTTCATTTGGAGGGCTGGAACAGCATGTACCTGCTCTCAGCACTTAATCAGATGAAAAGCCGTTGATGCGCTGCACTGCACTCTTTTTGTTGCTTCTGACATAACAGTATTTACATATCGCTAACACAAAAAAAAGGAAAACATCTCTGAAAGCTTCTTTAAAAATTACTTTACTCATTAAACTGCAAGTAAGCAACTTATATATAGGCTACTTTTATTATAAATTTGAAACCCAAAGTAAAAATGTATTTATATGCTCTTCTCTCCTGTCATGATGGTCTGCCTCTCCTCAACATCTTGTCTGTCTATCTTTCTACCCTCTTGTACTTCCTTTAATTCCCCTCACCCTAAAACCCATTTGACTGGTACACACTTACAGTCGTTTTCCAGAATTGCGTCAGCAGCATTGGAAATTGCCTCATCAGGAGCTTGCATGTCGAGGTCAAGCTCAAAACATCTATCCCGCCTCTCATCTCACCAAAACCCACCCAGATCTGCACCCCCATCCAGCAAAATACAGAACTGCAAATAAGGTGCGAGCACAAACATCTGTGTGCTTCCATTGTACATATCAGGCAGTCTTTCATCAGATCTAGCACACGGGAGACTTTGATTTTCACCTTTTTCTATCAGCTTTAAAAGGAAGGACGGTGCCGAACATGCAAGGATGATTATCTGTGGCATACGTTCACACATATGAAATTGCAGGCTATTTGAAAGCATAAGTGCTTGACTTGAAAATTACTATTATCCAAATTATTTTTCTTTTTACCAACACCCATATCATTTTTTGACATGTATTTGGACTAAAAAAAAACAACTATGTATTTAAGACCTCTTTCCAAGATTTAAATAATTTGTTTTTGGTAGCCTATTGCAGACCTAATACGCTAATAATTAAATATCAGATGCTTATTAAAATAAAATAAAAATCTTTGATAGGCCTACTAGTTTTATGAAAAAATATTACAAATCTTAATATATATACATACATATTTTTTTAAATCCTTATTTAAAGAACTAGGCTATTATTTGGAAGTTTTACCGTCTGGGACCTGAAATTTAAGAATTTTGGTCAATATTATTAATTAATATTTTGATGAACGAGTTTTTGGCTGGTTTAAGTCTGTCATGGATAAGTAAATGGCACTAAAACTGACAGTAGGTGGCAGAAAATCCCTGTTTTAATAAAAGATCTTTTCAATTTTAACATATAATGTACATGATAAGTTTTACGTAAAATACAAAATGTATAATCCAAAAGGGATGGTAAGGGGGTATGGTGGATTTACAGAGGAGATGCTTTTTGCCTTTTTTTTTCTCGATAAGAGGGATGCCATCCCCCCGCATTCTCCCTCAATTCGAACCCTGCCTGCGGACATGAAAAACATCCCGTGGAAAGAGTGCTACAGTTGCCCAAATCCGTGGAAAAACCCCATACTTAGCAACACTGATTCCTGGTATTTCAGAGGACTGTTTTTTTTGTTGTTGTTGTTGTTTTTTACATCAATACGCCAGTAGGTGGTGACAGTGGCGTTATATTTAAGTGAATCAGGTATTTAATAATATACTGAACTGATTCACAAACACTAGTTCATTAAAAAAAAAACAGCATAATCATGCTGATATTTAGAACAGCAAGTGTGTGTAACAGACTGGTTACCTTGAATGCTTCTCTTGAAGAAAGCTTTGCATCCCTCACAGGACCAGACTCCATAGTGATAGCCAGACGCATAGTCACTGCACACTGCACAGAAGCGTGTCTCCTTCTCTGAATCAAACCCTCCTGTCACTCTTGATCCGGAGTACAGCTCCTGTCTGTCAGTGGCACTGCACAGCTCTTCACACAAACCAACACCTGCCTGCTGAGTACACACAACACTGGACCTACAGACAGAAAGAGGTGAGATGTCACTCTAGAGTGGACCATGATGATAGAAACCAGGCTAACTCGCCACAGAAGAGAAACTGACTGATGTGTTATAATTCATGCTTCCTGTAGCAATATTATGATTCTGGCAATATGTCTTTAAGTTGATAGTTATTGTCAACTTATTGTAGATATTAAAATTGATTTTAATTTATCTAAATACATCAAAAATGAATTAAAAGTGGTAAGAGAATTTAGACCTCAAAACATTATTATTAAATGTGTCGGTGCTATTTAAGATTACTTCAAATGAGCCTATAAATGTAAAATTGAGGAACTGCACAATTTAATATCCACTACTGGTAGATATGAAAAAAAACTAAAAACTAATACAATCAGTTAAAACTTTGCATTCCTATAAATAAATAAACATAAATTAAAGACAATGCATATAAAGTATCTTTAGATACAAATTTGTAATAGGCTAACCAATAAGAATATGTACGTGACTGCAAACGGGACGAGTGTGGCCATCCCTATTTCCTTCTGACCTCTTATTCCAGTATTTGTAAATATTTATTTTATCTTTAATTCTGATGTCCAACAGATTTATTGCATAACCTTAAAAATGAACTGCAGCGCTGTCCAATATCATTACGTGACAACCAGGGTCCCCAGCTGCCTAAAGCAGTGGATGAATTAATATTCTCATCTGTCAGAAGTAAACAACCAATTAAAACATTAGGCTTTACTGATAATAATTTATTTAATGCATGCTTATTTATTAACCCATTAACTGTACCTAGATCTCCTTCCAGTCCTTCTGAAAGTAAAAAAAAGTACTCCCTGTGTGTTCAGACTGTTGTTTTTACTAATTGTACTTTCCCCAAGGCCTAGAGACAGAATCTGATCAGAGGCTCTGTGAATGTTAAATACGCTAATCATCTTGTTTCCAAGAAGTCAAATTCTAATAATTAGAAGCGCAAACCTTTGAACATTTGAAATATCAAACATAAAATAAACCATAATTAGTCAGAGAGCATTCAAAAAATTTTTAAACCGTTGTAATGTGAAGTAACACACTTTCTTCCATTTAAAAGTAAAATAAATGCCACCAAGACCATCTAGCATTAAATGTTGGTCATACACAACCCAGAAATCTATAGCCATAACCCATCAGGCACATTAAAAAGATATACATGAAACGCATTTGTTTTACCGTTTTATTTTTACATTTTAAATATTAATTAACATTTCAATTGGTTACATTTGTAAAACTAAAAATGCAGTTCACTTAAAATGTTGCTATTAATGGTATTCAATTTATTAAATTAATGTATTATTAGTGATGGTTTGTATCCAAATTAAACATGCACAGACTATATAAGCGTACAATGTGCTAGCATTGTTTCTCCAGACTTTGTGTATGTAAGGTGTTGTTTGTAAAAATGAACCTCAGTAAGCAGGTATCCAAGCAAGATTTGAGTGCTAAACCAAACATTATGCTTCAATGAATCAGAAATCTGATGTGTAAATGACCTCTAGATCCACCTTATTTGATTAACACCTGGCTTTATATTTATGTTGTTTTTTACCATAAACATGTGATATAGTTTATTTTATTATTATATGCACTATTTTATTTAACATAGATTTCACCAAACTTAATGTTAAGAGACAAAAAGTCTCTGTAAGATGTCTTAAATCCAATATATCTCATAAGTTGTGTATAATAAATGCATGAACTTTTAAATAGCTCATTCAAAGTTGAATTCTTCACCTGCAAAAGCATTCAAAACATGACCAATAACAAAGCTTGTGAAGCTGAACTGACCTGTAGACGGTGCTAGAAGGGGTGTCCAGATAGTAGGACACCTGGTGGGTCGAGTGTTGTCCCCCATAATGGTTCAGGTAAGGGGACAACTGAGGACTGGTGGATGCGAACATGAGAGGGCTGCCGGATTCGGTGCCTAGGGTCTGCAGATGTTCTTCAGCAGGGGCCGAGTGGGGGTCTGGGTAGTATCCGACCGAGGCAGGCTCAGCCGGTGACGAGGTGCCGTAGGTCTGTGTGGGGTTTGGAAACTCATAGGCGCCATCAAGATGGACAGAGGAACTGATCCCCCCCGCACTGTGCTCCTCCTTAGGGTACATGGGCGAGAGTTTGCGGGCAGCGCGTGCTGAGGAAAGTCCCTCCAGGTCTTCTCTCTCCAGGCTCGGGCTTGTCCTGCGTCGCTGCCTGGCACCAGCAGCCTCTCCGCTGGTCTGCCCTCCAGACATCACCATGGAAACACACACGCAGCCAGCATGACTTAAGGTACTATCTGTTCATAAGCAACCACCAAAAGACCGTTTCTGTCTTTTTTAAGCTCAGTCTTTTTTTTTTTCCTCCCACTGTCTTTCTTAAACTCTCTCCCCCTTCTTCTGTTTGCTTCCGCCCCGCTGTTCTGCCTACTCCTCCTAAAAAATAAAAAATGCCTTCCTCTCTCCTCCAGTCCGCCTTGAGCTGAAAGGACAAAGTGTGATGTTTTTCTAAGATATGTGAGGCAGCTTTTCCGTCTCTTTCTTTCTTAAAATACCCTTTTTTATATTTTCCATCTCTTTCTTTTTTCAATATGTAAAACTGTTATTCTAAGGAAAATGCCTTATTGTAGCATTAAATATTACACTTACACAAAAATTTAATATGAGCAGCTGTACAAGATGTCAAATCTGATGTGAGCTGTTTTTCTTTTAAACAGGAAAAAGAGAAAAGGAAACTCAACTGAAACTACTAATAATAGAAAGAAATGCGTGAGCAATAGACACATGGAAAATTGATTCTTGTGGAAACTAAAAAGACAACAATCGGTTGTTAAATCCTTTATATAGTCCTTACCAATAATTCAAACCAGTCCTCTGATTTATAGGTTTGGCCTCATCACAAGTAGCCTGGATGCATCCTCTTGCTGATGTATCTCTGACTTCCTATGTCCTTCTTGCTTTCACTGTCTGTGACGCTGACAAAAAAAAGAAAAAGAAAAAAGGAGGTAAACAAATTAAAGACAGCCAGGTCGATACTGGCGGTCACTATTCAGAGCAGGTCATGGCAACCAGGTAAACAAGAGATAGGAGGTCACTGCCTGATTCACTCGCCAAAACCTTTGGATTTTACAGGTGATGTGTTTTAAAACCACTTTACAAGCTGTTCATATCATAAATTATACTTCAAAGAACTGATTACTAATGTGGAAAGATACAAAAGCTTGAATAAGGGAATTAAATATTCTTTAGCTCAAGGGACAAACAAGTTGATATTATCCTGATCATCTCTGTACTGGTAGCTATTTAAAGCTGGAACGGAAAGTGTGTAGGTTTATTTGCTCTTTATTAAATGTTACGTTAGAAGCTTGAGTAATTGGGTTATCATTTCTCTTTTTAAAAAGGAACATTATTTATATTTTTAACTGACTTAGTAATACTATCTGTGTACTTAAATATACACTACTATATAAATGAATATGTTTAACTCAGAAAGGGTGCGTTAAATTGATCAGTACATAACTTTTGAAAGTTACAAAGATTTCTGTTTCAAATAAGTTTTCTTTATTTAAACAATTTATTAAAGACTCCTGGAAAAAAAGAATCCCTTTAAGCAATTATTAAGCAGCACAACTGTTTTCAACATAATGTTAAGATGTTTTCTGACTGCCAATTCAGCATATTAAAATGATTTCTTAAGGATTGTGTGACACGGAATACTAATGTAATGATGCTGAATATTCAGATTTGACATCACAGTGACAGGAATAGAAAAAATAAAGAGTTTTTAGCAATATTACACACTGTAGTCTAAATAATTTCAAATAAGTGCAGAGCGAAAAAAATATTTTCAAAAACAATATTATTGAATATTACACATTTTGGACAATCCCCAATACAATTCAAATTTATTTGTATAGCGCTTCTCATGATACATATCATTGCAAAGCAGCTTTACAACAAAAAAGTAATGTTTACAGTAAATGTAGTGGTAGTTTGTACA
>JAUMHI010000065.1:10075761-10130704 GCA_032359435.1 Enteromius unitaeniatus
AGTAGCAGACGAGAAAATGTGCAAATGTTATTGGGGTGAATAAAATGCAAGACTAATGTTTATAACAGGCTTTCATCTTCATCTTCACTTTCGCTTAAAACAAAAAGGGGGGGCTTTAATTAAAAGTATATTCACTATACCCAGGGCCGCTGCTGGAAGAATAGTATTGTTGTCAAAAAAACCCTCAAAAAACAACACCCTACTAGCCTATAAAGAGTCGAAATAGAACTTTCATAAAATATAAAAGTCAATAAATAAATTGTAATTACATTGAATTATTTATAAATTACAATTGTAGCCCTAGACAGAAACTAGCCTATATGATTTTATTGATACAGTGTGATTGATTTTATGGTCTCTGGGCTTCTGCATTGTATTACATTATGTATTTTTACAGTGTTATTCAATGAAACCATAATTAAACCATATACCATATATTGCCTCGTTGTTCTTATATAATACATTTTACGTACGAAACTGCAATGTTAAGTCAGATGCGTTGTTGTTGGTGGTTTATCACCGACAATAAAACACATTAGTCTACTAACATCAGTCAAAAATGTTTCACAGGATTATAACGTATTACCTGAAATTGAAGCACCGGCTTCATCTCAGGCTTTTTTATTTTTCCCTTCTCTGCGCTGGGTTGCACTGATGTCTTTTCCCTGATAGAGCCTAGTTGTTCATCAATTATGATTATAGATGACTTTACCCCCCACCTTCATTACCCTGGCCCACCTGGAATATCACTTGACCCACCCTGCGTCTCCTATCTGGAGCCGGGGCTCGTATCAGACATATGACAATATTCAGATAGTGTTTGCTATGATTAACATGGTATTCACAGCTGCATTATACAATTAATTCAACATCTATTCAATCTGAATAAGCGTGCACTAGTGGAAAGAAATCATCCTAACCAGATGGTTTGTAGCTGGTCTGAGTCTGGTCTGTTGGCTGATTTTATAGAGGGTTTTTGGGCACTTTTCAGCTAATCAAGCTGTGACCAGCCGGCAACACAGCTAAACAATATCTTATCCAAAAATCACCAGAGAGAATCAGTTTGAAATTAGTATTTATATTGTATTGGTATTTATATTTTAAACTACAATCCCAGGAAGATTTTTTCACGGTCTTCCATAAGGATATAAGAGACTGTTACACATTTACCATCGTTGTCTGTTAGAAAGTTAAGTCAGGTTTGTTTTATAAATCTAATCTGTATGCACTAAAAAATGTTGCTTGCTTCATATGGATACTATAAGCTACTATACTATTTTCTAAACCAGTATTATTCTGTATACAGACAGCAGCAGCAATTCTATCTAAACCATATTTATTGATGCTAATGTGATTTTTGGAAATTGGAAACAGAAACCATGGTCCCAGATGCCTTTATCTCCCCACCAGACCACATGGCCCTAACACACAGCTTACTCTCTGTATGAAGACACCACCCCCCAACTTCCCTTTCCTTGTTCTTTTTTGCAAACCCACAACTCGAAGCTGGCATCCTCATTTTGCATTTTTAACTCCCAGGCTGTTCCAGACTAGTCTTAATATACATATATTTTTTGGGGCATTTTCTCACAGTTTTTGTACGTACTTGTTCATGTGATTTCCCTGTGTTATTCATTTCCTGATATCTCTAGTCTGGTCAAGCCAGCTCACATCCTGTTCTTCTTAGTGTAGTGAAAGCTTAGACACTCTACACACGGGCATAGTAAAGAGGAAAATATTATCATTTTAAACCATGTCCAGCTTATTTTAAGCTGGACTTATGAAACATTTTTATTCTGCAAATTTATAAACAAGAAAAACTTATACAAAAAAAGCATCTTTTTATGGTATATTTTAAAGACTTCAGTAAAAGTGGAAAATAAATATAATTATGTATTTGCAAAAAAAAATATTTATAACTATATAAATAACCAAGGCCAGTTAATTTTATTATTTATTTCATATTTTAAATAATTGTAGTCCCATATTTATTAATTTAATAATTAATCAATGAATGGATAAATAAAGAAACGTTATATTTGTGTCTCCTTATTTCATTTAATATATATTAAATGTTTTAATATGTTTATATCGGTTTCACCCAAAGGATACGTGAATATATATATTGTTGAAAGCACATTTAATACTGGTTATATGTATTTAATCCAATAATTGGCCTCATTAAGTTTATTTCAGCCTGTGGGTGTGAATCATCGCGCTCCAAATAATACTTGCATTTCTCCTGAGCCCTTTCTGTTGGCTGTAAAAGTGCACAGTCTGTCAACTGAAATGCAAATAGCCTTTTCTGCGTGTATCTGTCTCGATACGTTATCTTCATGTGGGGGTGGGTAGCGTGACCTACGGCTATCCAACTCCACTAAAATCCGTTTATGTGTAACGTTCACCAACGATTGAACGATTGCTCAACGTTCATCTCCGTGAACACATGCGGAGAACGACACCCGTAACGTTCAGCAGTGCTTTCATTCGGCGGCTCTTAGCGCCAAAGACCGTTTGTTTTGGCATCCCAGGGAAGTGGGTTTTACAACCGCTGTTTTAAGCCCTTTTAGACAGTCATGTGATTGTAACGTAACCCGACCGGAAAACACCGACGACCATCGCCGCCAATGCTGCGTTTGAGAGGAACAGAGCAGCTGCGAGCCCAACGGACAAGTCCCCCGGTAACAGACAACAACTCACCCAACTCTCAAGCGGAGGAAAGGTACGTGTGTGTGTCTACACCCATCCACCTTTATCATTTACCGCGTATTTGTTGAGTTTATTTATTCGGTGACCACCCCTTCCCCCCCGCGCGCGCGCGTGTGTGTGTCCGTTTCACGAAGCTCCGTTTATTTTTGCTTTTCGTCCCTGATGCTCGGCTAAGCTCCGTTCTGGGTTTATATCGGTTATTGTTGTGAATTTCGGGCTGTGTTCACATTAAGCTAGTGGGATCATGTGCTGATCGTTTGTGCGTGATCGTATCAGCCATCACGTTTTAGTTTTTGACGGTTTATTTTCTATTTGCGAAGAAAAACAGATTGCGGAAGTGGTCGGTCTCTGCGGGAGATCTGTCCGTTCCACGTGTCTCCGTAGTGGGTGGAGCTAGTTTACAAACCCACAATGAGAACAAGTCGACATGAAGTTAGACGTGTATCTGTGTGTGTGTAACTGCGAAGCTGCGTGTCATGTTTAGGTAACGCATGTAAACAGTTTATAGATGTACGTGGATAAAATCTCTCATGGCACTCTTTGTGTATTGCTTGTATGTTCTTAAAAATGAATGCTGGGTCATTCAAAGTTTCACTCGAGGAGTGCATTTAATCCAAATCGTTTTTCACAAAAATAATTAACAGGACTTAATTATATAGAAAATAATTCTGACACATCAGTTCACTAGAAAAGGCTGTTTTATTCTACTTCCTCATGGCTGCTGCCATGTTGACATCACATGACCATATGTAATGAACAACAGTATTTCTGGAACTGAAAACCCCATGTGTTTTTTTTTGCATATGGGAAAGGATTTAACAATAACTTTTAAATCTCTACTGTGAGCTTTTAAAAAAAAAAAAAGTAATAATAATAATCATCATCAGGTCAACAATGAAAATTCCAATTGGAATTGCTTACAGATAAATACTCAAGTATTTGCATTGCAATAAACATAAGATTGTATATGTTTCCCTTGTGGTATTAATCAAAGTTTGTAATATTGTGATTCACCTCATAGCTGGTCAGTTTATTTAACGGCTTATTCTAGGATCGAATCTGAGTACATACAAGGGTGAACATTTGTGCCATTTTTCCATTTGTGCCATTGGCTGGGATTTCTATATTGCTTTGATTCAAAGTATCTTGAGAAAACATTAGGAATCATACAACCATCAGCCTTCACACGCAAACAAAGCCAAAGTGTGGATATTTTAGACAATATAGGAATCATGACTAGGATGTGTCTGGGGAAAAATGGCACATTATGGTTACTCTACTGCATGGGTACGTGTGTGAGAAGTTAGAAAAAAACTGCTTTAGTGTGAAGCGGCAAAAACATTTAGTAAACAAACTTCATACATCCAGGCCAGTAGGCGTCAGTAAATTCCAAAATCGATTGTGCGATCGAAAGGAGCCAGCTCAACTTAAAATATTGTTAAGAAATGCCTTTTTTGGAGTCTTTTCACACAACGACATGACATTACTACCCAAGGTAGGGAGTAGGCTTTGTGGGTTTGCAGACTGTTCTCCACTCAATAGGGTTTGAGAGGAAGTAGCTTCAGGAATGCTAACTGAAGACCGAGTCATGTGACACAAAGCCTGTGATTGACCTTTAGGGTAATGGACATTCAATGCACAGAGGCTGCTGAGCTGGTTCTGGTAGACAAGGGTTAATAACCTCAGGGATCAGGGTTCAGTGTTTAAAGGTTGCTTCAGATGTTTGGCCCTTGGTTGGATCTGTCTGCTCTGGGGCCATGTTGACAGGGTTACAATGTTAAGATCTCGTGGTTGTCTGACTATTTATGCTGTGTAACCAGTTAGTTGGCTTAAATAAAATCTCTAATCTAATTAAAATTTCACCAAAATCAAGTTTTATTCGGATAACGTACTAAAATATGTTAAGATATATGTTAAGAGAATATAAAAAAAATGAATGGGGTGAGTGTGAAAACCACTCCATTTAGAGTCATTGTTTGTAAATGTCTTGAATACATAATCAACCTTCCTTCAGCTTAATCAATAGGAAGTGCTTAGTTGTAAATTGAGTTGGAAGTAGTATAATAAAAATGGCATAAATGAAATGATGTGCTTTAAAAGCTCTGTATGGACGGCTATAAAAGCACTAGTTAAATCCCATCTCTTAAAGTAACAGCACACTTTCCCAACAAGCAACACAGTTCATTTAAGATGCACAGAACGTGGGGGGGGAGGGTTTGTGTGCCAAAATGTTATACATACGGTTAAAAATAGTAGCTTACTATATACGTTATATTATTCATCTTCCAATTGTGTCAGTTAAGCTTATTGTTTTGGTTTTACAATTTTTTACAATGATTCATATTTTCAGCGGTTCACTGCTGGTTAATCCTATATTAGCAGACGACTTAACAGCCGTCTTTCAACCACTCTTTTTTGTGTGTGTGTGTGTGTGTGTGCATTGTGGTCTGTAGTAGACAGGAAGCTGACTATCATCTCTGGCCCTTTCTGTGTAGGTGGAAGTATGGAGCTGGCCAATCATGGTCTTATCCTTTTGCAGCAGCTCAATGCGCAGAGGGAGTTTGGCTTCCTGTGTGACTGCACGGTCGCCATCGGTGATGTCTTTTTCAAAGCACACAAGGCTGTACTGGCCGCATTCTCGAACTACTTCAGAATGCTATTTATACACCAGGACAGGTAACAGCTTCATGTATAGTTTTTAAAAGTCCATTTTGTGCTTAAACGATGGATATATTGATATGGTAAACTGAAAATAATTCTTGTTATATCTAATAAATGGCCAATATTCAAGAGACAACTCACCCAAAAATTAAAAATCTGTTAATTATTCACCATGGTGTCGTTACAGAGCTGTAAGACATTTGGAAAGCAAATGAAGACATTTTTGATGAAATCCAAGAGTTTTCTGAGCTTGCATAGACAGCAGTACAACTGCAATGTTTGCAGGCCCAGACATTTAGTAAAGGCGGCCTTTAAAATAGTCTGTGTGACATCAGTGGTTCAACTGAAAATTCAGAAAACTTATTCATGTAGTTGAATTAATGTGTGTGGTGCTGCTGACCTGGAACATGTAACAATACTCTCCAAAATGGCAAAGTACTGCTTATGAAGTTGTTGTTTTGTTTTGTTTTAACACAAAAGTTATTCTCGTAGCTTTATAAAATTATAGTTGAACCACTGATGGCACATAGATTATTTTAACAATGTATTTACTGCATTTCTGTTCCTTTACCATTGTAGTAGCCTTACTTTCTATGAATAGTCAGAAAGCTCCAGTATTTCATAAACAATTCATAATTTGAGTTTAAAGGCCTTATTGGTTTGAAACGACCTGAGGGTGAGTGATTAATAACAGAAATTTTTGGGTGAACTATCCCTTTAATATTTTAAGGTATGTTGTCTTAAACACTACAAAGTAAAGTCATTATTTTTAAATATTCCAGGTAAATTTAGGCATCACAGCATTATAATGTGCAGTATTAAAAAGGCTTGAGTACACAGTGCGACATTTCAAATCTTACATGCTATCAGACTTTAATTTCATCCTGAACACAACACACTCACACATGTACCTAGGAGTCACATAACAAATGAAAACGATGTGTTCTAAAAGCATCCAAAAATATCAGACATCTTTTACATCCTTGGACTGAACACAATTATATTGTAAACAAAAAAAAAAAATCTTTGTCTGTGAATCTGTGCCCATAATACAATGTCAAATTCAACTGCCCAATACCTGCAGACTGGATTTTACTTCTGCCAGCTAGCATCAACTAGTCTATGTAAATAAATCTGCACTGTTTATCCTTTTGATCTTTTATTCTAAATATTCGCAAAAGTTGAATGTCCTTGAATTAAAACAATGGAAAATAGGGAGAAAGTCTCATTGTGAAATAATCTTTCTCTAGCTCATGTTGGTCACAATTATTGGCACCCAATTATTGCAACATCCGTTTCTCAAGATTATATATTTAACTGCGAGCATGGAGTTTTTTTGGTACTAACCCATCTGGTGGGTTTGCTGCCAAAAAGCTCCTTTTTTTCCAACTCTCTTGTTCTGCACGTCAGAACTATATTCTTTGGTTTTACTGTGGAACAGGAAGTCATGGCTGGACAATTTCAGGCTCCTAGTTATCCTGGTGTGTTAAAAATGTAAACATGCATGGGAATATACTTCAGAGATGCTTTACTCATTAGAATTTCTAGGGGTGCCAATAATTGAGCGAACATTCATTGGAGAAAAACATTTCTCCCCATTTCTTCTTTTAATTGTTTTACTTCAATGATGGCTTAGAATTTTGTGGGGGGCAATATTAGTGGAGGGCACTGTAAAATTTGCCAAAAGATTGAGTTTGTTTTTCTTTGAAGGGTAATTTGTGATCAAATTTGCTCTTAACTAGTTGGCTAAATGGGCATTAAAGCACTTTTATAGAAAGAAACATTGGTTTTCAACATTGAAATAGTTTTGTTTTTCTCTCAACCAGTGACTGTGTCCGCTTGCAGCCTGCTGACATTCAGCCCGACATCTTCAGCTACCTCCTCAATCTGATGTACACCGGAAAACTGGCAACGCAGCTTATTGACCCGGCTCGCCTAGAGCAGGGTGTCAAGTTCCTCCACGCGTACCCTCTCATTCAGGAGGCAAGTCTGGCTAGCCATGCGGCACAGGCACATCCTGAGGTCAGCCTTCCCCTTTCTTCCTCACTTTATGGCATTCAGATATCAGACCAACAGGCCACGCTCACAAATCGCCTCTCGACGAGAACCCATCTCTCTTCACCGTTTGACCTAGAAGGCAGCGGCTTGCTCGATGGGAAGTGCGTTACCACAAACAAAGCTACCTCACTGACACGGCCTGTATCCAAGCACAGGCAAGCTCTGTCAGAAGCAGAGGTAGAAGCGTCTGCGAGCACCAGTCAGTTTGTGAGGGAAGGTGGCGAGACCGAAGCATCGGCAGGTGAAGCCCCGTCTTGCTCCCTGAGCGCCAACACCATTCTGCATGTCAAGCCCAGCATCATGAGAAGAAGTTCCTCTTTGAGGAAGCATTATACATGCCACGTCTGCGGAGGCCGCTTCACCCAGCGAGGAGCCTTACGAGAGCACCTGCTTCTCCACACCCAGGCTATGCTCCCCCTGGTGTTAGAGTCCGTCGGTGCAGCTTCCCCAATGCCGCCCGGAGGTGCTGCCACGCCAGAGGTGGAGGAAGTCTTCAGAGGAAGTGAAGCTGCCACAGCCACTCCCATCATCGTGGACGCTCCTAGTGACAGCGAGCAACATCTATACTCAAAAGACTCGCTACATCCTGAAACTGCTATGCCCGTCCCAACAACAACCGCAGTCAGCCTGTGCACAGCTCAGCCCCAGGCGGACACGCCACCTCCGTCCGATATAGCTGATATCGATAACCTTGAGGGTGCAGCTGACATGGAGCGGGAAGTAAAGCGGAGGAAATATGAGTGCTCCACTTGTGGCCGCAAGTTCATCCAGAAAAGCCACTGGAGAGAGCACATGTACATCCATACGGGAAAGCCATACCGCTGCAGCGCCTGTGGCAAGAGCTTCTGTCGGGCCAACCAAGCGGCACGGCACGTTTGCATGAATCTGGGCTCGGAGCCAGCGTACACCATGGTGGACCGACAGAGCATGGAGCTGTGCGCTGCAGACGACTCCAGCCAAATGGAGGCGCTGTTTCTCGGCTCTTCTGGGAGGCCGTACAAATGCAATGTGTGTGAAATGACCTTTTCCAGCCCCAATGAGGTGATCAAGCACCTGTGCTTCAACCAGGGAGCGCTCTCGGGTGCAGTGGCTGGAGAAATGGGTGTCAGTGGGCTGAACAGTGACAGCCTTGTCAAAGACGAAGGCTCAGATTCATCCAACGGTGGGCCTTTGATAACGCCCATCAAAACCGAGGAAGTCTTTGTGGAATAGCTTCACATTTATCCACTTCAGAGTATTGTTTTTTTTATTATTATTATTATATTGCAGTTGTGGGTAAATTATGATCACAAGTTAAGCTACAGATAGAAAAATCTGTTATATTATTTCTTTTTTCAGGGAATTTTACTTCTACTGAAAAGTTATACTTTCTGGTTTTTTTTTAATGCTCATGCATTCATTTAATATATTTATAACAGATTTACAGTAGGTTTAATCCAACAAGTCAAAATACTGCTTTGTTCTGTGTTTCTGTTAAGGGTTTTACCGGTTACCCGGGTCACTTGTAGTTTGTGCTGCGGTTAAAGCTCTTCCTCTGCATAACGGTCTACAGGAAAAGGATGCAGTGTAAGGCTGAAATCCTGCGTTTGTCACTGAGCAGATCAGACGTAGACCTCATTAGGCTGAATTGGTAACTGGAGGAATATTATAATATTTAAGCAACAAAATGATTGGTTCATGGGTATAGCACCAAAGTTTCTTTTAAAAATAAAAAGAAATGTCATTTTCTGAGCAGCTAAATGGGGGTCCTGGTTTAGGATGAGTATTCACTACCTCAACCGGTTTCAGACATGCAATATCAGACTTACCTGAAATTTGCATCAAAGGGTCGAGGATCAAAGTCAACTTTATCTTCCAGTGCCTCCGAGGAGTTACACAGATCTCAAAGTTTTTCTTTCTGACGCTGTTTCTAATTTCTCATTACATGCTTTGGGTTAGCTAGAGCAAGGTGTAATTGTAGATAACCTTCATGCAGTGGCAGATTACCTGTCGAACATCACTGATATTGTTAATGTGACCCACGATATATTTGCCTAATTATCCACTTTTGTCAGTTTGTTACAGTGGTTTTTTTGTGCCAATGCCACCTAAACGATAAGCATCCATGCTGTAAAATTGGTCGGCGGCAGCAACTCATCAGCGATCTGGTTGGGTTGCTTTCACTGTGGTTCAACATGTTTACAGTTGTGCTGTGCGTTTAATCAAAGTTGTTACTGTGTGTGAATTTAGAAAACACTGTGGCCAATTGTATACGTGTGTATAACATTGCTTGAAGGGAGATATTTCTGTCACCATTTGCCGATTTAATTTTTGCCATGAAATGATTTGCTTAAATATGCTCTTAAATTCCTTATTTTTGAGTTTTATATAACTTTTCTAATTGTATGTACAGTGCTTTATTTACAAAGAATTTTATAATCTCAGAGGTTGTATATTGTTCAATGCATTTACTGTAGAATATTATCCATTATAGTGTAGCACAAGTGTGTGTGTGTGTGTGTGTGTGTGTGTGTATTTGTCATCTGTCTTTCTTTTAATGAAACCGACAGTGAGGTCATGCTGTAAAAGCACTGATATCTGCTAAAGATCCCGACTACTTTCATCAATATACTTGTGCTATATCAGGAAACTTCAGTCATTTCCAGCCAGGGTGATTTACATTCAGTGCTAAATATCTCTTGCATCTTTCTCTTTGTAAAGGCTTTTAGGAATTTATTGTAAGAGCACTGTGAGTTAAGTTACTACTGAATAGTTAGAGCTCAGCAATGACCATTTGCTTCATTTTGTTACAAGGATTTTTCTTATTTGTAATCATACATCAGGCGATGCCATGCCTTTTTTTTCCCTGTAGTATTGTTACAACTCTTTATTATTTGTACATATGCAAGTTGTTACTATTTGAGACAGTTTTAGGGAGGAAGGGGAAAATGTGCCCCCTCAAACGCACAAACCCCAAAGCCAAGGCAAGCATACTGTGATCTCTCGCTCCTCAGGAACATGAACAGGTGTCTCTGGAAAAAAATACTTCCTTTGCATTTTCATTGTGAATAATGATAATAAATCCCTATGTTTTTGAAATGTGTATTTTATTTCCGTAATGTACTATATTGTTCAAAATCTTTTTAAAAAGTTTTTTAATGAGCCACAAGATGGCAGCATTGAGTTTTTAAAGTGGTGCCACTACACCAGTGGTTTTCAAACCTGTCCTACAAGCACACCTGCCCTGTACATTTTGCATCATGTCTCCCTTATCAGAAACACCTGATTCAACTCATCAGCTCATTAGTAGAGACCTGAAGTGGGTGTGTCTGACAAAGGGAGACATACAAAATGTGCAGGGCAGGGGTGTTTGTAGGCCAGGTTTGAAAACCATTGCACTACCATACACTTGCAAAAATTAACTCTGCTTAAAAAATAGCTTTTTTTATGCAACTTACGCTCTTAGTTTGCACTATGCCCACAACACTTAGCAATACACACAAACAGAACCAAGGGCAATGAGAATTCGAGCTTGATTTACACTAGCTTTATTTGAATGAAATATAGACATGATTTTGAATCCATACTATTAACAGCTTGAAGAATACAAAAAGGTGAGGCTCATGCTACTAGAATATAACATTCCTTAATGCTTTCATTGGTTATTTGTTAATATTACAATATGACTTAAGGTACATAGGTATACAATTTGTACAAATGTTAAAGGAGCTTCACAGTAGACTTTATTATAAAAAGCTAAGAAAAGAATGAGTGGGCTGTTCATTCAAAGCGTGACAGTAATAGCAAAGCTAATGCACCCTGTGCAGTCTCTGTCATTCGCAGACTTTCTGAACATTAACCAGTACACATTTTGACTGCTCGAATTTTGGCATATGCATTTTCATTTTAAAAAAAAAGGACATCAAAGACCTGAATTTACTTGTACTGCAGTTTCCTTTACAGTTTGCCACCATCTTCGTTCAAATACACAGCTGTCACTCATTTATCTTGGATTTTTAAACACTTTCCTTATCCTGTCTGCGTGTATGGCTATAATATACACATTTCAAACTAACGTTAAGGCATCTACCACATCTTTTAAAGAAATAACAGTCCTTGATACAGAGATTAGGAATGCAAAAATAATTCTACACTATATTACTGAATACCCACATGTCTGTGAATTAAAACCATGTGTAACCTGTGTTGGAGAGTTTACCAACACATGGCATTGATACAATTCTTGCACAATTATCTCACAATTTTTTTTTAACCTCAGGTGCATTTTTGGTGTTGAAACATGCAGACGCTAAGGCCGTTAAACAGTGAAGAGCACTGTGAATGTACATTGAGGACAACAAAATGTCCTTTTCTAAATGTTCCCTACTCATGCAGGCATTTGTCATCATCGTGATCATCTGTTTTCACAGGGTACCACTAAAAGCAAATCAAATTGAACATCAGAATATTGACATTAAAATCTCAAATGTCACACATTAATGGTAAAATCATTCAGCATGATTGTACATGATAAATATACATAAAAAGAACATTTCACAGTAAGAGACGAAGAAGTGGCATATCTACAGTGAGAATGGAGATGATAATGGCTGGATATTGTGTTTCAGAGTTCACTGAATTATACCTCATTTTCACATTACAGCCACGGCATATATGCACTTTTTCATTTTGCTATAGCTGTAGATGGTGTATTTGTACCATGTTTGTTAAAATTACTTGTCTTAAGTATTTCATAGGTTTACACCAGCATGACATCATGATTTCGATGGTTTGTTTTAGAAGGTTAGAACATGTTTGAGAGGATTGAGAGAATATTTTAGATATAAATACAATATACAAAACGCAACCCTCCTACTGCAACATCACAAACACACATACGCTCATACAAGAACCACACATACATAAACTCTCCTTTTGACACATGAGAACTAATAAAAAACGAAAATGTTCATCACAAAAAGTTACAGGTGGGGAAATGGCATTTGATGCGGTTTGGCAAAATACAGGAAACTTGGAGTAGGCACATCCCTCAATGTGTCCAGTGAGGCGAGAGACCTTGTGATATGGCAGCTGAGTTATGGGGAATTTGGAAAAAGGGTCAGAGGGATGAATGGATGGATTAAAGGAGAAATAGAGAAGGGAGATTGGCCTTGAGTCTCTTGCTCTGGGAGTTGGTACAGACCACCGTCTCTCAGTGTCCTCCATTGCTGCCACTCACTTCCTGCTTTCCAGAAAGCTGTGCCCCAGTCATGTGACCGCTTTTTAACATGCAGACTGCAAGACAAAAAAGAATAATGGTGAGGAAAAAAACAGGTCTATGTTTCCAGCAATACGTTTTAAGCTTACTCATGTACGAAGCTAATTCTGCTAATGCTAATTCAAATGCTATTTCAAGATTGCAATATGTACTCTTTTCTCACAGCTCTTTAATCAGTTAGCATGACAAACTACTATCCTATTGTTACTTTGTCACCCGTTATTTTGCATGAATGCTCATGAATGGCTCTTTCCATCTGTACTGCATCTTCTGTGCCCCCAACCATTGTCTCACTCTGTTTGTATGACTCAGCACAAGTAACCAAGGCAAAGGGGGCAGTGAGAAAGAGAGAGTGAGCAGTGCACCAAAGCTCATGCTGCGATGCTATATTTCACCAGCCTCTGCTTTACTGCAGTGCTGCATTAGCACTCATCAAACATTTAGCAGACACACCCAGGTCTCTTCTCTCATCCCTGCCTTCTTTTGGTCATGCTTTACTTGTCACTTGCAAATAGAAATAACCATTTTAAAACAATATGTGTAATGAGGAAATTTAACATTAGTCACAAAACAATAATTAATCTCTATAAAATATCATTTAAACACAGACTAGTAATGCTTCATGTAGCTTGGCTTCATCAAGCATGTAAAAATATTACTCCTACAATTGGCCTCAGCACTGTATATCCTCTTGAAAGACAGGTAGTGTGCAACATGCATTTAACACTTCAAATATATGTTCATGTATTTTATTCAGATGTTTAAAGGACAGATAGTTTGTCTGCACAAAAACTTGTGTAGCTCAAATTATAACTGCCAGTGTAAATCTAATTACTTTACTGTAGTATTACCCTTTAAATGTTATTAGTCAGTATTCAATAATAAAAACTAGCATGAAATACTAAATAAAGAACTGTATAAGACTATTTAAATACGTTTTCTTCTCCCTGTTTTTTTTGCTGATATGACACTTGTAAGGGTTGCATTTGATAAAACAGTGAATCTTATCAGACTCTCTAGCTACATATCGAAGGCTTTGATGAGTGGAGGAGAGTAAGAAGAGAGCATTAGGGAGGGGGAGGGGAATTATACTCGGTCTTTCACCACAAGTTCATCTCTCTTCACACGGCTTCCCTTTAAGACCCAGCATACAAAGTGAAGGTTCAAGCAGCGGCATTCCTGCTTTGATATCGAAGGTCCCTTGGTTACTGGTACATGGAACAAAAGCTTTTTCATCTCTCCAAATGGAAATCTACCTCTAATAAAACTAAGATCCATTGAGGTTTTTAAAAAGGCACCATGTGTAAACTGTGATAAGGTATGTGGAACTTTCTTTAATGGACAAAAGTACCTTTGGAAACACTGTAATAGTTTTTTTATACATATATAACTGTTTTGTTTTACACATATAAAAATAAAACGATCAGTTTTACTAAAGACTAACCTGCTCATGACACTGTGACAACCTCTGTGGAGACTGGCTCGATCTCATTGCCGACCTCCTCCATCACCTCCTCCACTGCAACGGCATTTGCTGTCTTCTCAGTAGCAGTCTCCAGTTTGGCAGGTACATTTTTAGCATCTGTCTTTTGACAGTCTGGATCTCTTGACTCTCCCTGGTTTGTTGTGTCCTGTGTTGAAACCTCTATTTGAGGTTCTTCCAATTCTTTTTGAGGCTTGTCTTCTACTGATTCCTGGGCCTCTGAACTTTCTTCTTTCATGTTTTTCTCAGTGTCTTGAACAGGTACATCCTCTGCATTTATGACATTTATGACACCAACCTTAAATTCCTGTGCAGTCTCGATCTCAACCTTCTGTGCCACTTGACACTGCTCAGCCACAATCTGGTCTTGACTTCCATCCATAACAGATGTTTCTGTCATCTTTTCTTCTGGGATGGCATCTGAAACCTCTGAAGCTTGAGTATCTTGTTGGATTTCTGTTACCACTTCCTTGGGATGTGATTCAACTTGACTTTTTCCTTCTTCACTTTCTGTGGTCCCACTAAGCTTTTTCTCTTCTGTTTGCTTTAGTTCAACTTCACTTTTTGTTACCTCTGTTTCATGTTGGACATCTTCCACAGAGACTGTGGCAACCTCCTTGTTTTGAGGTTGGATTTCATCTGTGACAGAAATCGTGACTGTTTCTGTAATCAGGATGGTGTTGTTAACTGTTTTTGTTGTTTTTTCAGTTACAATGCGAGTTTGTTCAACATCATCTTTTTCCTCAATGATTTCAGAAACTGCTGGGGCCTCTTCAATTTTGACATCCACTGATGCGGTACAGCTTTCTACCTCCTCAGTAGTCTTCTCGTACACTTTTTTTTCTACATGTGCCTCAACAAGGTTCTCTACAACATTCTGAATGACCTCTTGAACAATTACACTGCTCTGCTGCTCAATGATTTCTGCTTCTGTTACTTGAGTAGCCTGGACTACTTCGGTTTCTTCTTTTACTTTCTCAATAACTTCCTCAACCACAATGCTAACTGTTGTAGAGCTTACTTCTAAGTTTCTCTCAACAACCTCTTGAGCAGAGTCAACCTCAACATTATTTACCTTAACTTGGATTTTGTGGTCATCTGCGGTAACAACAAGAGGAACGTTTTCCATAACAGTTTCACATGCTAGATCTGCTGCATGGGATTCTGTCATCTCAGGTGTTGAGCTTGTAACACAAACAGTCTCTTTGATGACTGCAAATTCTTCAGTGGCGGCTACAACTGGAATGGGATCTTCTGTAGAGCCAGCAGTTTCAGAAGCAGGCACCTCTGGAAGGGTTGCCATGACCTCCTCTGTTACAGCCACTGCAACTCCCTCTACAGATGCTACCTCAACTGTGGCTTTAGCTTCTTTAACATCCTCCAGTTCTTGCACTTTATCACCTTCAGCAACAGCAACTTCAGTGACTTCCACAGTTTGGGCACAGATTGACTCTTCAACAGTTAATTCCATGGGACCTGCAGCCTCAACCTGAGGGGATTTTTCTGCCACCACCGGCTCTTCAAGAAACTCTGGTTCCTGTTGTACAGCATTGATGACTGCTACTTTTATTGCTGCTACTTCTTGGAGATCAGTCACAGTCTCAGCTTCAGGTGTCTCCTTTATCTCTTCAAACTGTGCTTTCTCCTCAATCGCATTTTCTTTGAGCTCTGCCTGACCTCCACTCATCTGAGCCTCATGAACCTCATCCTCAGTCACACTGGCCTGTTCAGGCTCCGGTGTTTTGTCTTCAACTGCCAACTCTGTGACAAGCACCTGGCTAACAACTGTTACCGACTCCACTGAAGGCTTCTGAGTAAGGCTTTCTTCCTCCACCACCTTTATTTCACTAGTGTCAAGGCCAGTGCAAACAGTTGTTGCCTCTGTTTTCTCATGTGCAACCAAGACAGTTTTCTCTTCCTTGATAGCTGACTCAACCAAAAGAGCATCAGTGGTGACTGCAACTGCTTCTTCTTGTTCCTTAGTCATGGTGACAACCATGGCACTTGTGGTAACACTGATAGTTTCCACAGCTTCTTGTAGTACTACATCTGTCTTCTTTTCCACACCATCACCTGGGACAGGAGTTGTCTCACCTGATGTAACTGGTGATGCTGTAACACGTGATACAGCAGAAACCATTTCAGTCTCCTCTACTTGTTCAAGGGCCGTAACTGCCTCTGAAGTAAGCTCGACAATATCCTCTGCAATAGTGTTATCAGTTGATTTGGGTGTGGCAGCTGTGTCTCCTTCTTCCGGTATGTCACTCAATTGCTTTCCCTCTGTCTCATCCTCAACATTTTCCACAGTGGCTGAAATCCAAGATGGCGATCTATCCTCAGCTGAGGCTTTTGCCTGAGCTAGTGGTGCAGTTTCTTCCTTTACTTCCTCTGCCTTAACTGCAACTTCTGCAGCTGGTTCATTATCATATTCTGAAAGAGGCACCACAGCTGGAGTGTCAGAATCATCCTCTGCAGAGCCAACGTCAGAAGAGATCTGTTCTTGTTTACCATCAGACTTCTTCTTCCTCCGTGGAATCAATTTCCTCAACGAGAAAGAGGATTCTTCTTTGGGGGTTTCACTGTCAGAGGTTGTATGCTCCGGGCCTGAGGCTTCATCAGACTTGTCTTCTGCTTTAGGTTTCTTTCTGTGGGTTACCAGCCTCTTGAAGGATTCCCAGGTAGACACTAGTTCTTCCTCTGGTTCAGGTGAAGAAGCCAAATTCTCATGATCAGCTTCCCCAGAGCTTACTAGGGGGGACTCCGCCTTTGTATGCTCTTCTCCTGACTGCTGTACTTCTTCCTCAATCTTAGTTTCCTCGTCATCCGAATCAGAAGTCTTTCTGGCCCTTTTTTTAGTTGACCCCACACAAATAAGGGCTTCCCAGGACACAGATGTATCCATTTTTCTTTTTGGTTCCTCTGCAGCTGGTTCAGACTTTTCAACTTTTGGCTCAGCTTTTGATTCTGCCTGTGACTCTTCTTTAGACTCAGATGGTACCTCTTCAGAAGGTTTAGGCTCATCAGTTTTCTCATCACAGACAGCACTCTCAGTTGAAGATAGGGTGGAAGATTTGGGTTTGTCTGCAGGTGCTTCATCTTCACTCTCAGAGGACCTTTTGACCCGTTTTTTTGGGGTGACTAGTTTTTTGAAAGAGGACCAAGGTAAAATACCATCTTTCTTCTTCTCACTATCAGAATTCACTGGTTCAGCCTCTGCGGCTTGAGCCACCTCGGCTTGAACCACCTCAGATGCCTCCTCTACAAGATGCTCACCGGATTCTTCTGGGGAAGATGCTCCGCTGTCAGGTTTCTGCGGCTCAGCTGACTCTGTGGATGACTGGATGTTTTCAGCAACTTGTTCACTTGATTCTGTTTGCTTTGACTCTGCTTCTTTCTTACTCTTCTGCTTTTTGGATGACAGCTTTTTCAGCCCAGCTCCTGTGAAAAGCTTCTTAAGTGGGCTTCCCTGAGCCTTGGATTTCTCCTGAGATGACAGGATTTCAGCTTCAGTTGTCACTGCTTCTGAAACATCTGGCTTGTCACTTGTTGGTTTTGAATCATCGGTGGTTTGAGCTTCATCAACGGTTTCAGCAGCTGGAGCTTCAGCAGTCTCAGTCTGAGTCAGAGTTTCAGCTTCACTTGTAGCCTCAGCTTCTACTTTAAGTTCTTGTGGCTCTTCTGTCTCAGTGGAAGTTGTTTCAGTTGTCATTTCAGCTTTAGTTTCAACCTCTTCTGAAGGTTTCTCTATCTGCTCACCCTCAGCTGGCTCTTTCTCTGCGTCCACTTCAGGTTTCTCTGTACCCTCAACAACACCCTCTGCTGTCTCCTCAGTTTCCTTAATGTCCTCCTCTGCAGACTTTTCCTTAACTTGCTCCTCATCTTTGGGCTTTTTGAAGCTTGTTTTCTTTCGCAGGTTAGAAAAGATTCCCTGAGTGAAAAATCTCTTAAAGGGACTCTGTGTCTCTTGAGAGGGTGGACTTGTGGGTGATTCAGTTGGCGCTTCTGTCTCTGGTTCTTTTTCTGTCTCTAATTCTTCAGTAGATTTTTCAGTCACCTCCTCGCTCACCTTTTCAGTCTCCGATGGGGCATCCACTACAGTTTGCTCTGCTGGTTCTTCTGCCTTATCAGTCACTTCTTCAGTCGTGGCCTCTTGCTCTTTTTCTGTAGTTTCTGGTGATTTGTCTTCCACAGATTTGTCTTCCACTGTTGCAGGTTCCTCTTTCTTTTCCTCAGAAGTTGCATCTGCACCACTCTCTGCTTCCTTCACTGTCAGCAGCTGCACAGGCTCAGTCTTCTCATTCTTGTCTTTTTTCAGGGTGAACTTGAACCCAACGAAACGGAAGATCTTCTTGAAGCCCACCTCATTGGCCTCCTCTTGTTTTTCCTCTACTTCCTTCTCTTCTGTGGTTGTAATTTCATCTGCATTTGCAGAATCGTCTTCTTTCTCTCCATTAACCTGAGGGGCAACCTCTTCTTGCTGCACTTCAATTGTTTCAGGGCTGTCTTCTTTTTGCGTGATGGTTTCGGTCTGGCCAACTGTAATGAAAAATATGCAAAGTTTTAGTAAGGTTTTTAGTATATTTTTTTCATTTACAGTATTTTAAGTAACCACACTTATGAAATAGTATAAATCAAATCATCATAATTTATTGAATATCATCGCACTCATAAAGTCTTATAAAACTCATTTGTCTCTTGTGGATAACCAGTTCTCAACAGGACTAAGTGTAAAAAAACAAGTTACGAGCTATAAAAGCTAAATACATGATCTAGAGATATAATTAGTTCAAGATGGAGGGCTGTGGCAATTGAAGGAAATCAGAGCCACATTGCTAGAAAACCTGCAAAAACATTTTCACCCACTGTTCAGATTTATTCAGGCATATGATGGCAATTTGATATTAAGTTTACATTTCCTGGTTTCTTTCTTGTGAGCACCAACAAAAAACATTATAAGCTGGGGAATGATGACAACATTTAACATCAAGGCAACCAGGGGAAATTTCCATGTTGTAAGCTTCACAGTTATGCGGGTTATGTTGCCAAACTTTTGGACTATGAAATTGACCTTATTAAATAAAGCACAGCAAACACACAATGATATCACTTTATTAATTTTCATTAGGCCTGTATATTTGCCCAGTTATGAAGCTTTCAAAGACAAAATGTAACAAATCAAATTGCAACAGGTGGGATAAACAAGGGAACAAACACTTATAATGTCTTGAATTCCTCCCTTGCCTATCTGTGTTTTGACAAGAGTGGGTTGGTTTTGAGGGTGTGGGGCTAGAAAGAGGGAGTCGAGTTTGCATGTAGTGTGAGCCTCCTAGAGGCCCAGTTTTCCTTTGACATCCAACCTAGCAAGGGACTGTTCACATCTGGCTCTGCTTGCTCTTGCTCTGGGGTCTGAAACCCACCCAGTGACTTTAAAAACAAATTCCAAGCATTTTTAATGCATGGATATCACATTACTTGGCTTCCTACACACTTGCATGACACGGGCTGAGATAAAGGGGCAGCGAACCATTTATCAACCAAAACAACTTACGCCAGAGATCAATTTGATTTATAAATTGTTCTAGAATGATTTATTTTGTATGTGAATGGTAAATTCTTTTACTGATTACCATAACCTTGAAAATCGTACAGTGAAACAACAGGAATGCCTTATATTCATGGCCTGCCATCATATCAGACTCTTGGGACAACTTTAAAATGCGGATGCTTTTTATGCTGTTTTAGTCACTCACTCACTCACATTTATCTGTTAATTTTCTGTCGGTTTAAAACAAAAAGGAAGCTCTGTGTTTTTAATGTATGCTTTAAATTTAGTGAAGCACAAACCAAATCCCACATGTCAATGTGGTACAGAGATGCAATGGCATCCCCATCCCCCTACAATACAACAACCCCCCCCCCAACCCCACCCTATAGACCAAACCAAATTCTAAACTTCAGCTAGGAAGACTGTATTGTGCTGTCCTCTTTGTCTCACAATGGGCCCCTGGTTTTTTCCTGCTTGTGCTAAAAGGGGTGGGGGGCCCAGACTATTGTCCATCCAGGAACTTAAACTACCATGATGAAAATCCTTGTTGTAAAATGGGAAAGGGCATTATGGGAAGCCATATAGAATGACACATAGAACTTTCTCAGTGTTAGTGATATGGAAGACTGATTAGCAAAACAATTAGCAAGTCCTATCATTTAAACATTCCCAAGTTGCAAGTCAGAGCAGGACAGTAATAAGGCAAGAATTTAGAAAGATTAAACTAAAAACCTGCCTTAAACATGCAGTCTTTTTTATCTTTACAGATGCAGCTACAGATTATATATGATTTCAGATGGCAGATAATTAATCTTTAAATATTTTACAAATATCTCCTTTGGGTACATTCCAGGAGGTTTCTTCTTACGCTATAGTAATGTTTTAACTATGAAGGACACCCATTTTTATGCAAAAAGACACACTGCTGTTGCCGTACACAGCTGGAGACAGGGAGGCACTGTATATGTGCAAATGTATTTTTACACGAGTACAAAAGACAAAACGGGTCAAAAACTTGGTGAAACCACCAGTCGCCCTACATTTGCTTTTGTCTCAATGGTGGCTCAGACTGGGGAAACTCGAGCCAAGGTATTTGATAGCGTGTCTGTTGTGGCTGTTAAACTGTGGAACTGTGGGTGAGCATTTTGGGATGGGCGGGGGTAAATGCCATCTGAAATCACAGTGGTGTGATAGTCAAGAAAGATGGGGGAGGGGTCTTGTTTGTTAAGATGGGTCTGAGGTAATGGTCAACAACCCCCTACCCCTTGCTGTTACATGCAAATACAGGCTGTTCATTAGTGGAGTCTGTGGGTTTAGGGAAGTTACAGGAAGAATCAGCAGTAGACTGACTGTCGGACCCCTACCAGGCCATCACCTCCACCCCCACCTCCCACACTAAATAACTATTCCTTACTGATTCCCTTTAAAATAGATGTGAATCATGAAACAACCGCGATTCCATCACTGTTAAAATCAATATCCACTTTTGGAAGAGCAACATCAGGTAAACAGAAAATTAATAAACCTGCACTGTTCTGCATGCATAAAATTGAACTCACTTAAAATAAAATGAAAGTGTCAATTAAGGAAAAACTGGACGTAAGCATAAAGATAAGAATATCCAAACAAAATCCTAATAAACATTCCCAGATAATCAAAACACTCTCTGAAGTCATGTGCAGCAGGTAATCAATTCCATACACCCACACCACCTCTCGAGAACCCTGACTAAGATCTGAGGGGCTTAAAAACTCATTAAAATTCCTAAAAAGAAGGACATCTGAGACCACTGAAGCCTATTAGATCACAACATTTCCAAGAATTCTATAGTCAAGTATAAACCCACCAACTGTACTGTTTTTTTTTATGATACTACATATGGGATGTAGAACAGATAAATCAGATAAAGGATCAGACTGGTCTCCCATACTTAAAGGTAAATGCTTCACACAGACTAGAGATATGACTTCACTGATAATATATATATATAACTATTTTTTTAATGTATTTGTACACAAAAGAAGACTTTTAAAGAATCCTGGATGTTATAATCAGTATGTTCTAAAGCTTAATGAAATGCAAAATAATGAAATACACAGAAGAACATGGAAATATGTAAGTGAAAGCAATTCATTCTTTTTAATAATTAAAAAATAAATACTTTCTCGTAAAAATTATATTAAACAGTATTTAACCACATTGACCTCTATACAATGGTTCCACAAGTTATAGATCAGGCAGACGATATTAGAATTTCCACAAATGTAACTGATTAATGAATAACAAATTTGAATTTAACCCAATAATAATAATAATGATCAAGATTTGATAAATTTTCTACATAAACCATCTTAATTATTACTGCCACCCACTGTCCTCTAATAATAATCATGATACGCCCCAGCTTTAACAAGTCATAGATTTGAGATGCATCTTACCTGTTAGAGTTATTGTCCCAAGCATTTCAGAAACTTTTGCAATTACTTTTCAAGAAAAAAATTGCTGTTTAACTTTCGCTGACAGTGATGCTTTTTGAACTCCCTTCTTGTAAAAGTCCTGCTTCCTCTCAAACTATGATCAGCTGATAAGCTTTAAGACTACACTCTTGTTTCCCTCTCTTTCTCTGTCCTGTGAGCTCGTGTTGAAGCCAAGCGTCTCCTCTTCTGAGTTTCTGGGTGAGAATGAGGGGAATGGGTGGGTAACACACATTTCAACAGACACTGACACATGTCCTATGTGGGACCACCCCACCCATGCCCCCCCAATCCCCCCACTCCTCCTCCTCAGCTTTTCAGCTGTTCTCTGCCCCTCTCTACTGAATGAGTTTCCCTCTTCCTTCCCCCTCCTCTTTACACACTCCCTCCACCCACTCACTCAAACTCTTACATTCCTTTACTCAACAATTTCTTTCTCTGTTCAAAATGACAGAAATTGTCAAGCCATAGTTAAAATATGTTTGCCTGTGTCTGTGTGTTTGTGTGTTTGAAGGGAGGGTAGATTACTCAAGTTATCATAGGCATTTCTGTACATGATGTTACACAGAGCTTCATCTCCCATTTTCGTTTCTCGTCCAAGACGGTGGGATCCATATGACACGCAAAATGTACAAGGGTGAAATGAGGACATTCACAATGTTCTTCTGTATCTTATCTTTCTGAAACTCTCACTCTACCAAACTCATTCTTTATATCTCCTCTATATCACTTTCAGTCCATGGGCCTAAATACCAGCCTTTTCCAACCAAAACACAGTGAAGGCAAGATATCATGATTACATTAGGCTTTTGATTTATTACAGTTTAGGTTTATGAATTTTCCAAATATAAGTTGCCACATAGAGTTTTGGACAATATAAAATATTTTTAACACAATCTAATTTACACCATACATTGTGTGTTGTGTTACAGTATCCAGAAAAACTTGGGTCCCATGTGTCAAAATACGCTGACTTGTTATTTAATATATTTTAGAAAAAAAACTCTGTTTGTAATAAAAGGTCACCCTTAATAAAATTATCTGTCCTGGTTGTGTCCTTAAGTGAAAAGTTAGCAAATAAAGTGACTTTCTTTTTCAAATTTGCTTCCCAGACTAGCTGAATGCTAATGTAATGAGGCTGGCACTCTACGGTGCTAATGGTTCATTCAAAGTGTAAACTGAGGCAGCTAATTTCATTCAAGTTTTGTTGAAGGAAGATGGCTGAAGAATACCAGTGAGATTCCTCAGCATACAAGGGTCTAATCAGACATCTCACACCTTGCCATTGTTCCAGTGGAATGTGCGAATTCCAGCTAAAATCTTCTTCTAAGTAGGTGATAACAACTGTAATCCAGATTGGTCTGGATCCTACAGACTATGCGGAAACTCATCTGGTTAAGATTTGTATTTTATCTCTCCTAAGTAAACCAAAAGCTCTTTCTGTATTACTCACTTTACAACACATTAATGGTACTCAAATTACTTGATTGCTATGTTATTGCAATGTTTTAAGTTACTGGACTGCAGCGCTGGACGCTGCAAGCCATAAGGGGTAAGTAGGGCAAATTCTTAATGAATAGCCATTTTCAGACTTTATTGTGATCTATAACAACAGACAGAGCAATGGGGCTAAGATCAGAGGGATTTGACATATGGGAAAGGCTTTCTGCCCCCAGTGACTCCATAAGAGTGGAATTCAATTAACACACACTCTCACACACTAAAGACAGTGTCACTCCCTTTCTACCGTAATAGACATTCCTCAAAAGAGGAAGCTTGTACACTACTTCTTCCTGAATGAATCATTTCTAAGCTGACTCCTATTTGAGGATTTGGCCACAAAGACACAACTAACACAGATGGCCATTTCCAGCCTGATGTAGATGAGTGAGATGTGATATACCAACAGCTAATCACGGTCATGGTCTGTCATGGTGAAACTGATATATCCACGTTATCTCTTGCATCAGGCTAACGTGATCAAACACAGAAGCGTGAGCAGTCGGCAGTATGTTTTGGCTGGGAACATGTGGAAGTGGGCTTCCCACTGGCTTGGGTGCTTGCAGGGGATGCTGCGACGTCATTGCAGACCCCAACTCACACACGTACACACATACTTCTACATATACACGCCCTCATCTGTGCACGCATTCTTTGGGCCAGGAAGATGATGTCGAAATAATGGGAGGAAAAGGAAATGAGAGCTGTGTGAAGATCTGGCCAGGATCAGAGGACTGTCTCCAAATCTCAGCTGTCTCCCGCTTTGTACTTTCACCCGATTTCGCTCACTACCTTATCTTTAAAATGGCATCTCTGCATTTGGTACCTTCCTCCGTCTCTATAGCTCTAAATCAAGCTTTCCTTATTTTATTCTTCCCACTTCCTTCACTTTCTATGTATAACGGAAGCTGAGGAATGCTGTGCAGGAAGCACGCTCATTCTTTTGCGTCAATGCTTCCTCTTCCCTCACCATTTTCCTTCCCTATTAGGTAATTTTCTTTACTGTTTAATTTGTCACTTTTCAGAAAGAACATTATGACAATGACTCAGATTATTTGATAGTGCATAACTACTCCATGAGCTGTCAGTACTAGGTACAACTTGTACCCGTGACTTCACAATTGTAGTCCAATTAGTGTGCCTAAATAAATAATACTGCAGTACATACTTCTATTCAAAAGTTATATTTTGTTCACCATAAAAATTGTCAAATTTACATATATTTAAAAAGTAGTATGTTCCTGTGATTGCAAAGCAAATTTGTCAGGTTCCATTATTTCTGTGTCACATGACGCTTCAGAAATCATTAAATGTGCTGATTTAATACTCAGGAAACATTTCTTCCTTAATGTTGAAACCATGCTTACTATTTTTTTTTTTTAAATAAACAGAAAGTTCAGAAAAACTGCATTTATTTGAAACAGATTGTTGTACTAATATTATATTACTGTTGCTTTAGATAATTTATATGAATAAGTAGTTGGCAAAGTACTAGATGATGACATGACTTATCTCAGTGACACAATATGAGACAATGGTCTGGGAGATTCTATGTAAATATGCTGTAATGTAAAATATCAAGCCAACAGTTGATTGTCTAAATGATATACTCCCTGTCTACCCAGACCAAATCTCTCTTTCAATATCCTTTTGTCAGTATCTACAGTCAAACTGAATGTTGAGCAGCCAAACAATAATGCAACTAGACTCTTTTAATGCTTTCTCAGAACTCTTATTTCTTTTCACTTATGCACTCTTTACATCTTTTTTATTTATACAGTTTTATTGCTGCAAATTAAAGGAATTAAATTACACTTAATCAAACACATATTCACACTCTCCCTGTGGTTTTCTCTTGCTGCCAAACCCTTCATCGCTCCACACTTCACACATTCCATTCCCATGTCATCTCAACTTTCCTCATCTGTGTGTTTCTCTGATCAACTGCATGAGTGTTACTAAAACATACTCGTAGTATAACAAAATACAATAATAAAAAATACAAAATAAATCTCAACAGAAGAAATCAGTGTAAATTATATGTGGCTTCAAAAGAAGCTGACCTGAATAGTTTTTATTTCAAACTAGAAAACAAGTGCTTAATCAAAATAAAAATATGTTCATAATTTTCCAGGAATCTGACCTCAAATCATACTGCAGATCTGGAAAATAGATTTTGAGAAGTGAATTACTGACCACACACACACAAACACTGTCAAAATCAAATCACCCTTTTGGATTCAAATTCTAAACATCAATAAAAACAAATCTGAAGCAATTATTAACAATCTCAGAGGTGGAGCTCCGGTTGGAAACAATTCTACAGAAATAGGTCAAACACACATACACATAGCAAAAAGAAAATACACAGTAAAGGGACACAATTACACCAGCAAGACTGAATTCCAAAGATAAACAGATAATCACACACAGCCTGTTAAAACATGTTTGATATAGAACACAGACTCATATGCTATCAAAGTAAACACACACACTCGGCTTGGTGGAGAAGGACTGTGTATGAGATAATGGCTGAGCTCACTCTCTGGACTCACTCACGTCGCCGCCTCCTAAACGGCTGGCAGCCAGCTTGCATGTGTGTGTGTGTAAGTGAGTGGGTGGGAGAACTTAATTCATTTGCAAACTTTTGTATACATGTAACATGCATGTCAGTACATGTAGGTCAGGGAAGTACAGCTGTGTTTGTAATTTCCTGCTGACTTATGTGCATTAGTATAATCATGTGAATGAGTGAGCTTGTATGGGTGTGTATTCTTCAACATTTGTTAAGTAAGGAGCAGTCAAAAATCGAAACGATGATTAAAGGAAATTGTAAAAATATTTTAATATTGAGAGTACTATTTTCCTCTTTGTTGATTTTGGCTGGGAAGACATTGCACAATGCCGGCAGTTTTTTTCTTCTCTTTTCTTTTTTGGCAGTCCCAAAATAATCATACGTCTCTCTCATCTGACTCTATGTACATGGTTTCTATTGTAAAGTTGTACTGAAACCCGACAGCATCATAATTTTTGGAGGTTTCTTAACAATGCAGAACAGACAGATATATCAACATATTCATTTTACTCGCATTATTCTCCAAGTACATTTCTATAAAACGTTCCAGGGTTTTTTCTGGTACTCTGGGGACCCTGAAGAAAATAAATGGCTGCCCTGAGCATGCTAGATAGAAATTATGGCTAAATACTCTTGGCTGGCATTACAGCATTAATCATGCAGATTAAATAAAGCCAGTATTGAGGCATTTTGGGAGCGTTTCAAGGGCTTGTCCTGTTATTGTCATGCTTCAGACTTTGTGAGACATATACATAATGTCTCACTGCAAACGCAGCCACAATAATCAGAATCATTTTCCTATTCTTCAATATGCCTTCCTTTTTTTCAGTTTTATTCATGATGAAGTGTAAACTTCCAAATGTAAAGGCACCTAAGATTTCTATACATGCAATGAGGCAAACTTATTAAAAACAAACACCTCTTTAAGGGGTCAGCTAGGTCATGGCTTGCTAAATATTATTGGGGGGAAGCATCTCGGTGGTCTCTCTGGGTTGAAAAGCAAGAAAGGAACACAAAAAAACGAATAAAAATAAACATGGTATGCATTATTGCCCTACAGGCCGTGGTTAGAGGACTAAAGAGGTCTATGTTGGTGTCCACTCACTGTAGGTGTTCTCGTCTTCAGGATTGCTGGGGATTATGAGAAGGATCAGTTGGGTAAAAAGGGCACACAGATAAAAAGATAAAGATCACATCTTAAGCCACACACACAGAGAGAACCCTGACGCTGGGAGGCGGCCTACTATTAGTGTCAGTCATTGTCATACCACGCACACAGACATGGTAATAAAGGTAGGTGAGTGATATATACACACAATGCTCAAGTACATGATAGTAAGCACATACCCTCAGCCGGTGGGTTTTCCTCAGTGTGGCCGTTATACTCTGTCTGATCATCTGTCTTCCCATTTAGACTGGAAATAGAGATCTGTCCATTCTTCTGAAGAGTCTGAAACAGAAAAGAAGAGGAGAGATAACTGTAACAATCTTTCCAGGAAAGGTATGACGATACAATTCAGTGCAGAGCTTTACAAAATGATGATACACTGCAAATATTTCTCACCAGGCTTTGCTTAGTACCCTGGATTTTAGTCATATATGAATAATCAAATGTGTTTTTCATTGTAAAAGGCTTCTCACACTCACCAAGGCTGCATTCATTTGATCAAAAATACAGTAAAAACTTATTTCATTCAAGTTTACAATTTGGTGTTCACCAACACAGACATATAAATGAATGGATTAGGCTGGCTCCCAAAAGGGAGGCAGTTCTTGTGAAGATCCAGGTAAGAGGCTGCACTCTATTTAAATGGTTTGGCACTTCTCTTGTGAACTAAAGTGAAGTGTTAAAACAGGTGCAGGAATTTGAGAATTTGACACTTAATGGTTTTAATTTGAGCATTAGTTTCCATGTTGGTTACATTTAAATTTGAGAGATTAAATTGAAGACCGATTAAAAAGATTCAAATACAGACTGTGTTCCTATCTGACTTCCTCAGGAATTTGGACGGTGTATTCACATAACCAAGCATTCACAATTCCCTCGACTACATTTAATATTTCAGTGACGGCAGAATGTCGCAATTCTCAATTGTGGGCTGTCAATCTAATTTTGGATCCAGCACTGCTGGAAAGGACTGTAATCTAAATAGCATCCGTATACTTCACCAACTCTAATGGGTTTCTGAAAGAAACCATAAAACATGTGTGTGCATTTTTATAGATATAGATTATCTAGGAATTTTACACTCTTTACTCTCAGCTTGGATTTTCAATACCATTAGTATTCTGAAAAAACAGGAATTACAGACTTTACAATGCATCATATAAGAAATACTTTCCTCTTTGTGCCAACCAGTACTATTAAGCTAAAGGTCAATTAGGCTTCAGACTAGTTTAATAATAGAAAAGTAATAGGAATCACAAAGGACTCTCTTGTGGGGCCGTAGGAAAATATGTGAGCTATGCAATTACGTTAAGAGATTTTCTGTTTAGAGGCAGAAATAAACACGAGCGAGAAAGCTCTAACCTATTCCAGCTTCACCAGTGGTCCAGCAGGTGTCCTTTTAACCCATCCAGGCCTCTGACCCTCAGGCCTATCTCATGACAGTCATTCTCCACATTCCGAGACCCCTTCATAGAATTCCAGCAGTTGGGGGCAACCCCACCCAAATTCCCCTACAACAGCTCTGTTTCATCCCCTCCTTCATCTGATCTGACGTCACTTGCCATTGACAGATCCATAGCTCAGATCCATAATTAAAGGCCTAAAAAACTTTTATCCAGTGAAATGAAAAGTGAAAGCTAAGACATTTAAAATATTACAAAATATTATAATAAATGCAGTAGCGCAGTTTCCGCAAAAATATTAAGCAGTACAACTGTTTTTAACACTGATAGTAAGAAATGTTATTTACACACCAAATAATTATATTAAAATAATATCTGAAAGATCATGTAACACTGAAGACTGTGGTAATGGCTGCTAAAAATGTTACTTTACCATGAGATGAATAAATTGCATTTTAAAATATACTAAAATAGAAAGAGTAACTTTAAAATGCAGTAATATTTCACATTTGTACTGTATTTTTAATCAAGTAAATGTTTATTTCACTATGTTTTATAAAAAAGAGACTTCTTTCAAAAACTTTTCCCCATTTTTACCTATAAACTTCTTACATTTAGTTGGCAATATCACAAAGAAATTGATTACCGAAAGAGATTAACTCTTACATATACATATATATATATATATATATATATATATGTATATATATAAACAATGAAAATCAGTTCTCCACAGTATATTTATAGAGTGGACTGTAACACAGTACAATAGCTCTAAAGTAATTTAATGAAAGACTGATGTATTTATATAACAACATGTCATCTATTGTGAGTTGTTTATTTAATATTCCAGCCTGTCATTTTCTTGATCAAATCCATGCAAAGCTTTTAGACAATTGGTATCTGATGTCTACTACACCTACTGACATTTTCTAGCTGAAAATAAGATAACATACTGATCCATCCAGGAAGGTTTAATGCTAAACAATTCTTGTGATTTTTAAATGTATCCAACTCTGAGTGGTTTCTGAGCAATGTCTGAGCCTGCTGGTGACACACTTGGTCCTTTACTAAGGCCGTAACTCACCCGGGACATTTAACAACTGTTCAACCGACACAAAACTGACAGAGTGTGTGTGTTTAAGTGTGACAGTTGTTTATCTGAAATAACTAAAGTTAAACACAATTTGTCTTTATGGCACCACACACTTGTGGGTGGAGGGTTTGCACTGAGGTGTGACATCAGGTGCGAGTGTGTGTGCTGTCAAGAACGTGATTTGTGACTTGTCTTGTGCACAATTTTTTTAGTGTATTTATGCTATACGTTAATAAAACATTTTCCTATGTCCTTCCTAAAACGTCATTATCTGGAAATGCATCCACTTTTCATACTTCCATCTGTTCTGCTGCCCGGTACTACACTGATCTGCTAGATTCTTTTTCTCTCCTCTTCCTACCCTCCTCTCTTGTCTCTCGGCTTCATTTTGCAGATCACACGTTCAGGGGCAGCTGTCCATCCCACAAATCACTCTGCAGAGAGGGTGCAAATCTCCTTTCTGTAGGACAGGGAAAGACAGCAAAAAGGAGGAGAACTTATGCTGTCTTAAAAACATCTATCCAGTTGACAAATACTCCAAAAGAACGTCTTACAGACGTGACCTTCTAAAGTTTTCAAGACTCTCTTGGTGTCCATGGTGTCACATTTTGGGCTGTTAAAGTTTACAAAACTCACATACTTATGGATTTGAAATGGCCAACGGCAGATGTAGCCCACATGAGTGATCAGTGTATGAGCCTGATATATATACAGTATATGTATATAAAAGTGCATGCACGTGTGTGTGTTAAAGTAATGAATAATGAAACTTTAATAGACAAACCTTGGTCTCTTGGTATGAAGTAAAATAATTTAGATTTTGCAGAATACCTGAACTTGTCATCAGTCTCTTAAATTAGACTTTAAACACCTTACGATAAATCAAAGCTTTAAAAAGGTGTTCAACAGGGTGTACAACTACAGTATATCAAATCCTATATAGCTCATAAAACTGTAAGCCCAGGCTAGTAAATATATGGCAGCAACATAAGCAAGATACATGACTCCAGATCTTAAATGCTTGCATAACATGATAATTGCATTATGAAGCACACTGTGAGAGATGCATACTGGATAAGTGACAAATACACAAAGCTAGCAAGTTCTAGCTTTTGGAAAATACACTCAGTACACTCAATATACATTCTAAGATTCATGTTTATTTTTAATTGTAATTGCGATACTGTTTATATAATCTGTGAAGAAAAAACTGGAAGCAATTGAGAGAAGCTCAAAGTAGCAGCTTTTCACCAGAAGTCTTAGACTTGAACCCCACTGTACACATTTAAAAAGTCATACATATGACACGCCTCACACAGCAATAAAAATCCCCTTGGGGGTCATGGTTTATCCGTGCCTGTTAACCTCTGCTCTTTGACCCCT
This sequence comes from Enteromius unitaeniatus, assembly GCA_032359435.1. NCBI lineage: Eukaryota > Metazoa > Chordata > Actinopteri > Cypriniformes > Cyprinidae > Enteromius > Enteromius unitaeniatus. The sequence goes on from JAUMHI010000065.1 coordinate 10,107,074, forward strand.
TGCTGATGAGGACTGTATCACAGAGAAAACAGGAGAAGACAGATTGATCATCGTCATTGTTTGGTTTACATCAAAAACTAGCATACGCCTCTAATAAAAACATTAAACTTATAGAAAATCAATTTTTAGCTAATTTTTTAAGTTTTAGGACATGTTTATACTTCAAAATATTTGTCAGAAAACTGTTCTATAGACTTGTCAGTAAGAGTTATACTATACTAGTTATAGCTGTATGTGCAGGGTGCCATTTCAACACTACAAGACAAGAATAGAGAAGTTTCCTAACCTAGTTTTACACAATGATGTATGTGCCTGATATATGGTTCAGTCACTGCCTGCATCTAAAAGGAGACCTGCATTTTGCTGTACTTTAGGCCAGAAAAAAAGTTTGGAATTTGATTCTGTCAATTGTAAGGGTGGAGAGGGGAGAACAGCAGTAGATGAGGTAATTATGAGAAACCTTCCAAGTTCAGAGATGCAGACTGAGATCACTTCTTCAGCCGAAAAGGGAATATTAGATGTAAAACTGCGTATTATCATTATAGAAGTGATAAGAAAAACATGTGATGCACTAATCAAGCTGTAGACAGACAATAACAGCGGTCAGAATACCGAACCCTGTGGGACTCCGGTGGCGAGTTCTGAGAGTATGGAAACGAAACATGATAGAATCTGTTATCAAAAGAGCCTACAGGGAATAAGACAATAGATCCAAAATCAGCAGCTGTTGGTTGAAGCAGACAGGTCCAGATAAACTGAAATTGAGAAGCTAAACTTGCTTACTGTGAGAGAAAGGCCTTGTTCATCCAATAATTCTGCCTTCATTTACTCATGTTCATGCCATTTCAAATTTGAGTTACTTACTTTCTTTTGTTGACATGGCCACTTTTTAAGTTTTTTTCCGCTCATACACTTTTTGAAAACATATTTTTTTATGCTTCACAAAAATAAAGTCAAACTGGTTTGAAACAACATTAGTGTGAGTAAATGATAGATGATGATAGATAGAATAGGCAGATACAGATAGATTAGATAGATAGATGTATACAGTATATACATATAACTTTTTCCCTTCGATTACCAATTCGATTACCACCAAAGAAAGCTATTACAGTTAAACAAAGCCTGATTACTACGGGTGAAATAGTGTTTTGTGTAATTAGGTTTGACATTTAGCTGAATATTGACCCTAAAACTTCTGAAGTTAAGCTTACAAATGCTGATGTTAGAGGGACGATAAACATGTTTAGGCACATTATGAACAACAGGGAATCGTAAAAGAACACAGTCAATGAATTGAATCCATATTGCCCAATTGTCCCAGCTGGGATATATTTTCTTCTTCGAAGCTTTGTTAGTGACTGGTACCCCATTGCTTGATTTTGCTATATTGTAATTTGCTTGCAGAGAAACTGTAATTGAGGTTGGCATTTGAGATCTCATGATGGATGCATGATTGTTTATGCCCCAAACAAAACCCCCTCAGTTGAGAAAATAAAGCTCCCTGATACAACAAACTATAAGCCACACATGTGTTGCTCACATTCTCCTACCGCTTAGCACACTGATTCATTATTAAAGGCATAGTTCAAAAAAGAAGGTATTTTAAAGGACTGCCATTAAATAAAATTCAATAGGATCACCCTTTTATTCACTATTGATTCATGGCAAATTGGCTAAAAAATGTCCATACTCTTTTTAGGCATCTAAATGTAATTCATATCAATGATTGACAGCAGTTTTATGAAGAAGATTTACTTAGAGAGGCAGTCATTTAGACAACACAAAGTTAGCTGTTTTAATATAAACATATAGCACATATTCATCACTGTAAACTTAATCTGCTCAAAATTCCAATCGAATTTCGAAACAGTAAACTACTCATCCAGCATGAGAGAAAAAGACATGCTTTGTGTTGGGGGTTAAGCACACATACACACTTCGGTAACACATATGCAGTATTGGAGCCTCAGCAACCACAAACTGCATGCATCATCTCATTCGACACAAACACAGATGTGAAACGATCAGCCTCTGGCAACACACAGAAAACCTCAGTCTCTCCCAGTTAAGTAATTTACTTCACAAACAATCTACACTAGTGTAGTATTACTGTGGTAAACTGCCCCAGTGTTTTAACAGGCCAGTGCTTATAACTTGATCCTGACAAATGGGCCACCAAAATATACTGCCCCCTAACACGACTAATCATATCAAATGTTCATGTGAGTCCATTTGAATCAGTTACACTGCTCGAGATCAGAAAAGTCTTTGAGCTTCACAAATCATCAGCTTTTGTCTGAATCAGAACTAGAGCACCACACACCAAACTGCCCGTTTCTCACTAACTGAATGGGAAAATCTTTGGATTCAAAGGCAGACAAACACATCATCTTCTTGCCTACACTTATTAGACTGTGGCAAATTTATGGCAATTGAGCTTCACATTTACAAATAGCATAGTGACAGCTTTGCATTTCTTCACCCAGACTTGATATAAATCACATATTTGCAAGGCAGCTAGGGATTAAGGGCTTGCTTTGCTAAAACTTCCTCCATGTTGGCTTCAGATTTGTTTGTTTCATGGAAACATATGCAGTGAATTCTTTACTTCTCATTTGATGAAGGAGGAATTTACTTTTTGGCACCGACTTTGAGCAATATACAAAAAAGGAGCGAGTTTGCAACAAATTCCAGGAACTTGTACATATAAATGTCCGCACGGAGTCTTCCAAGCTGCGAGCCACCCCACCGTGCGTTTTCCTGATTTTCCTGACCCCCTATTTGTCTCCTGCCGATACTGGGAGTCTTCAGTTCCTTCCACTCCCCAAACAGCTGTCACTAAGGCCACCCTCATGAGCAAACATCAATGTGATAGGACAGGACCTCCCTGTGTCTTTGGCAGATCAGCCGGACCGTCCCAGATTCAACCTCCCCACAGTCGGTCTGAAACAATAAACCACCTCCTCTCGCTTTATCCCAAGGGTCCTCCTGTGATTCAGATCACAAGGAGAAACTAAAGAGTTCAGACGTGACTCTCCTGTTATTTTGAAGAGTTTAAAGTTAGGATCTGGTGGAGATGGTGAAACTTGATCTGTTAAATCACTGCAGAAATAAGGGATAATTCCCCTAATACACAAACAATATTTGAAAAAGAAAATGCTGCACTTCAGTGCTGTTACTAGGGCCTTACAAAACCTGCTTTTAACTCATCTATCAACTTGCTACTATCCTAAACAACTGAAAAACTACTTGTTACTGATACATATTTTTAATACACTTTCCCCTCACAATTTTAAATGACATTTCCTGTCTGTTGTTGCACAGACACAAAGTGCTTTTTCTCAGGAGACCTAAGAAGATTAGATACAACACCAGGGAAATTAGTTCACTGCCGCCAACGGCCACATGATGTTGTTATCCAACCAGAGAAGATACAGAATTGTTCTTGAACTGAGCTTATAGTGATTATCACATGCTGCCTGATTTTATTTTATGCCTTAACAATGTTACTTTGCATATGACCAAATTTGGTAAAGACATGCACACGCTCACAAACGCTTACAAAAAACCCTAAAGGGGATAGTTCAACCAAAAATTAAAAATGGTGCCATTCCTTTTTGTTTTTCTGTAAAACATAAAAAAATATATTTTGATGTCTCAGTATTTCGTCCATGGTTGCAAACATTTCTTCAAAATATATTCTTTTGCGTTACACAGAAGAAAGCAAGTCACGCACATCTGATGGTTATTTACGTCTAAACTAGTACCTGGACTAAAATGAGCTATATAATATCTCCTTTGACCTATGAGAATCTCTCTTTTTTCATAAACCTTGTATATGAATCTTGCATATCTTCCTACTCTGCCAGTGATAACGGTACATCACTATCATCTCTAATAAGGAGAGAAAATAAGTATAAGTTATATAAGTATATATTTTCCATATACTTATACTTATATACCATATAGATCTGAAGATGGCGGTGAGTGATACACGACCTTTCAATCAATACATGATTGTGCTGAGATTTTACAACTCTCCTTGGACGCTTACAAATTTGATATGTCCTTCTAACTTCCACCCCCAACACTCTCATACAGAAACACATGCACATTTACCAGAAGTAAGGATCACAGCAATTTGTCAAGAGGCATGAGTCATGAATTGTCTTTCAAGGATGAAGAAGGGTTATTCTGTCCTCTGAGAGAAAGATGTGTATGTGCGCACGAATGTGTGTGTGTGTGTGTGTGTGTGAGAGAGAGAGAGAGAGAGAGAGAGAGAGGACAGCATCTGGTTATTTTAGGTACAGCAAGCTGATGAGATTCTGCACTGCAGTGAAGGAGAAACAGCGCATGTGCCTGAAACAGGAAGTCCTTAACTCCTCCTCTGGCTTCCTTATTTGTTTAGCTGTCTTGTAAAGCCAAAGTCACAAACAACATAGTGACAATATCAAACTGGAGGCTTGCGAACTGTAGCATGATTACAATAGCATGCAATGTGGTGTCCCCCAGGCTTGATTCAAAATCCTTTTCATGTTTAAACCATTCATCATAGCTATTAGATAACCGTAAGGCTGACATATTTATACCAAAAGCCAAAAACTGTTGAGTAGCTGTTTTCCCCAATTAATCAACTGAACTTTTCCCCAAATTAACAAAATTAATTATTAATTAATTATTAATTTTTAATTAAATTAGTTTTCTAATTGTTCATGTATATTTTTTCTAACGTTGTTTTTGAATCTGCTTCTACATGTATTTGTGACCGTTTATGTTGGCTACGTGTCTTCTGTAAGGCACTTTGTAAACGGTTTTAAGTGATTCTGTCAACATAAAGTTTGACATACCACAAGAAATAAATAATTACTCAAATCTTCAGCTACACCAAAAGCAACTTTTCTCGTAGAAATAGTACACTGTCTAAACAAACCACTTCACCATGGTGGTCTGAGCCATTTATACACAAACACAGAGTCATAGGTATTATCCATTAGTGATGCTTCCCCATGACTTAAATGGATGCTAGCTAGGGCCCATTTCCAATATTGATTTTAGCCAGCACAGTTACACCCTACTATCAAACTCCCTGTATCGTCCATATCCTTTCAACAGTGATTAGCAATCAGATGTTAGGTGATCTTGACCAAAACTCCACAAACAGCTGATATACAAATATTATTCACTCTTGACTCCTGACTCCCACAGCAGAACTTTGTTCTTTAATGTGAATAAAAGGATTCATTAGGAAGCCTTTACAACTGCCAAGACTGTCATGACAGATGAATTTTGGTGAGATTTAAGGGCTGTTAGGAGAGTAGGAAGACAAATCCGACAAAGCTTTATGACTCTCTGGCAAATGGAATCCACACTTTAATGATATCTCACTAACCTCATTGAACTACTACTCCCTAAGGGGCACAGATAAAGCTCACCCACACTGTTAAAATTCAGAATGCTACAGGAAAAAAAGACTGAAATGTGCCCCCATATAATGTTTTCTATTTGCACATAATGTCTGCATTTTTGCAACAGATAACCTAAAAGAATTATGCAAATAAGGCATAAACACAAAAACTGCCAAAAATCTGTGCTAAACACAACTGCATGGTGCAATTTTCATGTATTTGACCACAGGGATTTGCCTCTTCTCCACGATTTGATGCATAATTGTTGTCAGATTCATTAGGAAATGCTTTTCACAAAAGCTAAAAGCAATGTGAAATTGCTGAAATAAAAGAGCAGTAAAACGTTTAGCAAAAATCAGCAGCCATCTCTATTTTTCAGGAACAAACAGATATCAGATCATCATTTGTATGGGAGTGGTTCCTGTCTTTGATGACATTACAGCCAGAACCATCCACTGATTGTGGCTTCTGCCTAATTTTGTTGACATCATCATTATTACCCTGTGTGGGAGTGTCTGTATTTGCATAATCTCTTTGATCCAAAGGCTGATTGCTACAAGCGTAACAAAAACCTTGCACAAAATAGAGGATCTATGACTGTTACGTACAGTTGAAAAAATTCCGACCTCGTAAAAACATGGCCACTGTCTCTGCCCATTTTCAGAGAAAAAACAGTTATGGCATCAGCTAAAACAAATCAACATTACTAAGCAATAAAACATGCAAACAGCCTGGGACCAGCTGGAAAGCACAATCTGCCAGACCAATCTAATTTCCAAAGAAAGGAACATCACACTGTAGTTCTTACAGCTACCAACACCCTCAGCATCTTCCTTTGATTAATATGCCCAAGGATGCCAAATATTAACCCACGATTGTAAGTCTACATATATTCAAAAGCAATCACCTGCAGTTGAGGATTCACATTCAAAATGCTTTTAGAATCCATCCTAGTGAAACTTCCAGGTGATGTTTATCTTCAGATGAGCTACATATAAAAGTCGATAGTCTTCACTACATTTGTAATAAGCTGTGAAGGCAGCACATCACGGAGCCTTTAGTTCTTCTTTAGCAGCACAATAGGTTTCTTGAGCTGTAAAGTGCAGACAAAAGTAAACGCTTGACAGGGATTGTCTTTTTCTGGCAGGGCAGTAATGAAACGTTATTGATGCTGGCTCCTGATGAAAGCACTTAGTCTGGGATCTCCACAAGGAGAGAGCGCTTTTTTATCAGCACATGCCCATCGCCAGTGAAGAGTAAGTGTGTAGATAAGGAAATACAATGAAATTGCTTGTTTACTTGAGAAACGGAGTGAAAATGAGGAACACAGAAATATTTATTTGCTTCATATTGCTAATAAAAGATTACATGTTTCTTATGTATTACAAATTCTTTCTACCTTTGCCCTCACTGACCTCTGTTTGTCTATTCTGGAAGACTCTGGCACTTATTAACATTTTATGAGGCCAACTTTACTTCTAAAAAGGGAGAGATGGGAGGAGGGGGCTTGAAACAAAAAAGAGAGTTAATGTGATGGAGAGTTGGCCGGTGAAAATAGAACCCTTCTATTTTGACCCATGTAAACAGGTCCTTTCTAATTGGAGAGAGCCAATGAGACAGACAGAGGGAAATTGAGATGGCACCAGCAGGGTCAGAATGAGTGAAAAGGCTCTCTGTATTTCTAAACACAAATTTGGTTCAAAGCTTTACCGATTCCTTTTCTGTACACAACAAACAAAAGAAAACATTAACAAACATTTCATTGAATACACACTAAACATTGGAATGTTTTTATAAAAAATGGGTGATCATCATTTTTACAAAAATGAAGTAAAAATAACAATACTGTGAATTATTATTACAATTTAAAATCATTGTTTTCAATGTTTTGAAATGTAATGTAATCCTGTAATGTTCAGCAGCCATAACTCAAGTCTTCATTGTCACATAACGCTCTGATGCTCAAGAAATATTTCTTATTAAGATACAGCTTTTTAAGATAGAGAATTCTCTGATGAATGAACACTGCAAGGGTTTTCTACTACTAAAGTACTATTTTCTTTACAGTATCAACTCACACTACATTAATATATGTAGGCTACTGTATATATTATATGATGTCTACAGCAAGTTTTTAAACGAAGATTGTTTATTTGGATCTCTGCCCTTCTGCCAGCAGCCGTCATGTGCCTCTGAGAACAGACCTGTCAAGACACAGACAAGCTCTGTGTGTAAATGAGTTAAATAATTTAAAAATAGCTTAAACCTCCGCTCTAAATAACACACAATCAGGAGAATAACTGAATCTTTAAACAGGAAGTAACTTCATGAGCATCATGCCTCCACTAAATTCCTTTTCTGGACAGGAAGTCCTGCTCTGAAACAGGGTGGTCCCTTTAATAAACTGATGTAATTATCCAACAACAAACTATAAACACTCACTAAACACATCATAAATGGATTATAACTACTAAAAAAAGAATCAAGCATTTTAAATTATATTGCATTATATATAAATAGATTTTCTCCAGCCTACCCTTCACTCATCTATTTTTTTCTTCTCTTCCACTTTCCCTCTCTCTGGCTGATGACAGCTCACCCTCCATCGGCACCCTTCATCTAACTGAGTTACTTAAAGTGCCTCCCTCTTTACTCTAATAAAGGACTAATGGTCTTAATATACTTTCTCTTGCATTTCAAGACCTAGGCTAATGCTTATTAGATTTTAACTGTTGAGTGTGAATATTATATAATAATATATAATAACCACAAAGCTAATTGATTAAATGATTATTATTTTATATCCTTTTATATATTGTTTTTAAATATCCAGATCAGCTGAACAGACAACTTTTCCAACTGATTGAGCCATTTAACAAATTCCTCTCTGCACTCAAACCTCAGGAAGTTTCAGTCCCACTCTGACTCTGGTCCATTAGTGTGAATGGGACGGTGGAGCAAAAAGCCTGACAGGCTACCATTGCCAAACCCTCATTAACCACTGATTCCCTGATGTCTGCATGCACTTCCATCACATCCTACATTGCATAATATTTGACTCCAGTCCCTTATTTCACTCATTTGCTGATCCTGGATCAGATCCTCTGACCATAGAGCTTATTCAGCACAGCTTCACTCTTAACCTCAGTCACTGATCTCAAGTCAGTGTGATCAAAGACATTTGAAACTAATGAATGCTATGACTGGAGAGTCAAAAAATGCTGATTATGTATCATGAACAACAAATACCATTTGGCAACACTTTTTCTCACTATTAATAATTGCTTATTATTAATAGCATGCATATCATTACACATGCACACATATTCTGCATGACCATATTCTACATCCCTAATCCTACCCAGTACATAAACGTACAACTACCCTACCAACTATTAAGCAGTTATGAGTTTACTTGGGTGAAAGCCATAGTTAAAGGGTTAGTTTTACATTTATTTGTCTTTTACTTACCTTTGAAGCATCCTAGGTCTATGTAACTGTAATGTTTCTTTCAGACAAATCGAATCTGTTTTATATAAAATATTGTCCTGGCACTTCTAAGCTTGATCAATGCAGTAGGCGAGTGGTTCCAGTCTAAAACATGTTAAAGTGTTTATTACGTTTGAAATATGGATATTTATCTAACAAAAATATATGGGTTCGCTACAGGAGGTTTTAATTCACCCCAGAGAGCCGAGTGAGGGATGTTTTGTTAAGTTTGTGAGCACTTTATTTAATATCTTTTAGACTGTTAAATGGAAACATCTACCCACTGCAATTATAGAGCTTAGAAGTGCCAGGACAATTTTTAATATAACTCCGATTGGATTTGCCTTACAGAAGAAAGTCACATACTTTGAAGGTATAAGTAAAAGACAGGCTAATTTTCATTTTTTGGGTGAGCTAAGAATTGGACCATAAAATAAAGTGTGACCCAAATATTTACATAATTTTTACATCTTGAAAAAAATCAATTATCAATTTGAACCTTCATGTTAAAGTTTAGATGTTTTTTATTTAATGAAAACAGTTGAGTTGAGTTTAGTACCAATGACCATTAGTATTAGTACAGAGTTTTTTAACGAAATGGGTTGCTATCAATACGCGTTCATCTTTTCAGGTTTCAGACAGGTTTTTTTTTTGCCTGAAAAATTAAAATCTCACTTCTCAACACTCCTGTGACATCTCATGTTTTTCTTATTTCCTTCACATGCAAAAAGAAAAACATCTCTCTCTCTCCATTTCTCCTTTTTACCCTTCTCGTCACCTCCAGAAGCAAAGCACATGTTAATTATCCATCTACTTGTTTTCCCTCCCAGTGCCCTCTCTTTCACTCCTTCTATGTGATATGTTCCCATTCAAACCAGCAACCTTCCTCCCATGTCCCCCTCCCTGCATCACTCTCTCCCTCTCTCTAGTTCTCTTTCTTCGGGCCGATGCACACACAGCACCCTTCTGCCCCAGGACCTGTCCCCCAGTCCTAAATGGGCCCTCTGTTCTCTTCGTTCTCCACTCCTCCCCCTCTTCTCGGGTCCCATCCTTTATGAGGCTCTTATCTGATTGCAAACGCTCCCACACCACCCCTCTCTCACTACTGCTCTGACAGGGTTTTATACTATTCTTCATAAAGTTAAATAAGTTTGAGCAAGCTAATCGCAGGTTTTGAGTGTTTTCAGGCTTTGAATAGTGTGAACCTACTCCAGATAATCAGTAACTAAAGAGTGTTTATGAACTTGTCAATCGATGTATTGTTGGTTTGGAAAAAGGCCTGACTGTGTCTCTCATAGTAAGGGAAACATAGGCATTATTGTGAGTTTATGTTTGCAATTGAGTCTTGGGGCTTAGCCATTGAATCCACAGCAAACAGTCTGAAAAGAGTCGAGAGCTGAGGGTTAGCCCCTATTGGGTTTTTAACAAAGTGAGTATTTTGGAGGCATTTCAGGGGGAGGAAATGTTAAAATGTAAGGGGATGTCTAAGTAGGTGCTCAACTCGTGTATGTTTTGACCCATTTTTCAGATAGCGCGAGTGTGTGCGTAAGAGAAAAATTACTAAAATTCCTATGAGCGCCAGAGAGGATGTTTATCAACCACATCTCCAGTAGGGCACCTCACACAAACGCTGCATACACAGCATGTAGTTGTATTTCTAAAGCGCACACATACACTTTTGACAGCCCAGCCTCTCGTGTCTTGCCAGACCACACCTGTTCAAGGTTTCTTATCTGATAAATAACAAACACTCGGGTATTAAATATTCCATATCTCACACACGTTTCGACATGTTTCAGTATAGAATTAGATTTATACAGAATTCACAAAACTGCATGGGTTTAATAGGGCTTTCTGTGTCTTGGTCCAAAAACGATGTGTTTATTCCTTTAGGCTCGCCACATACTGTATACAAGCTCAGCTGCTCAGAAAATCATCATGCACTTCACAGAAACTAAAGAGCTGAAGAAGAAGAATGGAATGTTTGCGAGAAGACAAAATGCAAGGTCATTGTCTTGTTTGTATCTTCTTTGAACAGAATTGTAACCTTTTTCAGGAACAAATGCGTCCCATCATATATATGCACATATCTCTCTTAAAACAAGATGTGGTCTGTTGTGTAAAGTTTTGTAATTAATGTTGTTGTTGTTGTGCTGATGTCTTTGTCAAAAATAAATAAATTAACAATCTATAACAGTTAATATCTCATCTCTCAGCGAATAATATAACCTCAGCTCCAGAAGGCTCAACAAACTGGTAGAGGAATAACAATATCTACTTCCAAATATGTAAAACTAATACACTGGGATAATCTCTGCAATGGCTTTGTCAATTATGTCCTCTATAGTTTCTTGCAAAAGCACTTTTTTAATATTTAATGCAATCAATATGGGATTTGATCGTGTTAACATCAGATGAAATTGTCTTAGGATTTATGCAAAAATATTAAAATGTTTTGGTATGGATATAGTTGTAGGTTCCAGAGTTACCAAATGGTTCAGTGCTTTTTTAAATGTAAAATAATATTTGTTTACCAGCATTTTTCTAAATATCTTTCTTTGTGTTGTAAAGAAGAAAGAATGAGTTTGGAATGACTTGATAAGGTATTCATATTAGAATAAACTATTATTTTTAAGACTCACTCAAGCATCTCTTAAAATGATGTAATTGTATAATAAACCATAGTATAAGATGGTCAGTTTCCATCCAAAATCATCCTGACTCTTAGTAAACCCTGAGTTGTCTGCATGGCCTCTGCATGCTATATTATCCTGTCATTTTGATACATAGCTCTTTGAAGCAATATAACGCCAAGGTGTAAGTTATGCATCCCGTGATTTGGCATATGACAAAAAATAACAGCAAAGTGCAAATTTGGGTCTCAAAATTAGCATCACGCAAGAGTGAAAAAGTCCCAGATTGGTTGGAGCCAACCCAATCTCATAAAAAAACAAACAATAACAAAGGTGACAATCTCTTATGAATCTTTCTGAATACGTATGATTTGCTGTACAAAAAGGTCCACGTTTGAATCTAACCTTCAGTGGGGAATAAGCAGACTGTACAAAAAAAAGAACAAATTCATACAAATCAACCCACCGATTTGTCAAAACAATATTTTTCCTTGCTCCAAAACCACTCAAAGTGGGGTTTCTCTCATCAGCTAATGGGAAATGGAAAACACAATGATTACAGAATACATTGTACTCTGAAAAGTTAAAATATTCAATATAGTCATATAGTAAAATAACCATATTTTTACTCTATGACCTCTATAAACTAACGCCTTGTTTAGAAAACCTGTATTATCACACTTGTTGTGGTATTTAAAATCGACATGAGTTTGATCAATGCCAATATTCAGTAGGACTGCACTTCTGCATTTGAATGATAATGACCTATATAGAAGCAGAATTACTTGGATGATAATTCTTCTAAATGTCAAGCAAACACGTTCAAACACCAATGAGCCCAACCAGGCAGATACATCCATCATAAAATATTGAATATGCATCTTATTCATGAATTTTAAACGGGAAAGAAATGCAGTCATATCTCAATTTTCTTCTCCCTGACAACATCTCACGTTGTTGTCTGGACCAAAAAAAAAAAAAAAAGTGTCGCACCTCTGCTGTAATAACCGATGGAGTTAATCTGACTGCATCAATACCGCATCACTGCAAATCTACTCATTAAACTTGAAGAAAAGCTCTAAGAACAGACATAAGCAAACGTTTTCTCGAGTACTTGCTAAACGCAAAAGCGCACAGCTGTCAGAGGTATCAGGTGTTTACGTAAAGCTCAATAACTAGCTGCGCCACACACGGGGTCCCGAATGGGGATACTTAGGTGAGCACGTTCAGTGTTTTACTCCACACACATCTAAAATGTCACATCAGGGCGGCATTATGACTTTTATAAGCGCAGTGTTACCTTGCCGTCTACGTTTTCTCCATCCTGAGCGTCGCTGAGCTCCGCTCCGATGTCCTCTGGCGCATCTTCAGGGCTCTTCGCGTCCCGCTGCACGGATGGTGTCGCTCCCATGATGAATAACGTCGCTGTTTCTCCACTCTTAGTCAAATAACGAGCGTTCAAAAGGAAGTAGGTATCCAACAACCCGTGTAAATGCGCCCTGTAGTCAGTCCCGAGGGTTGTCTGCTTTGGAAAGTGTTGAAAAGGGTCTGTAGGTTCACTTTTAGGAGCCCTCCTCCCATCAGTATCACATGGAGAGCAGCCAGACACGCCTTTCACACAGCATCAGACCTGGGAGTGCAACAACATCAGTTTGCACAAGTACAAATTGATTATGGCTAACAACTTTTAGTATAATCATAAAAATGTAATAGGATTTAGGTGGACAAAATACATTTTTGAGGCAAGAGCTTACAGTTCTCTCTACTGATTCTTAAATAATTACAATTTAACTAATAAAAATAAATAATTGTTTTTGTTAGTTACAACTCTTTTGTACAGTATAACACAATATCTTAAAACCCCTATAAAACATTATTGGCAACAAAAAGTGCTCATTATAAACTGTATGCTTCAAACGGCTCGTGAAATTTTATAGAATGTAAAGATATTTATGACAGCACCTGCCTTCCTTAGTAAAATGAAACGTATGCAGAACCATTAATTTTACAATGGTATGCAGCTGCAGTAATAAAAATATTAAAGCTTAAGCTTCAGCCCTGGTTTTATTTACAGACAGTGGGAATGTCAACATTGGGTGCCGGATGGGCCTCCACAGAAAAACAGCCCAATGGAACGTGTCCCACAGGAAATCTCGAATTAAGAGGGCACTGTAGTTTGCATCCACATGCATGCATCTAAATCAACCGTGCACTGAGGTCCCTCTTTCTCTCTGTTAATTGCATGTTTGGCTGTGCTCCAAGGCATTTTGTTTAGAAGTTTTAAATGCGTCAATTACAGGCCACTTGCGAATCACAACCAAGCTTGCACAAGCCACCTCATGGTGGCACGATACACTGGCTCTGTGTGTAGAGAAGTAAACTACACCTAGCATTCAGCTTTCGTGAGAAAACCAAATGCATTATGCATTAGGTTTAAATTTATATGTTTATGCAAAATAAATAAATAAATAAAACATTCTTTGAGATTCCCATACACTGTGCAAGTCAGAAGTTGGGTCATTGTTATAGCATAACTTGCGCTATAATAAAAGAAGAGGGAAAAAATGGAAAGAATGGAATGAAGACATGTTTGCCTTTCAGAAATACCCAGACCATATTTAGAGGCAGTAGTTTGCGGTGTTAAGAGAATGGTGGTATGTTTTGAGCACATTGTTAAACACATAATTTGAAAAGACATACACAAAAAAGCTTTGGCTATGACTTGTATTAAAAAAAGTGCACAGAACTTTCTTTTATTATTTAGAGCAGTGTTGGATATTAACTTATATCCAACATCTGTTGTGGTTGTGGACTAATTTCATCAGCATTCGGTGACTGTGTCAATATACTTTCACACTGTAATTGCATTAAGTAGCATTGGCTTTGCCCGGTGTGACCCCTCGCACATGTACTTCCATGTTCAAGTGATTGAAAATCATAATTTTGATGTTCAGTAACATTTAGGCACACTTGGTGCAGAATGGTGTCAATTACAAATAAGGTGAAATCCAAAGCAGTTAGTTATTAGTAAAAAAATAGCCTTTTAGCTGATACTAAACAAGGCAAATAAAAAAATTATTGAAATAACTGGTGCTTGAATTGCCAGGATTTGTCTAAATGTCATAAAAGAACAGCCTTATAATAATTGAATCAGCATCTCTGTGACCCAGACAACATAACTTAATTGAAAGATGATTGATTTGAGATTCCTGACAAACATGAACCTTATGAATTGCCTCTAAAAAGGACTGACGTTAAAGACTCAGTACAGCTAATTCAGAGTTCCCAGTATTTGTTAAGCTAACAGGCTGATGCTGTAGTCAACACAATGATACTGTTATACAATACCATTCAAAAGTTTGGGGTCACAAGGATTATTTTTAAGAAAAAGCAAAGATGTTGATATTGTTATTAAAGTATTTCCATTTCAAATAAATGCTGATCTTTTGATTTGACTTTCTATTCATCAGATAATCCTTAGTGTATTGTGTACTGTACAATATGTAGCTGCACAACCGTTTATGAACATTGATAATAAATGTTTTAATCAGCATATTGGATGATGTGACACTGTAGTATCGGCTGCTGAAGCTTTGCCACCACCGGAATAAACATTTTAAAAAACTGAAAAAGGTTATTTAAATCATTTTTAGTATTACTATTTTACTGTTTTTTTTCATCAATTAAATTGGTGTGTGTAAAAAAACATTCAAGAACATTACAAAATTTCACCAACTCCAAACGTTTGAAATGTAGTGGATTGGGTAAAATGCATTAAATATGCAGTAAAAGGTCAAAAGGGCAGCAGTCACTATAGCAGCAACAAAAACCATCCACTAAATAATAAAATAATTACTTTTCACTCTTTTTTTTAAAGCACAGTCTATTTGGGTTTTTTTTACAACTTGGGGAAAAAAAGGAACAATACCACCCTGGACTGCTGGCCATTCATCTTGAGTACCCATAAGAAAAAAACTCCAAGGCAAGAGATTAGAAGTACAAGAGACTACAAGTTTTTGTGTGCGAGTATTTGCGTAAATGTCAAGCTGAGCTGGTCAGCTAATTATGGGTGTCTCCAATGACAGAAGCAACAGGCCTCTTTCTTTGAAAGGGGTTTGAATGAGTACTGCCGCCTTCGCAGGGTGTCTCTGCTGGGACTGCATCCTGTAGAGGCAAAAGAATGGAAAGACCCTGTGTGGGTCAGTCATCAGCTACTGTTCAATACATCACAGCTCTTTATCCTAATAAAAGACCAAGAAATTTAATCTAGAGGAATTTCATCTTTGTGGACCAACAGTCTGACTTCACAATATGGATTAGTGATTCATTAACTCACACGTGCACACATCACTAATGCATTCTCTCACACTCATTCACACACATTCTCTCTCTTTCTCTCTCTCACACACACACACACACACACAATGAATGCTAAACCTATTCAATGTTTGATAAATGTGGCCCATTGATAAACAAAATTAATGAATAAATGAACATTTAAAGTATTTGTTTTATTTTTGTCTTGTTCTGCCTTTTTCATTGTAGAATCTGTCATTACTGGGAAAATACAGGTTTTCAAGCATACATAACTATTGCAACAGTCAATGGAATTCCTCTTCACTCACGTAACACACTGTAGTTTAAGACTCAGAACAACAGATAACAGTGGAATGTCTAAAACAAGACTTTCTGGCATGTACTCGCATGTACGCTGAAAATGTGCATTCACGGGTAGTAAGTTCAATGCAACACTTCATTTTTGTCATTTATAACAGACAGACAGAGAGAGGGGGAGAGAACAGGTGTCAAACCACTAACCCCACTTGTAATTTTGTTTTTTGTAGTGTCTAAATAAAAGCACCTCAGACTTCAGATTCATGGCATATTTGGCTGTAACAAACGTCTGAAGCTGTTTAATGTTACAAAAGGAGAATAGTAGCAGTATTCAAATAAAACACATGTAAACATATCCCATAGGTAATCTGAAACATTAATGGAATGTTTAGCTACATAGAATGCGTTTAAAAGCTTTTGTGCATCATTAAATTGTAAACACTAAAACATTATGTAAACAGAAGTGTTCACAGAAAAGGAAAATGAAATTTAAAAACAAAAAATTCCAAACTCCCAAGTCCTACATTTTTTTTTTTTTTGGAAAAACATGAAGCTGCTGCTAAGTACAAATAGAACGAACTATGAATTAACTTACATTAAGAACTAAAATTTGGTTTTAAAAAAAATCTGCAAAACAAATAAGAAGGAATGTTTGTCGATCAAGCTAGAAGGCAGTGGATGAGCTGTAATCGGTGGCAAATGAATGGAGGCCTACACGGTCACTGAAGAACACCTGAGAAAGCAGGAAAGAGAGGAAAGAATCTTTTTAGGCACATTCAATCAAACCTGACACAAAAACAAAAAGTCATTGTCCTGTCACGCTTTATTGTGTTCTTACAGGTCAAAAGCATGTGTGGGACTGTAGAAATGTCTTCAGAAGAGTCCTTTTATCTCCTCCGTCACAGGATCAAGGTCAATGTCGTAGAAACAGGGTCGCGTAGGCAAACCCGGCATGGTGCTCATCTGAAAAGGATTGTATAATTCAGTGCACAAGAAAAAAAACGCATTCGTTATCAAAATGTTTCTATATGCAAATAAAATATCAGCAGACAATAAAAGAGTCTGTGTCAAGTTTAGGCACTATAGGATTATAACTGATACAAAGTTTTTTTTCAATAATAACCGAGTGATTAAATTAGCCTATGTCCTTTAGATTAATTTACTGTACCTTCAAGATCATAATGTCATTCTTAAAGAACAGCTGGTTTCAAAGATGTTACCGGATGTTTAACAAACCACCATAACATCTATTCTTGGCAAATCTTGTTATCTCCATATGGCTTCTCTGACGTATAAATCTCAATTACAAACAGAACCTAATACCGGAACCACTAAAACCAGATTTGTCATCTAATAAATGCAGTTTTATTAAAGAGACAACTGTGACCCTTAGTAGCCCCCAGTTTAGTTGCGTCACTATTAGTCACTATTGTGACAAAACAAAGATTTAAGCACGGATTTTGCAAACAGGTCAGCATCACCCAGGTTTAAAAAGCATGCAGACTTAGGATTAAAATATTAAAAGTAAAACGTAAAGGTCATCACTTTAATTCCCTAACAACAAAATCTATAGCCAGTGGTCAAACCAATTGATTTTATAAAACAAAAATGAACAACCTTAAAAATACCACAAATTAAAATCAAGTGACTGGCACACATGTGAGACCCAGGCAAAAGAAATGAATTATCTTAATTAAGTTATCATTAAAAAGAGACCAAGACAGAAAAAGAGAGAAAACAGTACATCGTTTATCCAGCTATTTCACCTTGCCCAGAGAATGAAAGCTATCATTTCCATAGAGGACTCGGATATAAAGATCCAAGAAAGCCATGCACGTTATCAATCTGAAATAATTCAGCTTAGATTTCTCATGACTGATAAACCTTTGTTTTCATGTACACTTCTGAGAATGAAGACAGATATCATCCATCCCAACCCTGCATCTTTTCTTAGAACAAATCCTCATCACAGCAAGCAGAGCTTTAAATATTTTAAAGTGCTCATGACAACCCAGGAGCTGTTTTATAGCTTATTAGAATAAATTCACTTCCCTACAGAAAGATAAGATGAACCAGCTAAATTCAGTGTTTTAATTACACATATTTTTAAAATAAAACATCCCAATGTGGCTGAACTAATGGGTAAATCTCCACAGATTGGATACATTTTATAAACTTTGAAATGCATTTGACCCAAAGAACTAAAAACAGACAAGGTTTGGGACTGTCTAAATTTTTCAAATATTGGACAAACTCAGCAACTGTACAAACTTCTTACCAATACATGGCACTTTCTTTTAATTTGCTTAAGTACCCTTATGGCAGAGGGTGGAAATTACTTATGGTTATGTAGCGAACCCAGACTGGTCTGATTGAAGTGCTGAGCCTCCCCTATCCCTGAGACAGACTTAACCTTTCCTCAGAAGATTTTGAATTCAGAAAAGTCAAATTTAGAACAAGAATTCAGAAGATAATAAAAACAATACAGGGGGTGTCAATGAACCTATAGTGCTTGACCTCTATAAAGAGTAAACCAAATGCAACACTGTCTCAGCAATTATCCTTAAAAGTGTGTGTGGTGTTCAGATGTCTTTTGTGCCAAAAACATACAAGGGATTCAGTTATTGACCAAGATACAAATCTGCACTTCAGCAGTTTGTTTTTTCCTTTAGGTTAAAGAGTTCACTTTGTGCTGTCATATGAGCATCGCCACGCAAATAAACTTAAAATCTAGTTGCTATTCTAAATTAAGCCAAAAAATTCCCACAATTATTTCCATACACAATACTCCATTATGAAGGCACTGTTCAAGAACAAATGGCAACTTAATTCATTTGAAAACTTGGTTCAAATGGGCCATGTTTTCCTTACCGCAGACCATTGTGTCTGTTTATACTTTCTACTGAACATGCTCTTTGCACCAGTCTGCTGTTGACATGTGTTCATGTCAGTGCAAAATCATCAGGAATTCATTGTGCGGCTTACAGCAGACACGGATTTGGGCAATAAATTTCCTGAGCTGAATGGAAGCTAAGATCCGTTGAGTCCCATTGTTCACTGGCCGACCCCTCCCTCACATATCTGGTGCATGACATCAGTTACTTCCTCCTGTAACCCCCCATGCCTGCTTTGTCCCTTAGGGCCAAGCATTGAAAGTAACAGGCAGAATAACACACACCTGTTTAGTAGCCTGAGCCACAATAACGTACAGAAATGAATGGAACAGCTACGGCTTGCCTGTATAATGATTAAATAATATTTATATGCAGTGGGTACGGAAATTATTCAGACCTTAAATTTTTCCCTCTTTTAAATTTTTTCCTCATTAATGTACACACAGCACCCCGTGTTGACAGAAAAACACAGAATTGATGACATTTTTGCAGATTTATTGAAAAAGAAAAACTGAAATATCACATGGTCCTAAGAATTCAGACCCTTTGCTCAGTATTTAGTAGAAGCACCCTTTTGATCGAATACAGCTATGAGTTTTTTTGGGAAAGATGCAACAAGTTTTCACACCTGGATTTGGGGATTCTCTGCTATTCCTTCTTGCAGATCCTCTCCAGTTCTGTCAGGTTGGATGGTAAACGTTGGCGGACAGCCATTTTTAGGTCTCTCCAGAGATGCTCAAAGGGGTTTAAGTCAGGGCTCTGGCTGGGCCATTCAAGAAGTTCTATCTTGGTCTCATCAGACCAGAGAATCTTATTTCTTACCATCTTGAAGTCCTTCTTCTTACCATCTTGAAGTCCTTCAGGTGTTTTTTTTTAGCAAACTCCATGCGGGCTTTCATGTGTCTTGCACTGAGGAGAGCCTTCCGTCGGGTCACTGGTGGCCCGACTGGTGGAGGGCTGCAGTGACTTTCTACAACTTTCTCCCATCTCCCGACTGCATCTCTGGAGCTCAGCCACAGTGATCTTTGGGTTCTTCTTCACCAAGGCTCTTCTCCCCAATAGCTCAATTCTGGTCGTCCCAAACGTCTTCCATTTAAGGATTATGGAGGCCACTATGCTCTTAGGAACCTTAAGTACATCAGAATTTTTTTTGTAACCTTGGCCAGATCTGTGCCTTCCACAATTCTCTCTCTGAGCTCTTCAGGCAGTTCCTTTGACCTCATGATTCTCATTGGCTCTGACATACATTGTGAGCTGTAAGGTCTTATACAGACAGGTGTGTGGCTTTCCTAATCAAGTCCAATCTGTATAATCAAACACAGCTGGATTCAAATGAAGGTGTAGAACCATCTCAAGAATGATCAGAAGAAATAGACAGCACCTGAGTTAAAAATATATGAGTGTTACACTGAATACTTAGGACAATGTGATATTTTGGTTTTTCTTTTTTAATAAATCTGCAAAAATGTCAACAATTCTGTTTTTCTGTCAATATGTGGTGCTGTGTGTACATTAATGAGGAAAAAAAAATACTTAAATGATTTTAGCAAATGGCTGCAATATAACAGAGAGAAAAATTTAAGGGGGTCTGAATACTTTCCGTACCCACTGTATATACACACACATGCAAACACATATTGTAAATGAGCTAAAGGTCCAAGATGCAGTTTAAAAAACCTCTAGACGGTCCCAGACAAGGAATAAGGGCAAAAGATTGGTCATAAATAATTTTTTTTTTTTTTTTAATTAAAAAATCTTATTTTGCCATTTGAAGCAAGTGTGTATATACACACACACACACACACACATTTTTAACTACAAATGCTCATCACTCTGTGAAGGTAAAATAGGATGAAAAAAATCCATTTCATTTTCTCCTCCAACTTTAACATCATCTGACATCGTTGTTTTACCTTTTTTGTAGGCTGTCTGACTTTCTTTGCACATTCTCTTTGTAAATACTGGGTTGATACTTCTGCCTACATTATGCGTGATCTTTCCAACGTGGTTACTCAATGCTTTAGGACAGGCTGGTGCAATAAGCAATGATTGGTTTATGAAAACATCCGATCATTTCACTAGAAAACTTGTCACTAGGAGAGCCCTTTAAAGAGGCACTAAAACTTGCAGTTTGGAACCTCAAGTCCACATGAAAAATCCTGAAATGTTTTCCTCAAAAAAATAGATTTTTTAAAACATGAACATCTTGGATCAAACAGGAGCTAGTAAATTATCAGAAATGTAATTTAATTTTGGAAGTGAACTAATGATTTAAAATTAAGGCACTGACTCTTTAACATCTGACTGTATTACGATCAAGCAAGCAAACTAAATGAGAAGACATCTGAGAAAAAAAGAAAAACAGAACAGCACAGAGATGAGGAGATTACGCTGAAGTTCAAAGAATTGGCAGTAAATTCTGAGACGGGTTGAAGGTGAGAGGTCATGAGCGCTGGCCGTGTGTCCCGCAGCAGGCCCATGGAGATGAAAGGGGACAGAGGGGTGATCAGACCGGAGGGGCTGGGTCACAGTCACCCATCTCCCAGCATGCCACACAACGAACACCTCACCTCACCCCGACCCTGAACCCAACTCTGCCGCCAGGACCTCACTCTCAACCCGGAAGTGAGCTTCCTTCCCTAAGCCTC
This sequence comes from Enteromius unitaeniatus, assembly GCA_032359435.1. NCBI lineage: Eukaryota > Metazoa > Chordata > Actinopteri > Cypriniformes > Cyprinidae > Enteromius > Enteromius unitaeniatus. The sequence goes on from JAUMHI010000065.1 coordinate 10,128,760, forward strand.
ACCCAGCCAACAAAACACAATGACAAAAAGATACAAAAATGCTGGCTCTATCAAAATCCAGTTGGTCAGGATGCTCAAACAAAGCAATATATTGATGGCGCCACACAAAATGATCAAATCAAGGTGATCGCATTTAACATTTTTAACCAGTCAAACCAATTTACGTTTTATTAATTTATAGCTTTTATGCACAAACAAAATTGGAGAATAAACTCCAATGTGGGAAGTCTGACAGGAATAGTGGCTCGTGAGGTGAACCAGCTGAGTTTAGGAAGCAAGTAGAGAAAACATTGGGGAAAATCCAGGGACAGAGTATCTTAATGAAAACCACAAATATGCATGAGCACATAGAAAAGCATGGGTAACTCAAAAGTTGACCTCCTTTTGCTCAAAAAACCACACACGCTCCAAGGGCTGTTTTCACAGGGCTTAATCAAGCTGTCTCACAGGTTTCATTGTGAATCCAAACTGAGAATCCAATAGAATTCTTATTAAATGAAAACTGCCTTGACCAAACACTGTCAGGAATTCAGACATAGAGATATATCTGCCTAAGGCCAGGCAATATTGGCTTTAAGAAAGCAAAAACATAAAGGCAGAGGACTTTGGCATGAGTGCTGTTTTTAAAAGCCCTAACAAGGTCATAGATCATAGGTTCAATCGTAATCCTGGATCCTATTAGTAACTGAAACATTCACTTACCAGCAAAGGAAGTAATAAAAGAAAAGTAATGCAGTAATGGTAGGCAGCAGATGGCATCAAATAAGTGAAAGCCATCAATACATCTTGAAGGAAAGAGTGGATATGTAGATAGAAAGAAAAAGAATGGAATAAGATGAGCTTCTATCAGATTTCAAGAATAATCACTTACAGTTCCAACTAAAGGGTAGATAAAGCCTGCCCCGATGCTGGCGCGGATGTCTCTGATCGGCAGGATAAAACCAGTGGGAACACCTTTTTTCTCAGGCATATGAGAAAGAGACAGGTGGGTCTTTGCCATGCAGATGGGTAGAGCACCAAAACCCTGTATGAGATTCACAAGAGACAGTCACAACATTGGCTCTGGGCTCTTGACGTCCATCAGCCGTTATGTAGTGAGATGCACTGCTTCACTGAATGTAATTCAAAAGCACTGGGCCAAGATTATATACATCATTTTTACCAACATCAAACATCAGAAGATGGTAAAACTTGAAATTGTGAACAAATAGAAGCATTAAAATTTTATGAACGAGTTCAAATCACTGATTTCAAACAAATCATTCAAAATTATTATATAGGAACTATATAAAGATAAAAAACACAGTATATTTTTTTAAACTATGTATATGCTATTTATTGATATATTGTTGCATATAAATGAAAATAAGATAATTATTGAATATTAAAAAGTATGTATACAAATAAAAATAATATATACACATTTATACAACCTTTAATAGTTAAATTGATAAAGCTCAAATATGAAAGAAATGTGCACTTTTTATGTTCAGTGCCAATGTCCAGCCTTCTCACCTGTTGATTGTAGTATTCTATTTTAGCTTGAGCCTCAGGTGAAAGCTCAATGTCATCAGCACCATAAACCTTCCGTGCAATAGTCCGAATTTTCTCTACAATAGAATCCTGTTAACAGATTGAGAGTAAAATATGTATGGAAAATGCACAAAAATAATTGTATATTTAAAAAACATAATTTTCAGCTCTAAAATGTAGCTTCCCGCCTGTCTGGTGGTCATAAATCCCCCCAGTCAGTTCTTTGTGTAGAAGGCTGGGATAGCAAGTGTCCAGACCTCTAATAGGATAATAGAAGACAGCCGAAGCCAAGAGCTGAGATTACCGCGCCTTTCATAGCATCACTTAATCAAAGTCACAACCTCCAAAACTCACTAAGGTTAACTCAAACCAGCTGATATCCCTACAGCCCCTCACCTTGAGTTGACATATA
>JAUMHI010000065.1:10136579-10151066 GCA_032359435.1 Enteromius unitaeniatus
GGCGAAATTGCTTGATTTTCATCATACATTTCACACAAATATACACAATTTATGATGTAGGCCGAAAATGAGCTTCCTATATTTGACAGACCAGTAGCTGCCACTGCTAACAATATATTTTCAAGAACTGTATAAAAATCATGCAAATTCTATTAGAAATGTAACTGTTAAGTTGAGGAAAAACAGGACTGTGTTGGTTAAAATAAAGTTTAGAGATTTATATACAGAGAATCTTATTTTTAACAGGCTATTTTATTAGAGCAAGACATGATGAATACGTTTTTAAACAGGCATGACAAATGGCTACTTTTTAGGGTTCAAGCATAATATGATTCTGTGGGGGGCATCAAATTTGAATGACGCCAGTTCTTTGTAAGCAGGAGTCTCGTTTGAACCAGAGAATAATGCCACTGTTGTTCTAACTTACCCCCAACATAGCCTTTGTATCTGGTCAATGAATGTATGGTTATAAAACGCAGATGCATTTTTTGTTACGAATGTGTTTTTTTTGTGTGTGTGTACTTTTTTTGTGTGAACTTACCTACAAAGCCCTCTTCTCCAACTAGTTTCAGAGCCAGCTTGTCTGCCAAGACAGAGGAGTTTCCATGGGCGATGTTAGCAAAAGGTCCAGCATGCACAAACACTGGAGTGCCCTGACACGACAAAGACACAAACAACATCAATGCCAACCATTCAAGTAACACCTGCATCCCAAAATATCACAGTTGTGCCTCAAGATTACCTGAAAATTATTGGTGAAATTTTAAATTAAGAGCTGGTGATGCACAATACCAACCACTTAAATTCTACAAGACATGTGGTTTTCATTTATTAGCAACATTTTTTTTTATTCAGCAGCAATACAATTTTTATAAGTCTGTTTCGTCATCAAAAGCCAGAAAGCATTTAAGCTCTGTGAAAATATCAGGTTTGAACTGATGACCTTGAGGTCCTCTGTAACTTCCCAAAAACTGAAAAGTGACACTGGCAGCTGAAGGGACAGGAAGGAGAGAGTGCAGGAAGATGGAAAAGGGAGTACATACAAAACAAAGAATGGAGTGATGGTGAAGTCATTTAAATTCAGGAAAAGGATACAAGAACCGTTTAAAAAAAAAGCTCTCCATCAAATGCAATGACACCACCTTCCTTTATTTACCTAAACGTTTATCACTGCATGCTAGCGTACTTCATTCATCGCCTCTGCAGGTGCTTATTTATACTAAACATTACACCAAAATGAAGCCTGCCAGAGGTTTATTGAGTGTTCAAATATTTTAGTTTGTGTTTTGCAATTAGAGACTGCATTTTCTACTCTTACTTTTTTCCCCACAAAACAGGTATTTGAGGTTTTGATCTACAAGTCTTTAAGAACCCTCACATAAATTTGATGAAATGGGATAAACAATAACTGCACATTGATTTTGACAGTGCGTAGCTCTTTATAACTTAAATACCTTTACCAGGTTTAAAAACAACTCAGACCAAATTAATCCATTCTAAAGGTCAAGGAACTTTGCTCCATCTGCAAAAAAAATTCAACAAATCAATTTACTGCATCGAATTTGCTCACAAAGTAGACATATCTGGCAACCTACCAACAAGTCAATATGAATGCATGAGTGATGGTCTTTATGTGTGACTGTGAAAGGAAAGAGAGTGCATGGTTTTCCAGCGAACTGTCCTCTGGAAACGTTTTGCAGAAACAAAAAACTATGATCTCAAAAAAATGGAATCGGAAAGATTGGAGCCCTCTGCCCTGTGAGTGTGGAAAAGAGAAAAGATATGACATGCCAGTGCCAGGAAAACAGGAAAAAAATGGAAAAACCAAGTGAGCACAGCGAACAGGGTGGTTATGCTTATTCAATAGGCAAAATGATTATCTAGTTACTGACTATATGAGACATTTTTAATCCATTTTAACAATGCCAATGCACACTTGTAATAATATACTGGGTCAATACACAATGTTCAAACGTTTTTATGCTATCCCAAGAATAATTTTTCTTTGAACCAAAGACAGTTAAACAGTAATATTGTGGTTTTAAATACCTGTTTTCTTTCTTAGCTTTCTTTAAAATTTATTCATGATGGTGAAGCTGAATAAGTCATTCTAAATCGCTATGAAGGCTGACAAAAAAATTATGCTGTATTATTATCTCAGATTTTAAGGATTCCTTGATTAATTCAAAAGAACAGCTTTTATTTGATAAGGAAACTTGAATGAATTAATCATCCACCTGGATAACGCGACAGCTGCCACAGGACAACGACACCAGTGCGCTCACCACACACCAGCTACAGGTGGATGGGGATTATTGGGAGGCCATGATAGACAAGGGCCAGTGGGAATTTGGCCAGAATTTACTCTTTACAATGAGTGTCATGGGATTTTTAATGACCACAGAGAGTCAGGTTTAACGTCTCAGCCGAAAGACGGTACTCTATAGTGTCCCCAGCAATTCAGCAGCAATACAATTTTTATAAGTCTGTTTCGTCATCAAAAGCCAGAAAGCATTTAAGCTCTAATACAGTATAGTGTAGTGTACAGTGTAGATGGTACAGTATAGTGTCCCCATCACTATTAGGACCCACACAGACCATAATATGAGAACCCCCTGCTGGCCTCTCTAACACCTCTACCAACAGCAACCTAGTTTTTCCCAGGAGGTCTCCCATCCAGGTACTGACCAGGCTCAACCCTGCTTAGCTTCAGTGGGCAACCAGGCTTGGGCTGCAGGGTGATACGGCTGTGGCATATCTTCAAGTAACAATGTAAAAGTTATCACTGTCACTTTCAATAAATTTAATGCATAATATCTCAATGAATGTTTTTTTATATATATATTTACATAAAAAAAATATTACTAAAGACTAACCCTACCAATGAAAAAACATGCTTCACATTTTTAGTGAAGTTTTTGCAAATAAACTAATTTCGAGTAGGAGCACGGTCGATAAATCACAGCTGGCACCGCATCACCTAATCAATCTCCTCATTACTCCTGACCAATCAAATCCCCTTCTACCCACTATAAATAGCCCATCCTCTTTCCTTCCACATTCTGCCTTTTAAACATCCCTCCTCCACCCCTTCTCCGCCATTTAGCTGCTCTCGCGCCTTCCATTCCGGGGGGCATGAAAGGACCGAGCCGGACGACGAGCTCTAGCCCTAGCTAGGGTTCAAGCCTCTAGGGTTCGGTGTCCGCCATCCTCCCGGCTCGCCCCTCGGACAGTACCCCACATATGCTAAACTTTATCCTTCTTGATTATGAGGAAGCGCGAACTCTTGAATAGCGAAGTGAAGAAATATTTGGCAAGTCTTTAAAAGTCTAAAGGTAGGTTGTTACATTTAGACAACTTCGGGGGACAATTTTGTCCCTGAAGTGTAGCTAACATCATACACACACGGCAGACACATTTTCTCCTATCTATCATCTCGACAAATCTCACATCTTTAGTCTATATCAAACAGGCTTAGATCCATCTGTGAACACATGCTCATCCTCTTGTTCAGTCATTCTCACACTTCCTCTCTCACTCTTTCACATACATCCCAATCCCACCAAGGACATTATAGCACCATGCAAACAGAATATTCCCACTGTGTTGCCTGATTCATTCTGATATAATTCCTCCTCACAAGACAAACAGGAAACCGGGCAGGAAAGGTTACACAAAGCAGTTCTGTGGCCCTCATACAAACATGCAACTTTTGAACATCTCACACGCAAAAACATACGCCTGTACACACCAAACATCAATCACTAGTCATTAGCATGTTTAAAAGTCATAAAGATGAAAGGCATTCCAACAATCAGGCTTTTCACCACTGTCTATTTCTCATTTCCAGTTTTCTCGTGGCGTTCAGGGTGTGATAGTGAAAGACAGAGACACACTCCCACTGAGCCCAAACCAAAACCAGATGTGCATGTGTTACTGTATGAGTGTGTTTTCTGTGTCATGCCTCGAATATCCTATCACTTCACCAATGCTGAGAGTATCAAGTTTGGGAGTTTCCATCAAGATAGGACAGTTATGTGTGCATGTGTGGGAGACAGAATAAGAAAAATAGCACACAAGCGAGCGACTGTGTAAAAGACACTGAGAGGAACAGGAAAGAGGTCTCACCTCCAGTGTCTGCATCAATGTGGGTTTGATAGCATCTTTCATGAGGACTGCCAAAGCCCCAGTTACACCCTACGAAAACCAAAGAGCAAAGAAATATCAGAATATATTGTTCATAGCAATTATGAAACTGACTGACGATTTGTGATTGATCACTAAATATACAGTTTTTGGCACATTGCTTGCAGTGTAAGTGTCATACAAAACTTGGATTTAAATATAAGACAGCAAAAATATAGTAAATTGTTCTTGTTAAATATTCCCATTATTTTTATTATAGTATTTTAAAATGTCATTCAGACCTTTGAAAGCAAAGCTGTCAAGCTGTATAAGTTAAGGTTGGACCACTGATATCACAACTACCTTTTAAGACCTTGAACATGGTAGTTACCTTGCTGTCTATGGAGAGTTAGAGAACTCTGAGATTTCATCAAAAATACCTTAATTATTTTTCAGAAGAAAGCAAGAACAAAGGTTTTACAGGTTTGGAATATCATGAAGGTGAGTAATTAATGAAAGAAGTTTCATTTTGGGGGTGAACTATGCCTTTAACAGTGCTTACTCTTTCTCTCACACACACACACACACACACACATACCAAGTCATCTGCAGTGATCGTCGCGCCATTTCTGCTGCTGCCCACAACCATACGTCCCAGCCTGGCCCGCATATCAGCCAGTCCATCTGTCAGAGCAAGAATAGCCATAATCTCACTGGCCACCGCAATATCAAACTGGGTCTGGAAAAAATAAAAGGACAAGATCACAAACTGACCAGCACACAAACATATTGCAGTGATGATTTAGGTGATTTCCATCCAAATGAGTTGTCACGATATAGACAGTGGAGAGATTTGTCAGAAACACAGACACGCAACATCTGCCAAGTCTGGTTCTTTATCACATATAGTCAACTGCTCCCACATGTGTCCAAGACAACCCCAGCTGGAGTAAAAAGCAGAGCTGTCCTGGTTAAACTCTCAGCTAATAAATACTCCCCCAATAAAACAGCTGGGAGCAGAGGAGTGGTGGCCAGATGCCCTATCAGGAGAGATGAGCCGCTTAATACACACCACTTGTGTCATCATTACTTGCCATTTAACTGCATTTACAGCACCCTAATTGCTGAGATGATCCACCCCAAGGCAGTGTTTGCAAAGCCTGAGGAAACATGCTTCAGTGTTTTTTTTTATTTTTTATTTCAAACACACTTGCGTCATCTGTCTTTCCAAAATACACATACATTAAAGTATACTGTATGTTTCTCAAGAACAAAAGTACAAGGCTGTAGTGCACATTTCAGTGTTTTTAGTACAGTGGGAGGGAGATGAATGTCAGCACATGATTGACCAGCTCAGAGGGTCTTTGCTACATATGTGCGCAGTAACACCCTTATGAAACATTTGCTTTAACTTAAACTGTTTCCCATTGAGGTGCACACTGTTATCTGCTTGATTTGGCTTAAAAGTCATTAATTCGGTTGGCTGTAGATTTGACAGATTCCAGGGGAAAGAAGAGTTAACAAGTTATAAAGAGATAAAAATCACTGAGGAAAAGTGACAAATCTTCTAAACAACACATGTAAATGTATACAATCACACGTACCTGGCGAACATGGCCTTTTTCTGTGTTAGCCTGGCCAACAGTGATCTTGCGCAGAAATCGGTCATTGGTATCAACAACTATTTGACAAAGGAAAACATTTAAGGGAAAACAGAATGAAGTATCAAACGTCTGTGCTTCTACCTAAAAATGAGTGGTCATTTACTCATCCTCAGGACAACTGTATGACTTTCTACTTTTTAAAACACAAAAGGAGAAATTATGGATGTACTTTGTAGACGCTACAATAAATGGGAAGCAAAGCTTTCAAGCTATAAAGAGGACATACTGTAAAGTGCCATAGAAATAGTTAACATGATTTGTGGACTATTCTCCATTTGTACGGAGGAACGAGCATGAAGTTTCAAGGACAAAGTTCATCAGTGAGTGATAGCACTAAAAAATAAAGATTTGACACAATGACGGCCATTCTCATATCTTGGTGAATTTTTCTTTTGCAACTGAAACATTTCAAGACGCAGGATTCTTTTTCCTAATAAAAGCAATATTTGTTTTTCATAGGGTTGTGATAACATCACATTGGTCGGCTTGAGTTGTGTTTGAAGACAATGGCTGGAGAGAATCACGTCATGAAGGAACTCAGCTGGATGCTAAGTGCTGCAAGCTGAACTGATTTTGCAGTCACCACTGAGGAGATGTATGAGGCAATCTAATGAATTCCAAAAACCGATGACCTAAAGAGACCCAGAGGGATGGACGCCAAGTGAAACCATAACCTTGCAATAAGCATGCATTCCTCAAAGACTTTTTGCATTTGTGTTTTTTTTTTCCTTTAAGCCAAACTGAATGTAGGAGGGTGCAGCATGAGACAAAAACATAACTCCCTAAGGACCAGGAAGTTGGAAGGGAAAGAATTCAACCCTCTGGTATTTTCTCATAGAAACACAAAACAATTATTATAAGCCTCATTTTAAACATGTCACGGGCAACAAAAATTACAACAGTGGTTTAGTTTGCTTTCTGGCTGTCTCTCGTATTCCTCCTGTGTATCTGTTTCAATTCATCCATCTGTGAGAACACAGCGTACATGATGAAGCACAGCATAACATAAAGCATAGCCAAAACATTTCATCTGAATAGTGATTAATAAACAAGGAAAGACCATTCTAATGCAGTCCGAGGATCATTATTCACAATGATATCTTCCCATAATAGACCATGAGAAACCTTAATGGTTTAAACATTACATTAATGACCGTCACTTTGAGAAAGCTATATGGTTTGTCAGCCCTTCTTAGACACACACAGATTCGCTTTCGCAGCAGTAGAGAGATGTAAAACTATTTTTAATCTTCCAGGCCCCTCGTCTTAGTGTGCACTTTTGAACCGACAGAGTAAATATCCCATCAGTCACTAAAGCACTATCTTCTGAATGTAGGGCTAAAGGCAACAGATGTTCCCAGGCGGCCACGAGTAAAACAGGAAACACCCCAATCCAGCTGTATCTCATCCCCCAGTGATCGTAGCTATCAGACAGCACTGCGCCAAAACCAAAACCAGAAGGTCTACATTTGGCATGCCTTCCAGGTGTGAAAAGTAGACTCGTTACTCGAACAAGTCCTCAAAAATAGCTCTCAGATGCAACGACATGCCTAGTTCAAAGTGCTTTCCCACTAGATAATTCAAACAGAAGAGTCAAATGTGGCAATAGCATTCCAGTGGCCACATATTGTGTCATGCTTTAGCTCACTATCTTATGCATCACATATCCAGTACCACAATCTCAAAATCTCTTTCTGTTACTCATCAGTCATTGAGCGATTCTTGTAAGAACGTACCATATGCAGAAAAGTAAGGCAATCTAAATTGCTCAAGCTCTTACCTCTCTGCCATGTGACCTTCTCAGGGTCAAGGTCAAGACGGGCAAATGCCCTGACCTCTTCTGGTGTGAGGTCACTGGGGTCAGATTTGTTTATTCCAAGACGCTGAAAACATAGGTGAAGAAGAGACAGAAACAAGTGCAATGAAAAAGCGGTTCATATGAAACAATTCTACTATTAAAGCATTTTCATGACTTGCAGTTAGTCTCGTCTCAGAAGAAGACTGAAGTAGATTTTTCCCAATTGCAAATATTTTGCTATTTGAGGCCCCAGTAGTCATAAATATCTTTTTTAATTAGATTTCTCTCTGAATCACTGGTCGCCTCTTGTAAATTTACCAGCTTTGCATTTCCAAAATGCAAGTCAACCCAGCCTGTCCCTGAGCAAACATAAACAGTTTGTGTTTAGAGGAGTCTCTCAGCTTATCTGTGTCACAGCCAACATAACAAAACACTTAACTTGTTTACCTAAAAAGAGTAAAACTCCTGAACAGCTAAAATGGCTGTAAATTAAGTACATTTCGCAGTAGCTGCACGAGGACCCCTGTTGGTTATCTGATAAACTGCTTCCAAATTTCTACACATCTCAACATTTTTACCTCTCAGTTGTCCACAACCTGAATTCCACATTTTAACATTCCAGACATTTTAAGAGGTGAATATTCATCAGGGTTTCCAGTTATTGGAAAAGTCTTAAAGATAAGGAACCATATTTTGTTTAAGATTTGGCTTTGCAAGCCCTTGGCTCCTCAATAAAAAAGGTGATGAAGTTAAAAAAAAAAGAAAGAAATTTAAGGAATATAATAAATAAGATGTCATGTAGTAGTTCTGGTAGGTCTTATTTAAGTCATCCTGAGGCACCCCTTGAAGTTTGCTGAGAAACACTGCTCTAATAACTTGTGTGTCAAATGATGATGGTATTAACAAGCAATAAAAGTTAAAAAGGTCAAAGGTACAAAGTCTTGTCCAGACTCACTTGTAGGCGAGCCGTCTGTATAGGTGAGAAACATCTCACACCATTAACAGATGGCACTAGTCTGCTGTACAGGGCCTAAAAGACACAAAGCAACTTATAGCTGAATATTTAAAGCATTAGGAAGAGATAAATATGCAATTATAAACTAGTAAAGAATCAGCAAGAAAACTCTTTAATGACACACTATTAATAAATCATTAAATTATTACATCCCAGGGAGATGCTCTGTGTGAAACCAAATGTTATGATTGCATCTGTTTACCTTGTCTGATTGAGTAGCTTCATGGAGAATACGGGCATCGATAGCTGCAGCCACTAGATTATTGGCTGCAGTTATAGCGTGGATGTCTCCTGTGAGGTGGAGATTAAACTGAATGGAAAAACAAGTCAGAGTGAGTTTTCTGAAGCTTCTGATAAAGTATCTGCTCTCACAAATACACACAGACACATTCAGTGTTGTCTGAGATAACAGAGAAAACATGGGATTAAAAATGTGATATAAACCTAGAAATTAAATTCTTATCATTTTCATGCTGTTACTTGGACTCAAATTAAAAAAAAATAGTATGCTGATGAGAAAAAAAAATCCATTTACAAATCACAAAACCTCTAGTCATCTTAGCTTTTTGGACATCACGCTTTATTTTACTTGGTCTCAATGACTGTGTGTGTGTTTTTTAAGGGCTGTCATCAGTGGTGGCATACTAGGGAAAGGGCTTTGTGATAGCGGGAGACAGGATGTCTGTAGTCACTCACCTCCTCCATAGGAATGACCTGAGCATATCCCCCACCCGCTGCTCCTCCTGCCGGGAGACAAAATAATGAAGCAGGCTGACAAACACACAGCAATGAAAACACAAGACAATACGTCTGATAAAGCCAGACATGAGCTAGTGAACTGCACTGCCTAAATAGGCAGCATCCAAACTATCAAACAAAATCATTACAAGTGTCTGATCTGAAAATCTCTATATACATATTTAAATCAACAAAAATTAACTGTTTAATTTCATTTTTTGTAATATTGACCAATTTAATTATATTAACATTTATCTCCTTTTTTCACCATATTTAATTTATTTACTTATTGCAGTGCATTTCAGGATTGCTTTCTCTACAAAGGGCAAGCTACAGTGCTAGAAAGTTAAAATATAATGCATACATTTTGAACCAACCTTTAAGAAGTGCATCTGTGATACCTTGAAATGTTGTAACGTTACATATTGTTATCTATATACTACAAAATCAAACTAAGCTAAAGCAAACACACCTTTGACACCAAACGTTGGGCCCTGAGAAGGCTGTCGGAGGCAAGCAAAGGAGTTGAGCTTAAGATGAGCAGAGAGGGCCTGGACAAGACCTATGGTCACTGTACTCTTCCCCTCACCTAGAGGAGTGGGAGTTATACTGAAAAACACAGGCCGAGAACATTATCAACACATGCTTTCCCACATTCAAAGGGAGAAGGTTGTGACTATACATCTATTCATTCTTCTGCTTTTCTCTTTTCGTTTTCCCTCTGATCTCACTACGTTAGACTGCTGGCTAACCCTCTCCCCATCAGCATCCTCCCTCTCTCTCAGTCTTTGTGGAGCGGCTCTTTTGGCAGCGCAGTAAAGGCATGCCAGTGGCTGACAGTAATTGAGTAGGCTGAGTAGGGAGGGCAGTGCTGCTTCACAGCGTCTGTAGGCAGAACAAAGAGCGGGACTTAAAGAAGGAGAGTTAAGGAGAGGGAAGGGGCTGCTGATAAAGCCAGGGGTCTGCACATTCCCCACACACATGAAAGAGACCCTGGGCCCCTATTTGGAGATGACCGAGCCACGCTTCACACACACGGATGAAAGGGAGGCTCCTGGTGGGTTCAAGAGCCAGCAGTAGATAAGATCCCTGGGCCCACCAATCACTCTCTCCAGGAATTTAGAGGCAGAGTACAAACGTGTACACGGATAGGAGCGTGAAAACAAACACTGTCCTGATGCTTTTAACCTTTTTCTCTTACTTGGGTTATTTCAATGCAAAATTGACTGTCATCAATCTATCTGCAATTAACTGATGAAAAAACTTTCAATTTATATTTACAGATTAAAATCATCTAAATAAATTAGGTCAGTACAGTTTTGTTTCAACTCCGCTGTCAATAAAAATGTGTATCATTACTTTTATATCATTTCAGGGTGTGTTTGCACCTGTAATTTGGTACTCTTGGTCCAAGGAAAAAAGAAAACGTGTTTACTTTTAGTCCAGGTTTGCTTTGCATTCATTCAAAACAAAAACCATAAGGATAAGAAGATAACCTGATTTGATAGTTAAAAATTAAATGTAAAAAATTATCAAATATCCACAAAGAATGCTGTGTGTCAGACTGTGTGCTTGCTACACGTGTGCACATATTTATGGTGACATTTTTAATGTAATGTATCTTTGCTCAATAAAAGCTGTAATAAAAAAAATATGCAAAGGAGTCAAAATAATGTTAAATATTTTGCATTCAAACAAAGATCTGCTGGTTCCAACATCTGTACCGAACAGCAGAAAACAAACCAGCCAAATCAAACCAAACCCTTCAAACGTAAACACACCCTTAGATAAGTAATATGACGTGAATTAAACTTTAGTGAAAGTAAAAAATGATGTCACACCCTGCCACCAGGACATATTTGCCATTACGCTGATGTTGGAGGCGGTTGAGGAGGGACAAAGGGACTTTGGCTTTGGTGTTCCCGTAGGCCTCCAGCTCCTCTGGAAGCAGCCCAATCTCCTGAGCCAGCTGGGATATGGGTTTGGGAGTTTGTGCCCTGGAGATCTCTATATCACTGAGGGTTACAGAAACATGCAAAGAGAAAGATGGACAGACCAATTAGCTCTGTGCACAAATGAACAAGCAAGGCTTTGAGTGCTGCATATCCTGCAGAATCTAAAAGGCATTGCCGCTCGTACCTAGGCACAGGTGAGAGTGGTTGGAGCTTTAGCGGGCGAAGCCTCCAAGGCTGGTACTGCTGTTCTTGTATCCACCTCTTGCTGCTCCTCACTACATTCTGGCCAATCGCAAAAACAGCCACAAACATCTCAGTGAAAACTTCAAAACGACAGTTTCATTTATTGAATAATTATATACACAATTATGTAAATTTTTAATACATTACTCTAACAAATAATTGAATCTTTACATTCTCTACATCTCTACAGGTTCTGAAGCTTTAACAGACATTATGTTGACTAATTATAATAATAATTTTTCCTATTTTAGACATAAAAAGAAAGAAGAAACAACAACAGGCGTCTCACCTGCATTCTTAGTGCAGCACTTAGAGGTCCAACTTCAGCACCAGATTCAGCTTCAGCCCTGTGCTCCCAACTGTCAGGGTGTTCTAGGATAAAAAAAAAACAAAAGTATGAAAAGTTGGCCCAGACAGAGCATCTAAGGAAATACAATTAGCAGTGTCTTATTATTTTCCCACACTAATGGAATTTGTGGGTTATAGAGGAAATAGCAAGGGCCTCTATATCCATTAAGGTCTCCTGGAAATGGCAGGTAATGAAAGATGAAGAAAACTGCGTGCCAGACTTAATTGGATTCAAAAGATTCACATGCTTGTCTTTCACATCCATGGTATGACAATCATAATAGTTTCATAGAAATGTCAGTTCTAAAGTAAACAATATCTGTATGTTTTATGTACAGCAAAGTAAAAATCAATTGTTATAATGTGTGTCAAGCTTAACATCTTTACTTTGAAGAAACGCACCTTCCATTAGAGCTGAGCTGAGGTTGATGACAGCCATTCCCGGCCTTAACCAAGTGGGTGGGAGGCCTTTGTGGTCAGTCTCTAATATAACCACATCTGAATCCATGATCTGAAGAAAAGAAAGAGAGAGAGAGAGAAAGAAAGAAAATGAATTAGGGTATGCCTCATGAATTATCCAGATGTTTCCCCTGAAACAAATCAGCACTGCCCTCTGCTGCTGAAAATAGCAAACTGCACCTAAAACAGCTAAAAAAATAAAGTCTTCCAGTTAAACATTTACCTGTTTTTGCAAGTGCTTTGAGCTCCACTGACAGGTCTGCACCATCATGCCATTGTTTTGCAACAAAAATTGAAGAGTTGCCTTCAGGGGTCCCTCAATACCCACCAGCACTGCCATTTTACCAATCAATGGGGCATCTAAAGGAGTGTTACCAAAAAAAAAAAGAAAGGTAAATACTGTATATTTAAACTGGCTCTAATTTACAATAAACTCAACAATACGTTATACTACAATAATAATAAGAAAAATTATATATATACTTGCATTCTAAAAATTGACGGCAAAGAAATTTATAATGCAGAAAAAAAGTTTTCAACATTTACATTAATACATATTTCTTGAACAGCAAATCAATTATATAAAGCCTGCAAGAAATTCAGTTTTGTTATATTTTAAAATATATAAAAATACAAAAACAGCTATTTTATATTTTTATGATATTTAAAAACATTTATAAATAAATGAAAATAAATAAATAAATAATAAATAAAAAAATTACAGACCATATATACTTTTGAAAGGTAGTATACATGCATCTTTGGAGAACATTTTTTAAATGTATTGATATATGGGCCATTCTACAGAAGTGGTGCAAAGTCAGAGTTTTGGAAATTTGTATGTATGTACATTGTACAATATCAAATGTACACATTTGTACTAATTGTGCAGCTAATTCTCATATTGAATTTTCATAAAGGTTTGAAATATCTGCCCTCTCCCCAAATGTGTCACTACCTAAACACAGTAATAGTAATTTAATTAGAAGGGTTTTATCAACCTATTAAGATTTGGGTTAAACCTAGACAAATATAAATACATTAACAATAAATATATATTTTAGGCTATTTTATTGCCTTTTCTTTCCAGAGGTAAATCTAATTTATGAGATTTGTTGTATTTTGAATTAAAAAAAATTGCAATAGGCAAAAAATTTATCATATTGATTTCAGAGTTAAGGATTCATAAGTTTGAATATACCTTGAACCAAAAACATCTTAGTTGATAATTCAGTATATTTCATTTTTCACAAAACGTTTTAGTACTGATGGCACAATTTTGGTAGTGACAGTAATGCTTTGGTATCAACCACATCACAATACAGACTCACATACTAAGCATACTAAAATAAAAAAATAAAGAACTTCATAACTGTACTAAAATCTTGCTTAATGGCTGTGGGATAGCCACCTCTCTATTGAAAGCACATAATAAATGATGATTTTATATATATATATATATATATATATATATATATATATTAAGCTTACCAATATTTTAAACATTATTGTTGGTTTCAATAGATAGTGGAAGGATCTTAATAAACACCTAAAATTTGCACCAATTATGTAGAACGGCCCATATAAATATGGATTTTTAAAATTAGTCCATTCAGCAGAATTAGTTATGAATTTGAATGCAAACGTAATAAACATGGTGAAACGCATGCATAAACAGATACACACCGTGCTTGGCAAGCATCTCCAGCACAGCTCCAGCTAGAGGCGAAGCAAAGCCGTCTCTCTGATCTCCCAACACCACTCTGCCAACATTAAGATCAGAGACCCTGCAAACACATACAGGCCTATGTGACTTTGTGTAGAAAGTGTATTGTACTTTATTTAATTAAATAAAGTAAATCTATATAGTATAGTATAGTATATAGTATCTATAATATATTTAAAAGTACCCTACAATTAATAATCTCCCAATAACTTCCCTGTCATAGGATAAAAATTTGCCATACAATGTCATGCCAGATGGGAAATATTTAAAGCTAGAACATGAAAATTCTCAAATCAACCACCATTGCTCCTTACGGCAAAAATGTACACATATAAAAACAGCCAGTGGTGTAAAGTACTTGAGTAAATGGACTTCGTTACAGTACTTAAGTATTTTTTTGGCTACTTTGTACTTGT
>JAUMHI010000065.1:10151159-10210046 GCA_032359435.1 Enteromius unitaeniatus
AATTTGACCATTAATTTTGTGACATTATAGGGGAAGCTGAGCTTCCCTTGCAGTCTTAAAGAAATCGCCACTGCTGTGAATTTCTCATGATCTTGAAGACATTGATCAGCATGCTCAGGTGTGTTTGATTAAGGTTAGAGCTAAAGTCTGCAGTAAAGTGGATCTCGCAAGCCAGATTTGAGGATCCCTGCTCTATAAGCTATTAAATTGCATTGCAATTCAACTTATCAACAGCAAAACATCTACTGAAATGTAATGTTAAGTATAATGTAAAGATCTGTGTTACTTGCACAGGACAGAATGAAAGACAGTCATACCTTTCCAGCCATCTTCTTATTCACCTCCAGCAAGCCGTCATCTTCACCAGCCTATCATAAGTCAAAGAATACCAGGTTTCAGTGTCTAATATTCATACACTTAGCAAAAGATACATACAAGAGTTCTCCAACTCCTTATCCAAGCACAAAATCTCACCTGTATGATAGCCAGTGTAGGTTTGAGGCCCGGGTTCGTTTTTTTGATAGCTTTGAGCTCTTCTCTGCTCCTCTGAACAATGTCACTGTCAATGAGATGGACACAAAGTGCATATTTAACCATTATTAAGCACACAGAATATTTCATCAAAAGTAATATTATGCTTGTTTATTAACTTTCACTAAGAGAACAAAACTTTTCAATATAGAATTTATTTATTCTTTTTTACTTATCGAGCTTATGAAGCTGCCTGATATGCATTTTAATCAACTCTTATCTACTCCGGGCCGCTTTTTAGGCAAAAATCAATTTTGACCATGCATTAATCAGCACTTCATCATTTTGCCTGCTTTTCAGATTTTTGTCTCTGAAACACAGACTTTAAACCTCAGATAACAGCAGAGCACTCACAGCAAGTTTTAGATGGAAGCATGTATTATTTATATTAACACAATGATTACTAATATGACCAAATATATATATATATATATATATGTTTTGTTTATTTCTACATCCACAGCCAAATAAATCTTTAACTTCTTGAAACACTCCTGTCATCTCTGCCACACAAATCATAACAACTAAGCTGGTGTCCCGTTTTTAACTATGACAGAAAGCAATAATGGCAAAATAAATCAATCATAATTAGTCTTATCTGATCAGCTGACTATAATAAACAGGTTGCCTAGCACATTTTGACTATCAGCAGATAAACCTATCTTCTGTCATCGTGGAGTCCATTGCATCACTGTACGCATCTTTTGTAAAGCTGTCTGCAAAGGCATCTTTACTGATTGTTTTAGCCCTCTGTAGCAGATACCTGACCTTTTGACTCTGTTTACAGACATCGAAAAGATACTTTGGGGTCACTTGTAGGTTTTGACTGGGCAAGTTCCACACATCTATTAAAGATATTAGGGGAGACCGCTGTAAATTCTTTATATTGCAATTCTATTTCTATAGCCTAATTATAACAAATGCCACACTGGAGATGCTGGTCATGCATGACAGATTTTACTGGTGTAGCAATATATATATATTTTTTATATATATCCTGATTTCCTGATTTAAATTTAGCAAAATCTGGTATTACGCGCAGCCAGTGTTGGAGAAAGTTACTTTTAAAAGTAATGCATTACAATATTGCGTTACTCCCCTCAAAAAGTAACTAATTACGTTACTTAGTTACTTTTTATGGAAAGTAATGCATGCGTCACTTTTGCATTACATTTTAAATATGGGCAGAGCTTGAGGGTTTGCTTTTAACATAAGAAGTTTTATTTATAACAAAGTAAAAGCCCTTTCACACAAGCGTAACGCACAAACCTCAGGCTAAATTCACATCTAGAATACAGGAGAAGAAAGTTCAATAATCTTCAGCAACAACAAAAAAAAAACCTAACCCTAAGAACAATAGTTATTTTTTGAAGTCATTTGTGCTTATGAGTATGGTAAACTGCATCATCAAAGGTCAGAGAGAGAAAGGTTTTGAGAGAGATGAATTAATGCACATTCACATTCAGTCAAGAACTATTTCTGATTCTCCCAAAATGGAGTCAGGAGACTTGTCAGTCAATAAATAAGAAAACAACTGCCGTTACTTTTTTGAAAAAGTAACTCAGTTATATTGCTCTAAAATGAAAAAGCAATGCGTTACTTCACTAGTTACTTGGAAAAAGTAATATTATTAAGTAACTCGCGTTATTTGTAATGCGTTACCCCAAACACTGCGCGCAGCTATAACTTACTGACTCTGTATAAATCTGTAAATAAAGTCAGTATCGTGACCAGCCACCAGGGGAACTGCTTAAATGAGGACATTCAGTGTAAGACTGAATGATCAGGGATATGTTTTCAACTTCAGTTAAAACAAAAAGCCTATTTTTTACAGTAGTACCACGAAGTTACTATGCATGTGAATTAGCACACAATGTTCATGTTAGAAGGGTGTAACGTTATAGACTTAGACTAATGGGAGGCAGAAGTTACATCAGCTGGGGAACAAACACCGGTAGCACGTGGAAACAAATCAAAGCAAACACAATGGATATTTTAGTCAAGTCGCCTTAAATACAGAACAAACTGTACAATCACAAAATGCATTGTTTTAGAGAATAAAAGTTCTGTCGCATTTAGTATTAGAGACTTAATATCGTGTGTTTTATTCTTACCAAACAGCACTTTGATACAGCGGTCCATCGTTTTTCCGTGTTTGACTTTTAAAACCGGTTACAGTTTCACTTGTAACGTTACCGCTGGAACTAGTTTCCCGAACCCATGGATAAGTTACCGCGCTGTTACCAGGTAATCTTATGAGTCTGTTCTCCGAGTTTAACACTCTGACACCCGCTCGGGATCGTCGTATGCTGGCATGGCGAAAAGCGACCGACAGTCTCATCTTTCCCCGAGGAGAACCGTGCACCGGGTTTGGGGTGTAAAGCAGAGCCGTGTCTCGACTGATGCTCAGGTGATCTCGAGCACAACTGGACTATTAGACTAGCGCGTGCCTGGCAAAACGACTGCGCGCGCGCTGGAGCCGAAGAGGAAGCGTCTTGGTGTTTTTGGAATAATTATTACAAGCCTGTGCAAGAACAAGTGACTCACATCCGACTCTTTCTGATCCCATCTCTCTCTCTTTACAACTGCGTATTACAAATAAGTATTATTTCTTTAGTAAAATAAAATGTTTTGCTGTTTTAATAAGCTAAGTTAGAATTTTTTGTTCAACATACGAGTTAAGAGGTCAGCAAATCATAACCAAACTTTCAGTCATTCAGAAAGATTGAAGGAAGCAGAAGCATGATATAGCATAAGGACAATGAACAGCACTGTAAATTGGTGTCATCAGATTGATCTTTCCAGATCCAGCTGTCATATTCATGCCACGAGCTTGGTGTTAGGAAGTTTGGGTCTAAAGCAGACTACCTTTCGAAAGTTTGGAGTCTTACCATTTAAAATACCTGTTTTCTATTTAATATGTAGGTTTAGACGTGTTTTTGTGTCTTTGTTACAGTGTAATTATATATTTAATATTAGGTTAGGGTTACTTGCATTTAATTATGCATTATTATTTTTATTATAATAGTAAGTACATGTAATGTGTATAACAAGGACACCTTAACAGTAAAGTGTTACCAAATGTATTTTTTTCCTGATGAAAAGATTCACTTTTGGCAGACAGGTGTCACATGAACTTTCAGTTATTCTTGCTGATTTGCTGCTCAAGAAATGTTTCCTGTTATCAGTGTAGAAAACAGTTGTGCTGCTTAATGTTTTGTGGAAACCGTGATCATTTTTTACATATTTTTGATAAGTATAAAAAAATAACACATAAAAATATTTTATTGTAAATAAAATATTGTAAACAATTATGTGTTTACTGTTGCCTTTGATTAATTGAATGCATCTTTTATAAAAGTATTAATTTCTTTTAAAAAATAACTCTTACTGACCTAAACCTTTTGGTGAATCAACAGCATGTACATCTTCTTGTTTATTCCATATTTATTATGCATCACTGCATATGACAAAATATTATATAGCAAAGTCATTTTAGCAACCTTCTTTACCACAGACAGAAAGTGTGTGTTAGTTTAATAGTTGTGAGCAGGAGGTATCACGTTTCACACGAGGTAGGCACATGGGATCTAATTAGGGTAACACAATTACACTTTAATTTATGACATATGCTGCAAAACTTTGAATAAATGCACACCAAATGAGACACAGCTGATAAAAGATTTCTGAACACATGATATAGTTGGATCCATTAAAACTAACCATTATTCAAAAATATATTGACAGAATACATTTTACATTTAAGAAAAAATACCTGATGATTTCTTCTGTGCAAACCACAGAAAAAAAGGATTTCCAGATCTCACAAAATGAGTTATTTGCCAAAACTGCAAGCTGTAAAAATGCATGTTTAAACCTGTAAATATTCATGATAATTCTGGTGTCCAAAAACTAAATATTTATAACACTGACAGATTTATTTCAACGCAAAGTCAATGTTCAAAATCAGTGTGATGTGTGCTTATTTGTCTTGAGAAGATGAATATAAATTTGCCTAAATTAGGAATAGGAACATAAAAACTCAATCACTTAGTATGTATTTTTAACCCTGTGATATCTGTGTCCATGTCATCGTTTCCAAAAGAACATTTTCTTAAATGGATTGTTCCTATCATGTCTTTTGGCTCGCTCCAGCTTAACAAGGACGTCCCTGACCTCCACCTCAGTTGACTGAACATTAGTGTGAATGTAGTCTATCATTGAGCTCTGCTCCTCAACTAACATGGCCACATCCAGAAAAACCTCATGAAGGCTCTGAATGCGTCTCTCCAGCTGTAGCAGTTCTGCATGTCGGCTTTCGATCTGGATGAGTGCAGACCGTGCCGTTTTACCTTCTGAAACCATGTTCTCACTGAAGACGTTCCATTGTCCGTTCTCCAACATCTCCTCGATCTGGTCAACTGTGACCTCTCTGCCCACAATCTCCATCTGCCGCTGAATATACACCTTGCAAGACTCCCTATGGCTCATCTCGGCATCATTGTACTCCACCATGGCATCCCGGAAACTGTTGCTTATGCTGGAATACTGTGTTCGGGCGATTCTAGTCACTGGTGAATTGACGCCATACTTTTCCTCCAACTCTTTCCTGTGGGAATCCATCTTGCGAAGGTGCATGAGCATCTCCTGTCCGCGTGTTTTGATGTCAGCTGCAATAGCATTAGAGTCACAGGTGTTAGAAGCACTAGAGCAGACGGCGCCTGTGAAAATATGTGAGTTCCGCTCCCTGAGACGCTTTACTTCCAGGTGGATGTACTGAATCTGACGGCGAGCCTCCTGTGCCTCATCAAAGACAGCTTCCATATCAGGGTTGGTGCTTGGGTCCTGAGGAGGGTCATCAAAGTCTGTGTTTTCTGATGGAGAGAGAGCTTGGGCAGTTTCATGGTCTGCTGCAGTGCCATTAGACAGTGACACTGCCTGGAGGTGTCCAAGTCTGTCCCTCATGACTGGAATATTAGACTGAAACGTTTAAAGCATATTTGGTTTATATATTCAAAGTAATATTCAAAATATTAAAAAGTGAACACACATAGGCAACAGCGGGTAAGATATACAGTAGGCTATCTATGGGTAGCAACAAAAACAACTGTTGAACAGAATATAGCCCTACCTTGTAAGACGCAACTCACGTCCAAAACTCAGACTCGTGGTAAAGTACACTTGTATCACTAAAAAAACCTGTCTGACAAGGTAGACTTGTTTGTAGGTCGACGTTTAAAAACAAAAGCTTTGTTTTTACTCTCATTACGTTTTCTATTAGACTCTGCTCTGCTGATAATTTGAAGACAAGGCAATTTTTTTATTAACTGCATAATTTTTATAATTACAAAAATATATATTGATTTAGTTCATAAAAAGACGTCATCTAAATATTATCCCAAATACGTATAATCAGAATCGATATAGGCGTCTCGTCAATGGAGAAAATGTTTTCAACTTTTCAATTAAACCTGACTTACACTGTTCTGCTTTGATCAATATTACCATCGTGGCATAGCCTACCTCAAATGATGTCCTTCTCTGTGCATTCCTTGCAAAATCAGCTGTAAAATAAAAACCACATTTACCTAATTCCACCTCTTCTTGCACAACACTGCGCGTAAGTGATGACGTAACACTTAGACCCCGCCCCAAGTCAGGTGTGAAGAGATGAAATGTCCGACAGGGGGCAGCAGAGACGCCACACTTCAGATGCGGGAGTCATACTGAAGGAATATGTGGACTCTGTGTTCTTTTTAAATTGTAAATAAACCAAATTCATATTTTATGTCACTGTTAATGGAGGTAGGCTAAGTCTACTGCAACTGCGCTGGTCGTGTTGTTTAACATACTATTAACCCGTAGACATATAAATACCTAGACGCCTCATTGGCCGCTCGACCGCACGTCAACGTCGCCGCCATGTTGGTCCGGGCAACACTCCTTTACTCTCATCAGGACAGAAGAAAATGTACCTGACTCGTCGGCAGTTTGGGGATCTATAAACCGTCGCACATAAATAAAAACAGATCTCGGGGTATTACCTTTCACCAATAAGACTGAACAGTTGTTTATGGTGTTTTTGACTGATTACATATATTTTTTTAGTTTTCAGCCAGTTGCAAACAGGAGCGCACAAGCCTTAAAGTAATATGAAGAAAGTCAGTTCTGCATTTCAATACTACCACAACCTTTACACTGTTATTTGATTTACTTTCTAATCCACTATATATCTTCTTCATTATTTATTCTTTGATATTACATTCTATTTGCTATTCTTTATCTATTGTTATTCATTTATATGGTATTGTACATATAATTGTTTCTATTATAAATCTATTATATTTTATTACATTAATACAACTTGTACTAGATACTTTTTATTATCACATATATATATTACTTTTACTATTTTACTGTGCACTGTGTCAGTGTATAATATTTTATCACTGTAAGTTTCACGGGATCCATAAAGGATTATCATTTAGCTACATTCGTTTGTTTGTTGTGGAGTTTATATCTAGAGTGTCATGTAAATAGAAAGCAGACTAGCAGACTGTCACTGTTTGATTTGTATTCACTGATTTTATTATTTTTTTTACAATGATTGGAAAATTAATAAGTACTTAAAGGTGTATTATTTAGATCCCACATTTTAGCACAAGGCTCACAGCAGTGAAAAACTTAATGTACATTTAAATGATATTAGATGTATATATTACAGTTATACTAGCCTACATTAATATTATAATTATTAACAAACAAAATCAACATGAGTGTGAACTTTCATAATTTCTTAACGATAAAAATAAAAACTTAACGATATTCCAAGTCTGACTAAATAACTGGAGGCAGAGTTATTTTTAAGTCAATGCATATCACAATCCGGTTAAATCACTAAAATCGGCTGATAAATGTAAACGTTATCGTGATTTGATCCAAAAAAAACGCAGCTCCTCCATTCACCGATATTTGTTTTTAAAGCAGTCTTGCCCGGAGAAAGATGGCGGGCGCGTTGACCTATCGCAGCAACGACTCAATGTGGCCAATGAGGAGTTTATATCTTTATGCTGTTAACCAATATCCACAAAAATACACTAGTTATTTGGTTTACTTTTTGCCGACTACTTTAAAAAAATTAACTGAAGAAGATTTACATTTAATTTGAACAGCCGAATCAAATATTTTCTATCAATCTATTTCCACTGTCAGTACACTACTAAACTGAAGCTCGAAGTTGCTCAAACGTTTGAATCCTTGACTGCAAACATTTTTGTAGGCCTGTGTCTATGTTCTCAATAATCGGCTTTGCCTTTTTTATTTAATGTATTATATGACACGGAAGGAATGAAGAAGGCATCGTGCTCGGTCCCATTTCGCAAAACAGATAAAGTCATGAGTCGCTGAGACGCACGTCTGACATTCTCTATTCAGCGAACAGGTTTTTTGGCGTCAAAGTTACGCCCTGGAACGCACATTCTTTACCCCCCACCCATGAAGTGACAGCCGCACCAGTGCAGTGAGGATGGAGCTGCAGCCTTGAGATGACATATCGACAGAAGGTATCGTAATTTTGGACAAAAATACAAGGTAATGCACTTTGTAACGAATGCCAAGTAATTTATTTCTTTTCAGCTTTTTTTCTGCTCGTCACTTCTACTTTACGGATTTATGGATAAATATTCTCTTAACATATCTAAATATATTCGTTAAAAAGTTGTGAGTGTATACATTTAAAATGCTTGAAAATATAGCCAATACAAGATTGTTATATAATGAAGCAAATAGTTCAAAGCTGGCTTGAAAAAGCAAATTATTAGAAGTTGATTGATTTTTATTAAGTTGGAAGATGGTTTAGCCTAGGCATTTGTCTTGTACCTTTTTAAGCTTTAATGTCACAAATAAAGTTAGCTATTTTTAAATATTAAAAAGTTTCATATAAACTAAAACAACTGAAGAGAAACATATGTTTCTGAATAAGAAACCATATTCTCAAGAATCAAAAGCTGAGCTAATTCAATCCATTCAAACTTGTTTGGTGAGTGACGCCAGTCAGAAATAGTTTCACAGATGAACTTGTTAGACTTGTGACTTTTGCAGTGTTGATAAGGAAGTATTATCTCCCCCTTTTACAGTCAGTTTCAGAAGGTACACAAGCAATGAAAAGGATTTTATTCTTGAAAATGGGATAATGATGAACGTTATCACTGTGCTATATTGTTTAGCCTACATGAGATCACATATTTCTCTCCTCTAGCAATCATGAGGGACAGACTGGAACATCTTCAGACCATTACAGAGTCTAACAGCCAGCTAAAGGAGGTGGAATCAGACTCTTTCAGCAATGTGGACCTGGAGGAGGATTTCGCCCAACAGGCAGTCATTTTTGACAACAGTGATGAAATGGACTCTGTGCTCGATGAGGCTCAAGACACTAGACGTGAGATTCAGCTCATCCGCCTGGAGGTGAAGCGTCTCAGGGACCAAAACACACGTATACTTAGTGAACCGACTCGTACAACTCACGTAAAGCAGGATGCTAATGTCCTCGTAGGAGACATCAAGACCCGTGGACAGGATGTTCTGGCACGTCTACAAAAAATGGACGCCCACGCCAAAGAGCTTGAAGAGGAGCATGGCCTCAACTCAGCTGTGGCAAGAATAGCCCGAACACAGTATGCCACCCTAAGCAACAACTTCCGAGATGCAATGACAGAGTACAACGATGCGGAGATGGATCACAAAGAATCGTGTAAGCGTCATATTCAAAGGCAAATGGAGATTGTGGGCCGAGAGGTGACAGGTGACCAGATTGATGAGATGCTGGAGAATGGTCAGTGGAACATCTTCAACGATAACGTCATGTCAGAAGGAAAAACGGCTCGCTCGGCGCTCAACCAGATTGAGAGCCGACATCGTGACCTGCTGGATTTAGAAAGCCGACTCCAGAGCCTTCATGAAGTGTTCCTGGATGTGGCTATGCTCGTAGAGGAACAAGGACCCATGACAGACTACATCTTAAACAATGTTCAGAAAACTGATGCTATGCTTGGTGAAGTCCTTATCAAACTGGGACAGGCCAAAAGACATGACAATAACAACCCATTCAAGAAAATGTTCTGTGGATGCTTTCCATGTGCTAAACATTGAGGACTTGTGCACTGGAGGGCTGTGCATTTTTTTTCCAGTTTATCATTTTAAAAAATGGGTAGTCAGAGATATATATGAAGGAAAAGGACCACTGTTTATAAAAAGAACTGAGCGATCATTAAACCTGATGCTAATTAAGTGAACAATAACATATGAGAACAAAATAAACAACTGAAACAAACTAAAGAAAGATGGTCTTCACAACATGCAGTCTTTACTAAATTGCCTTCATAAAACATTATCTTTTCATTTGCAGTTTGAGACTTGTAAACATATACTGTAAATGCTAAAATTGTGTACTATTGCAATATATGCATAGGCTATAATTTATTACCATATTTTACATTATTATATCATTCAAATGTGGTTGAACTGAATATTTATGAACCCTTTTACGTTGAATAATCCAGAATATGAAGCATTTGCTGTGTTTTGCCATATTTCCAGTGCAAGTTGATCAGATTTTTTCCCAGTCAATTCGTTTTTCTCAATCAATATTAGCTAAATAAAAGATCTTAAATAGCTATTACTTGCTTTGTTTATAATTTTTTTTATTATTAAAGACAATATTTGGGTAAATTGCTGAGAAATTTTCGATTTCAATTTAAGATAAATGTGTTGACATTTTGCTATTTCGATTCCCTTGTCACATTATTATATGAATCCTAAATTTGACTGTGCTTGGACTGTCAACTATTTTAACAGCTTACAGATTTAATCATTTAGCAGATTTTTTTATCCAAAGTCACTTACAAATGTGGACAATACACTTTATCAAACCAACAAAAATACAACAATATGTAAGTGATGTGACAGATGTAACGCAGCACCATGTAGCAAGTTTTGTTTTTTAATTAAAATCTCTTTTATTAATAAATATAAAATACAAAGAATCCAACCCTCAGATAACACTGTTCTTGGCCTCTCCAAGAGACACCTATAAATGTGTTGATGGCTCACTGCATGATAAATATTTCACAATATAAGATATAAAATGTATACAAAACTAAATAATCAATTTCACAAAAATCAACATTTACATCCATTTAACAACACAAGGCATTATTGATCAGATTGCACTTTAGTTAAGTCAGTTTTAATGATCCTATCCTGATTTTTAAAAATACTTATAAATATAAAAATAATGTCAAATGTCAGACCTTTAAGTTTTAAACCAAACTATGAAAAAGTAAAATAAAAACAATTACCACTGATATCTAGTTCAGTAATAAAGCTCATAAGCAGCATGCAAATTGAACATGACCATTCTTCTTTTCTTTTTTATTCTCCGTCAGTTTCTGAAGTAGCTTCTCCTCCTTTAAGACAGCAAACACAAAAAAAAGAAATAATGTTAATAAATTGTTAAAACCTTATTAATTCATATACAACCATGTGTAATAAAAAACTGCTTAAAACATTACTCACAGTGATGTACCAGAAGGACGTGTACTTGAATTTCGCCCCTTTAAACACCTGACTAAAAGGTGCTAGAACATGGAGGTGCAGATGTGGGACAGTGATATATGGAGGCACATGGAAACCCAGACTGAAATACAGTAATGTTTACATTTAATAACTGCTTAATCCTCAAAATGCTTCATTAATATGATAGTAGTGTTAAATTCAAACCTGATGTCTTCCAAATTTGTGACATTCTTGGCTTTCAGTACTTCTCTTCCCATAGCTGCCATCTTCTTCACTGCTCAAGATAACAATGGCATTAACATTATTCAAAATGTTTTTGGTTAAAATATCATCCCTGTCATCAGTCTGGTATTGATTGTTAATTGTATTGTCTATTAATATCATCTTGATAATCAATATATAATCCGTCTAATAATAAGCAAAAAAGGCACCAGAGCTCAATACTTAATTTCTCCTTCTTTGGGCTAGACATACAAAAGCCATTCACAAAACAAGTATAATACACAATTTATTAATCAAATGAATATCCAAAAAACATCATCATCATCTTACCAGGATTTATATAATCTGCGTTTAGTGACAAACAGCTATGGATATGTTTCTTTGGTATAACCAGATAGTGATGAGGTGCACCTGGATCAATGTCTTGGAAACAAACAAAGTCCTCATCCTGTAAAAAAAAAAAAGAAGAAAAGAAGAAAAAATAAGGGAAACATTTAGTTCAAAGTAACACACTTCATAAAGCAAATGACAATAATGTGTATTCTAAGGTATTTATACAGGGGACATATACAGGAATGATACACATCACTTTAGCCAATGAGAAACGATGAAGGTGAAATGACTAAATATGACGTCACACTGAGTAGAAGTTATGACTCAAAGATTTTTTTTTTAGATAAACTAGAACAATTTCATATTAATTTCATGTTGAGGACGTAAACAAATTGTGACCACTGGTTGTTTCCATATATCATACTCATATACCATTAATAGTTAACAACATTTAGCTATTCCCCTGAAGCTTTTCCTGCTTTCCAATAAAAGCCGGTAATATTACAGAAAGAAGCGTAAACTGAAAGTAAAGCTCTAACGTTACTGCCGCCGGACTTTTAATGTCAGTTGAATGAAAACCTCTAAATGGCTTAAATGATGTAAATGTAAAAATAACTGAATCGAGAACAGTTATATATACTGTATATAAAGCGCTTCGTGTCTCACCAACAGTAGTTACTGTTCTCGAAACCTAACACGGAACCAGTCTTGCTTATCATATTTTCTTCCTTCAAGTTGGATGATTATAATAAACTCTTGAAGAACTGTCATATAGGCCTAATATTATGTTACATTCAGAAAGAGCAAAGATCTGACTAACCTAATTCACCTTTGAAATGAAGTTACCCACACAACAAGACACCGATAAAGATCAACTTACTTCCGCTAATATCTCAGTGTATGGATCGTCTCTGTTTGCGATGTGACAGAAAATACAAGAGTCTTCCCAGCAAGCGTCAGAATCTTGTTGATTAGAAGAGACGCGCTTTTCTCCAGCCATTCTGACAGTGTTCTGGACTGATGACGTCTCCAGCGTCCGAGTTCCAAGAACATGTCTCAAAGTTCTACCGCCTTCAATCTGATCTGATTAACTCTAATTAAATAGAATTCATGTTCCTTTATAACGCCCACAGCCTATTACAGGAGTGTCAGAGTTACTAAAACAACCGGTCAGAGTTTGTTTGTCCTAAAAATGATTCTTGTCTAGTCAGTGACAACGCTTATAACAACGCAGTGTTAAAATATTTAAATAACCAAACAACATTATTTCAATAAACGTAACAGTTTTATAACAAAGAGATCGCTCCAGGTTGCTAATAACAAAGTATCATATCATCTGTAAACTACCTCCTACTGTTCAGGTCGCTGCCATGTTTTACATGACGTCACGGGGAGGAGGAGGTTTCAGCTTGTTATTGTTTCTCTTCAGCTATATGGGCACTTTTATTTTAAAACGCTCAAGTTTATTGAATCTGCCTACTATGTTTATTGAAGCACAATATAAATATGTTCTGTTCACCTTAATTTTTCTCGTGATCATAAACTTTTGGCACATTTCAGCCCTTTTGAAAAATTATCTGTCAATATTTGTGAGATTTAGTAAGTTGAAACAGTTTGATTTATCTACCGGATATATCAATGTTTTTGGATTTATGAAGTAGCCTATATATTAGTTTTAGTAACATTGTAATTTTTTGTAACATTGTAATTAGTCTATAGCTTACCAGGACTGGCACAGAATATTGTACCTATATTCCTACTAGTGTTATTATTTTAAAATGTAATAGTTTTTGTAATTAGCGGGCTTATTATTTGATTACTATCATTTATTATTATTTAATATAGTCATGAATTATATATTTCAGACACTTTATTAAATACAAATTTAAATATGATTTAGTATTTTATAGCCTATTAATGACACTAAATCAGCACACGTTTATTTCCAGTAAAAGCACATTGCCTGATATATCATCATCCTGCAAATGATAAACTTTTATCTAAATATGTTACATTTTGAATGTAAATTCACATGTTGCTGGCTTCTTCACCCATTTTATTTACTTTGGTATTTTGCTATAAAACACAACAAAAATTAAAAAAAATAAACAGGCCAATTAAAGTATCCTAATTTCGTATTAGTTTGGATTTTAGTCTACAACATGTAATAACTCATATTTTAGATAATGAATTCTAATCTGGGACAAGGGTGAAATAATCATAATAACTTTAATTAGTCTTTTGATAAAGGCACGATAAATCATTTCAGAGATTAAAACATTTTTAACTGCCATGTTATAATTTTCACAGCCTTGCAAATCTTAAATCACAGTTTAAATGGTCCCAATTGCTATCTAGGCCTAAAATAGCCTTCAGGCATACATTTCTTTATAATTATGGTATTTTTTTTGTAGCAGTTGGTTAATTTCAAGTCAAAGAAAGGCTACAAGTTCCCTCACTTTGACTTGTTGAATTAATTTCAGTATATTTAAAAAATTCAATGAATATCAGACAGCACTTTTATATGTCTTAAAATTTGTGGCAGTGTTATGACAGGGTAAATTATACATTTATATTACTATTTAGATTACATTACTATTGGAATGTATATGTTTATGACTATATGTGTAGGTCTAAAACGGCCCGTTACTGCCCTCTGTGGGCTACAAACAGACCGAGAGCAGCCTTACTGGGGAATGCCACTGAGACCAATACCCATATAGTTTGAAACTTTCTGATGACGGAAAACAGTTCAAGCTATTGACATGCATTCTACGACAAATCGTGTTTTAAAATAGCAATATGTGATGGTCAGTTTCTGGAAGGCCTAACGTGTTTATATGGGGCACACAATAATGAGAGAACATGATGAAAATGCGTTTTTTAAATATACCCTGGTTTAATGCTATTCAGTGAAAGACTAAGCCTTTAGTAAGTACATTTATAAAGCGTCCCCCAGAATTCACCATTACCATACACAAATCATACGAATTATTCATATATTTCAGAATTTATCCAGATTTCCCTTTTCTTTTCTCCCATTTCTGCGTATTATGGTAGTAGGTAGTTGGATGCCTAGGTTAACAATCTAGTCAAGACTTGAAGATATAAATTAAATTTACAAACAAACAGCTGACATTTCAACGTCACCCGATTCAAAGAAATGAAAATTCTTTTATTAAACGCAAAAAAGTCCCTCTCAGTCCGCGTGGGCTTGGTATCATGTGAAGCCCCCGCGTGCTTACGGGACGTCCGTCATATCTCACGAGCGCTGCAGGTGCTTGGATGAATGCTCCGCCCCTTCTCAATGCAAACTATTGAAGAAAAGTCGCGGTCGAAAGCTGAACTACGTTACTGACACATTTCAAAACTCGAAAGCTCTGAAAGAGGGCAGCACGCACTCCTGTACTTTCTGCTGTAGGCATATGTCTTTTTTAATTCATTTAATGCATTTAAAGTATTTGTTTAACTACTAACTTTAACCATATTTTTTTACTTTTCATTTAGTAGTGCTGTAGACCTTTTTTTTGAAAGCTGAACGATATACGGTTTTGCTTTCAGATGTGTTCAGATGAAGAGCGCTCAATGGCTGGGGGGTCCGGTAACGGAAAGTTGCGTCAGTGGCTGATAGAGCAGGTGGACACCGGAAAATACCCTGGACTCGTGTGGGAGAATGAGGAGAAGAGCATCTTTCGCATTCCGTGGAAGCACGCGGGCAAACAGGACTACAACAGGGAGGAGGATGCTGCGCTCTTCAAGGTACAGTCAGGATGAAGGTTAGGGGATGAGAAACAGACGCATGCAGCGTCAGTAAAGCATTATTTCTCTGCTCAATAACATCGCTTACAGCGCAAATACATGCGATTCTTAAACACAAATGCGTTGTGTAAAAAAGTTTGTTCACGTTGTGAATAGGTTGCAAAAACACGTCGTGTTTGCTGGGACGATGTCAAGTTCAAATAGTTTTTTATAGAGACAAAATCTCATTAAAAGCTGAAAGTAGTGGTGTTTGCATTATCACTTTTTATAAGAAAGCACGTTTTTTTTGTTCAGGTCAAACGTTTTAATAGTCAGAACTCAACAATGCAGTTAAAAAAAATGTTTTACCTTTCTAAAATATGTTTTAAAGCAAAAATTAAGTATTAAGGAACAATGGTTGCACCACTCCACATCTAAAAAGTTGCATGAAACCAACTTAAAAAAACACTAGGCCTGTGTAATTTAAACTAGGTTCCTTAAAAACAAACTTTTTAAAAAGTGCGTCTAGTATAACATATGTTGGCTTTTCTGCAGGCTTGGGCCCTATTCAAAGGAAAGCACAGGGAAGGTATTGACAAACCTGATCCACCAACTTGGAAAACACGTCTTCGATGTGCTCTTAACAAGAGCAATGACTTTGAGGAGCTTGTGGAGCGCAGTCAGCTTGACATATCAGACCCCTATAAAGTGTATAGGATTGTTCCAGAAGGAGCCAAAAAAGGCAAGGAAGGAGAAAAAAAAGACAGCTGTTTGCTGCCATTTGTCTAATAATTACTTCTTCAAAAACTAAAATAATATTTAAATGTTGCAGGATCCAGATCTCATGAAGATCCCCAGCCCAATTCAAGCTCACCCAATTATCCAATACACCCTCCTTATGCACCAGCACCAACTCAGGTTAGAATCAAACACCATCTTTGATTTGTGAGTTCCTATCTTTGCACTACAGATCATTATATGTGCTTGTCATTACAGGTGTGCAACTATATTTCTCCAGCAGACAGAGGATGGAGGGATTACTCCACCCTTTCTGAGATCCCTTACAGTCAGAGCCCCTACACGCCACGCTGGGACGCTGGTACTTTGTGTGTTTGAGAGAGAAAGTGCAACTACTGCAATGTCAGATAGCATGCAATTGCACTGACATATTTCTGTATGTGCAGGATACCAGTTCAGTGGCTCTTTCTACAGTTGCAATGCATCTGATTCACAGACGTCACCCTTTTCCCTGGACACCAGCATGAGATCTGCTGAGGCAGTGGCCCTCTCAGGTACATAATCTTAAACACACAGAGGAAGTGACAGGCTCAGTACGGGCAAGTGAACTGATCTTTAAGTAGGGCCTAGTAGAAACACTAAAAAAATTAAGCACAAAAATAAAATCAGTCATTTTAAGAACTCCAAAAATGTATATTTTATCTAAAGATTGCTAATAGAGATGTAAAGTCACAGTGTAACAGAAGTAACAACTGATCTATTATTCTTGATTCTATTCATCAGTTGTTGACTGGAAGGAAGCAAAGTTGCTAAAATGGATTGCAAGGGTTTAAGACAGCTGGAAAAGTCCAAACATGGTGTAGAACACAGAGAGTTTGTCATTTTACCACTATTTCTATTAACTATAAGACTATTACATTTCAATAAGAAATGATGTGTTAAAAAAAAAACTATGCATGCATGAATATTACAATAAAATCAATAATATGCATTTAGAAAACATTCTAATTTTTAAAGAGGTAGAAGGGGGTCACAAGGTGTTTAATTGACTTCCATTCATATGTACGCAAATAGGGGAGACTGGAAATGCAAGCTCATGTGAATTCCCCATGTGCGTCCCGAAATATACTTTTGGTGAACTTTGACCTCTGAATGTGAAGACATGTGACCAATAGAGTAATGATACACCATGGTGTATTAAATGTGCATGATTGCAGTACAGTGGTGTAGACAGCATATTTTCACATTTTGATGTTGAATTACAATTTTTGAAAAAACCTATGTATGATATTGTATGACAATACTACAACCATTAAACTGTCTGCATTGTGTATGTTCAAGTTTATTTGTTTGCATGGGCATGTACATTACATTACTGAAATGTGGCAGAATTAGCCAAAATGCTGTTTTTCTTTTCTACAAAATGTTGACAAAATGTTACCCTAAAAAAGCAAACAAAGCATATATTAAGTTTTTTTAAATTTTGTTTAATCTGATCCAATCTTAAACAGATTACCGCTTGCATGTGATGGTGTTTTACCGGGAAACTCTGGTGCGAGAAGTAACCGTGAGTAATCCAGAAGGATGTCAGCTGGGCCCTAGCAGAGAGGGACAGACCTATGTGTCGCCTGGGGCCCCAGAGCTGATTGAACTCCCCCATGCTGAAGGAGCATCTCTGGAGCGTGGCGTTATACTCTGGATGGCTCCTGATGGGCTCTACGCCCGCCGGCGCTGCCCCTGCAGGGTGTACTGGGAAGGAGCCCACGCACCACCTACAGACAAGCCCAACAAACTGGAGAGAGAGCAGAACTGCAAACTACTGGACACTCATCTGTTCATAACAGGTTAGTATATAGGAATATAGTCATGTGTAAGGCATTTCAGATTAATTACACTTAAATCGTTATGACAAATGTTCTGATGTCATTCAATGAAAAAAAAAAACTGGTTACTTCACTCAGTTTGCGTTTTCAGTAAATGCTGACAGTCATTTATGCTAAATCTTTATAGCCGTCTATTAATTCTCAGCATCATATTTGCACATCTCCGAAATGCACATATTTTACTGTAAACAAACACGTCAAACTTTTACAGTAAATAGTGTGACATTGTCTGTGGGTTGATATTTAGTGACAGTCACAGTCAGTCATCCATGAGCTACAACTTACTCACGCCCACTTATAGTCATAGATTCACTGATTGTTGTGATTCTCACAGAACTTTCCAGCATATGATGAATACAACTCAAATACCACAGAAATCACATGTGCCAGATTAGACCTGAAGCTCATAGTATTGACAGCAAATAATGAGAAAAGGTATTACAGAAAGACAAGATCATACGCTTTACCCAATGGTTTACATAGCATTTAAAAATAAACACTTCATTAAAAGGATGCCCTTAAACATTCAAGATTCAGTATAATAGCTTGTGGTTTGTTCATTTTGAAAGTTTCTAGCAGTTTCATGCATTCAATTCTAATATTTTAGACATTTATAACATTGTGTATTTTGAAATGCCTCTTCGTTAAAGAGTCCTGATACAAAAACACTGAAATCAAATGAATTGCTGAAGTTCTCGCCTGTCATTGGATGGGATTAAAATATGTCGTCCTCCATATCTTCTGTAGAGTTGCAGAGTTATGCCCTGCACGCTCGTCCTGCGCCATGTTCTCAAGTCCTGCTGTTCTTTGAGGATGAAAGCAGCGATGCTCAAAGACAAAGAAAGACCTTCACGGTGCAGGTACTTTTCTTTGGTTCTTTACAATACCAATGATGTTAAGGTTCTGTATGCGATGTTGCAGGATTTTAGCTCGATTTCAATTTTATCTCAAACCGTATGCATCACCCCTTGATGGTCTTGTTGTCTGCCCTCTGAATACATTGGGAAAAACCCGCTCTCAAAAAAAGAGGCTGCAATACCAAAAGAAACACTATGGGCACAACAACAAAAACAAACTTTGGCCAAACAATCGGCAAGAAGAGGTGGTGTTTAATGCGCGTTAAACCCCACCTCTTCTTGGCGATTGGCTGGCCGAAGTTTGTTTTTGCTTTGGTGCACATCCTGTACCCCTAGTGTTTGCAAGATCGCATAGAGCACCTTTAAGAACAAAACAAATGAAGTTCATGTTATCTTAATTTGCTTTTGTCCCAGGTTGAGCCTCTGTTTGCGCGTCAGCTTCTTTTCTTCAGTCATCCCGGCAGCATGAACTACATCCGAAGTCATGAGCTTTCACACCTGCCCCCTGAACACACCCTCTCCCCGACCCAAGACTACCACAGAGTCATCACGCATCTCCCTAACAGTGGCCCTCAAAACTGACCCTGGTGGCTTGTCACTTCATGCTTAATCCTGGATCAACATCTTGTTTAACCTATTGTTAAACCAAGTTTTAATCCTGGGTTAAAGGGAATGAAGAAAAAGAATGAAGATTATGATATCATTTACTCACTCTTGTGCTTTTCCAAACCTGTATAACTTACTTTCTTCTGTGGAACAAACAATCCATTTATAATGTTTGCTCTTGTAGTTGAAATGAGTGTGAGTAAATGACCAGATTGCGGTTAGCGAAACAGTTTACGAGCTATTTCTAGTTTCTAGTGCCATACTTGTCCAATCAATGTGGAAACATGAATGTCATCCAAGGGGGTTTAAATATGTACAGTGAAAAATCTAAACATCAACTCAGGACAAAACATTAACCCAGGGTGAGGTTTAAACTGGGTTTAAACAGGACTGCTTACCCTGGGTTAACTGTAAAAATCGTCCAAGTAAGCTAAAGTGTAAAAGGTAAATGTTGGAATTCTGCTGGGCAGGTAAATCCTTTTAGGCTAAGCAGAATCGTACCAGGATAACAGCGTGATAACAGACAACATCATATGCAAGACTGTTGTCATGTTTAATACTGAGAAAAACATAAACGTGTGTACAACTCATAAGGATAAGTGATTGTATTATGCTGGCATTCTGTAAAACGTGTTTGAATGTTTTTTGTTTTTTTTCCTGACATGACAAAAGAATGTAAAGTGTGAATATTAGCTGTGTTTGTTTCTTGCAGCATGTTTTGAGCCGCATGCGGAACCTGAAGGCCAAAATATTTAATGTAAATAGGCTATGCATTTAGAAAAAAAGTGATAATCTTTCAGTTTTCAAATTGCAATTGTTTTATAAACATTTTTGTACAATTCTGACTAAATGTTCTACTTTTTTATTCCACTACCTTTGCTCTTTTTTGTTACTGTAATGTTTCAAATTTGATGTCAACTTGAGTTTTAATAAATAAAGTGAAAAATTAAGTTTATGTGCTCTGACTCCTGAACTGTACAGGCTAAAAATACACCTAAAATATTAAGCAGCACACAAAAAAAGTCAATAATGATAAGAAGAAATTAACGTATTAAAATTATTTCTGAAAGATCATGTGACACCAAAAACTGGAGCAATAGCTGCTGAAAATTCATCTTGGCCATTTCGATATTAAAATTACATTTTTAAAATCTATTCAAATATAAAATATATACACTAAATTGCAATAATAAGGCAATTATTCATCTTCAGAACATCAAGTAAGATATTTTTGATGAACTCCAAGAGCTTTCTAATGCATAGACAGCAAGGGTCCTGCCACGATCACAGCACAGAACATTGTTAAAATAGTCCATCTGACATCAGTATGTTCAAGGGGAGTTTTATGAAGCTACAAAAATACATTTTGTGCGCAAAAAAAACTAAATGGAGGGTCTATGGAAGGTCAGAAAGGTCTAAATTTTTGCTCTGAAGATAAAAAAACACAGTTTTGTAACTTCATGAGGGTGACCAATGCCAGAACTTTCATTTTAGGGTGAACTACCCCTTTTAACTACATTTTGGTGACTTCTTTCAAAAACATTTTGAAAAACAATCAAAATGATAGCATTGTTTTACCTTTTGCCCACTAATTCTGCTTATAAGTTCACTTCTACTACAGAGGATTCTTTCTGACCAGAACTGGACGTCATTCTCCATCAGTGGTGGGCCGATTGGGGTTAACTAAGCCTTTGTAAAACACAGGAGGGGAATACTTCTGGCCCCCACTACAAACACTGGAATCCCCATGAACGTGTGTGGATCTGGTGGGACGTCAAGCCCTCATTTACCTTGAGCGGAAGCAATATGTTGTGCAGAGAATATATACAGGGTTTGTAAGCGAGTGGCAGCGCACACAGGATGGTGTTTGTGGTTTGAAGACAGGATGGTGCGGGCAGTCTCAGCTTGATGACATCACAAGAGGAAGAGGCTCTGACTGAAGGTTTTTTTTTATTCTTCCTTCTCAATTAAAACAGCAACAAAGCCTCACTTGTTGTTGTTTCGTTTGCCCTTAAAAAAATATAATGAACAATATTGTGTACTACATGAAATTCTGATTGGCCTAATTTCGATGTAATATTACTAATTAGGTCACAGAGTATTGGAACTGTGCTATAGGGTGAGACTGTTTTCTATTAGATGCATGGGATATCCTTAGAAATGTTCAAAATGATTTACATAAACAAAAATTCTTTGAGTTTTCCACTGTTTATGGGCTTACTGTGCTCAATTACACATAAACATGTTTTGGATCATTTTCCGCTGCCTACAGAGCGGAAAGGTGCAATCATTAAAAACTTCCCTTATGCTGTGCTGCCTGAGATCAATACACCCACTCTTTCACCTGGTGCCGCACGCGGCTTTCATGCTCTTCTCTCAAATTGCTTCCCTTAAATGAGTGGGTGTTAAGTGCTCTAAATTTAGAAGAATAGAAATCAACAAACAACACTGAGTGTTGGGAAAGACTATGTTTGCGTCACTTTCGCAGCAAATTTTCAGGTTCAAACAAATAACGGAACAATTTATGATGAGAAAAAGGTAAAAACAAATATTCAAATAATTGCGGAGAGTTTCTGATGGTATGTCGGCAACCTGCAGTGTTGTTTTCTAGTCAGCTATATCTCCTAAGCCACATTCCAGTGCTGGGTTACCCAGCATTTAATAGCAGTTTACTGTAAAGGACACCTCCCAATACTGAACACTTCCTCCTGGGACAGGTAAAAATGCCGAGGAGGGGCAGGGTGTGTATATTTCAGTCTGACACTAGTCAGGGTGTGTGCATGAACTGCTGATAGTGTGGTCATAATTGACTTCAACACCAAACGACTCTCTTAATAAAAACGAGAACAAGAGTCATTTCAGAACTCAATAGTTTCACCTACCGAGAGCAAAACTCTTGCCAAATCTATCTCCTTCACACAGACATATACGCAAATCTGCTGATTGCTCCAGAAGCTGTCTTGCACATTAACGCTTGCAGAAAACCCACTCTGTGAAAGGATTTATTTTGGCTTTTAATGTACATCTGGTCATTAAACAAAAAGGCAGTACAGCGTGGTGATACATGCTCACAAAAACAAGTGAAATTCAACAAGTAGATAAGGCTATATTGACAATTAATGGTTTTTAAAGCTGAAATGGTGTGTTAGTGTTACAGTAAGCAGGCGTGGTTGAAATGTTGGGGTTTTGTGAAGGATTATCGTTTCACAGGCTGAAAAGAAGCAGGCTTGAAGCAGTTAAGCTGTAGCTTCATGCTGCTCTTAAACTTATTCAGTAGCTCCTCCAAGAGTCTGAGAAAAGAGAAAGAGAGTGGGATGTATTAGAAAATATCAGGAACTATTAAGTAGCGCTCAAACTATTAATCACATGCAAAATAAACATGTTTGTTTACATAATATGGGTGTGTGAACTGTCTATATGCATTATGTATATATAAATACTAATCTGGTCTCATAAAAATATGTACCTCTGTGCACTTTTTTGCAATACCATTTTTATGTGCCTGCACGTTTTGCTGCAGTTTCAAAGAGAAATGTCCACTGAGTGGCGCTAAAACACAGTAACATGTTCAATATGTGAACCCTGGCACATTCTATTAAGTATGTATTGAAGCGGTTTAGAATTGCAATATCCGTGGACTGTTGCTAAAAGTTAATGCTCCACACAAAATCCAACTCTAAACCTAACCGATAGTGTCAACAAATGTAAAACTGATAAAACGCATTTGTTGATGCAACCGTGCCATTTCTACTTCGTTTTACACAGATTTGACCTGTTTTTAGTCGAATCCCGTAGTTACAGTTTGAAGTCACAACATGATATTCTTCTGCAAAAATCATGCTTTATTAATAAAAATTCTGTAAATTTGTGTGGAAAGGAAGCAGAGGTGTCAAGAGTTTTACTGCCTCTATAATGATCATTTCTTTTGGAAACTGCAGTGATATGTATTGGTAGGGGTGGGCGATATCATATCATATCATGATTTTTTCCGGAGAAATCATGATTCACGATTTTTATCCCAATTCTTTTTCAAGTTGTTTTTTAAGACCAATTTTTAAGATATTTTATCATGATTCTTTGTCATTGATTTTACTATTTTGCAAGTTGCCTGTGCAGTACAGACAAACTAATTTTCCTTTTTTTAATTAAAAACAAAGTCTTTCAAGGTAACAAAGTATAAAATAAAGTGATAACATAACATGATACTACGATATTCCTTAAAAAGCAGATCGTGGAGAAATTTTTCAAAAATCAACCCATCGCCCACCCCATGTACTGGTTGGAATATATTTCACATCCTGCTAAAAAGTGCACCATGGTACATTTATACCATGAGACTAGGTACATAAAGAATCACATATAGCATATATTTTAAAAATGTTTACATGTATACATTTATATTCATATAAATTATATCATACATAAATATATTTTATATCTAAACAAAACATATTTTCTCATGGGTATATAAATGAGTCCTATGATATGGCAGCATTCATGTAAAAAAACGGAAACAAAAAAACAACACTAACACCGTGTCCTAACTACACGCGACATCACCGCGGCATGCGAGAAAAGGTACCTTTTTCCATGTTATTTTTGCCCTAACGAGGCGCAACAGCGACATGCAAAATCTTTCATTTAGAAACCATTTATTTCTATGACGTTGTGGCTGGAACAATATACAAACTATATGACAGTGGATAATCTGAATTTAAAAAAAAAAAAGTTAAACGTGTCTAATATTACGCATTACATTAACGTAGCGAAAGAAAGAGCCCGCCATGCATGATTCCATGCGTCACACAAATTGCTTGTTGTGTAGTGTGTAGACTCGTTGTAACATTGAAGCTAAACCTCTCTCATGCTATTTGTAACTCTACAAATGTAGATACATTTTTCTTATGTTTTTGCAGGTTCACACCACATGACACATTTTTATTTTTAAACTACTCATATATATATACACAAATACACATTACCAACCCCTAACTTTTGAACGGTAGTGTGTGTTAAACATGTGTTTGAATGTATATAAAGTACATAAACCCGCAGTTATATCAGGCATCAAGTTATATAACTCTGTAAAAGCTATATATTTATAAACACACTTTGGCTCGGAAATGATGGCACTCAATCCAAAGCATTACTGATTGGTTTACAACTTTTTAAACCCATTTAAATGGATGATTTCAAGTCTGCTTTACGAGTCATTTGCTATTTTGCATCTCAACACAGGCCACTTTCAGCAAAGCCAGTCACTACAAAGAAAGCCATGCTTGCCTGCTAGTTCTAGCAGTTTTAGATTTTAAAGTGATTTATATTATCAGGACTTGCTAAGCTATTTATGAATGGCGCCCTCAAAGTGGTCAAACACATTTTATCAGTAGATTGTGAGAAAAATGTAAATACCAGGATGTTCAAATCATCTAAAAGTAACCCGAACACTTGGATGTCATGACATTTGAGCTGAGGTCTAATTATCTCTGATGAGTAAGACAGTGTTAAATACAATGTTCAGCATGCATTTGACTGCAAATGCCAAATGTGATAACTTACTTCTTGTCAGCTCCACTCTGTAGCTGTGGTAGAGCTTCCAATGCCTGCTTAAAACTAGTGCTGAGACACATACACACATACACATCATCATACAAACACCTTTTGGTTTAGATGCTATTAAGACATCTTTGTTGAACAACTTGGTTATATCTTACCGGCTCTCTGATGCGAGGTATGGCTCTATGGCATCTCGCAGTGCACAGATTTCCAAACGTGCCTAAAGAGAGTAATATTAATGATGAGGAGAAATGTGGATTTTAACACCTTAAGATCAAATGCTGTCCTGATAAGTGAGGGGTGGCTTGTACCTGTAGTGCGCCATTTTTACTAAAGGAGGACACACACTGCATCAAACGACTCATTTCTTCAGCTACAGCCTCAATGATCTTTGATAAAACACGAGAAACCAGCTCCTTGGAAACTGTGAAAACCTGAAAGAGCAAAAAAAACTGTAAATTCACTTCACTGATATGGCAGCTTTGCAATAACCAGAATTACTAATATTGTTTTTTTTCTGAAACAAACAAATAAATACAGCCTTGGTCATCTAAAGAAGCATTCTGTAAAAATTGCACCCACCCTATAAATATTACTGTATATTTACAGTTTACAGACTGTGCATTTGTTTTTATGATTTGGCCAAAACAAGGCACCTTAAGCTGAAACATACCGTTGCTGCCTACTTTTTAGAACCAATTGTGTACTTATAAAGCTTTTAAATGCTGTCTATGCAGTAGCACACAAGGATTTGGAACAGAAAATGTGCCATTCATAAGGTGTAAAAACATAACAAGGTATATTTTAAAGCAGAGATGAGCGATTTGTCACATGAAGGTGTGAGCATCTCACCTCAGCATGAACAGAAATAATGCTGACCAAAGCCTCCTTCATGTAACTCCTCACACCTGAGTCAGAAAGAGAGAATAGGAATAAGAAAACATCAATGAGTTATGTTCTTGCTTATTAAGGTTAAAAAAAAATTAAACGGTTTAA
The DNA here is from genome assembly GCA_032359435.1 of Enteromius unitaeniatus. Taxonomy (NCBI): domain Eukaryota; kingdom Metazoa; phylum Chordata; class Actinopteri; order Cypriniformes; family Cyprinidae; genus Enteromius; species Enteromius unitaeniatus. The sequence continues at coordinate 10,177,195 of JAUMHI010000065.1, forward strand.
GGAACCATCTAAAGATTGCAAAGCTGAATCATAGAAGATGAGAGGAAAATCTTATAAGCGTCTCTTAACATGTGTGACAGGGTTTTACCTAGTAGTCTGAATTTTGATTAAGATCAAGTCAAATTACGATTCATTTTGAGGTCAAGCTAAATAATCCCCTTTAATATATTTCACACATTTATAATGTTTAAAGTATTATTTACTTTCTTTGCACTGTTAAAAGTAATCACCTCTAACATAGTGGCGCTGTACTAGAGCAATTAAGTGCACGCACTGAGACAGGAGAAATGTGCATCAACTCGTCTAAGTTGAGGGAAGAACATAGTGGAAAACGGAAAAATGGTGGTGTATTTTTAAAGGCGTAATTAGAGTAATTAAAAGGAACTAATCTTATTTTACTTTTCCAGTACAAAAATATTTGATAGAGGTTACATTCTATACCATTGGTATTATTATTTATATTATCTATATCACCTATGTTAAAAAGGTATTTAGTCAGCCACCAATTGTGCAAGTTCTTCCACTTAAAAAGATGAGAGAGGCCTGTCAATTTCATCATAGGTATACCTCAAATATGAGAGACAAAATGAGAAAGAAAAATCAAGAAAATCACATTGTAGGATTTTTAATGAATTAATTGGTAAATTCCTCTGTAAAATAAGTCACCTACAAACAAGCAAGATTTCTGGCTCTCACAGACCTGTAACTTCTTCTAAAGAGGCTCCTTTATCCTCAACTCGTTACCAGTATAAAACTGTTAACTGTTTGAACTCGTTATCAGTATAAAAGACACCTGTCCTCAACTTCAAATGGTCACACTTCAAACTTCACTAAAGAGCTATCAAAGGACACAAGAAACAAAATTGTAGACTTGCACCAGGCTGGGAAGACTGAATCTGGAATAAGTAAGCAGCTTGGTGTGAAGAAATCAACTGTGGGAGCAATTATTAGAAAATGGAAGACATACAAGACCACTGATAATCTTCCTCGATCTGGGGCTCCACGCAAGATCTCACTCCATGGGGTCAAAATGATCACAAGAACTGTGAGCAAAAATCCCAGAACCACACGAGGGGACCTCGTGAATGACCTGCAGAGAGCTGGGACCAAAGTAACACACTGCGCCGCCAGGGACTCAAATCCTGCAGTGCCAGACGTGTCCCCCTGCTTAAACCAGTACATGTCTAGGCCCATCTGAAGTTTGCTAGAGAGCATTTGGATGATCCAGAAGAGGATTGGGAGAATGTCTTATGGTCAGATGAAACCAAAATACAACTTTTTGGTAAAAACCCAACTTGTCGTGTTTGGAGGAGAAAGAGTTGCATTCAAAGAACACCATAACTACTGTGAAGCATGGGGGTGGAAACATCATGCTTTGGAGCTGTTTTTCTGCGAAGGGACCAGGACGACTGATCCGTGTAAATGAAAGAATGAATGGGGCCATGTATCGTGAGATTTTGAGTGAAAACCTCCTTCCATCAGCAAACGTGGTGGGGTCTTTCAGCATGACAATGACCCCAAACACACTGCACGGGCAACATGGCTTCATAAGATTTCAAGTTCCTGGTGTGGCCTAGCCAGTCTCCAGATCTCAACTCCATAGAAAATCTTTGAAGGGAGTTGAAAGTCTGTGTTGCCCAGCGATAGCCCCAAAACATTACTGCTCTAGAGGAGATCTGCATGGAGGAATAGGCCAAAATACCAGCAATCGTGTGTGTGACCTTTGACCTCTGTCATTGCCAACAAAGGGTACATAACAAAGTATTGAGATGAAATTTTGTTATTGACCAAATACTTATTTTCCACAATAATTTGCAAATTAATTTTCAAAAAAATCCTACAATGTGATATATAGTTCATAGTTGAGGTATACTTACGATGAAAATTACAGTCCTCTCTCATCTTTTTTTAATTTGAACAGTAGTGTACATTCTTGTGCAATAACATTGGTTTGTCTATTTGAGTAGTGGGATCTAAGTTCTTCTTATAACGTCTCAGAAGCAAGAAAAGCTCTTCTAAGTTCACAAATGATTCACATAACCAATAGTATTTAGTCAAGTATGCACCAACAGACACAATCAGACTAAACACACACACACACACACACACACACACACACAAAACCATTACTGAAACTGATTTATAACCAGTGATGGCAGAATGAAACTGCAGAATCAAGACTAGTGTTTGTGGAACTTTCTCTATTAGTACCATCTTCATGGTGATGGTGTTTCTAACAGACAAATTCTTCTAGAAACATCCACAGGTTATATAACTGAGGTGTGTGTTACCTGTAGGTGGCAGGCAGTCTTTCCAGTCAAAGTATCCAGCATAGATGCCAGGCTCCAGAGAGCCGACAATAGGATCCGATTTTTTCTCAACGTACGTCTCAAACAGAAATTCATCCAGCTGTCTCAACGCCTCTATGCTGACCTGAAAAACATGAGCATGCATTCAGTTTAATCACAAATCTGTGATCATACATAAAAGTGCATGTGACCTTGAAAAACCATTAACATCACACACAATCACCATTCATCACACATTTTGTTGCAGAATGAGTAGAGACCACTCATGCATGTCCATCATTCTGATGCTTGTTGAACTCTAGGGAAGTCCTTAAAAACCCAAATGGAAAGCACCATCTTAAAAGGGGACAATATCTATGGGAACTCAGTTAAAAAAACAGAGATAGACTGTCCTCACAGATAAGTGTCCAAATGTTGTTACAGATTGTAACTAGACTTTATTTTGAAGAAAATGAAAAAGCCTTATCCATGCAAAACACCTGCATTTGTGCAATGGTTGCAAGATTGCTGTTGTTTGGTGATCTGGAGGTTTATGCACTGAATTTCTGAAGTTTTAAAGTTCAAACCTGGCAAAAATAATCTACATTCAAATCATTTATAAACGACATAATTCTTTTTAAGCTGATTTAAGGCCTTGCAGGTGTAAGCTGCAAAAAATCATATTTATGCTAAGTGTTTTTATTTTTATCTTCCAGTACAAACATATTTAAAACAATCACTTGAAAAGCAAAACTACATAAGAAAAAAAAGCTGTTTTATTAGAAAAAAATATCATAATTAAGTAACTTTACACTTAAAACATGAAGTCTGCCGATTTGATAGGAAAAATACAACTTTATTTTTCTTACCGCATTTATAGATATTTTGTAGATTTTTCAGTTTTTTTATGCAAAATGTCACTTGATTTTAATATTTTTTTCAGAAAATATGTAATATCTTTAGTAACCTTGTAACTAAATTTATTAGGTAAATGTATGTTGATTTATGAACATTTTTCCCCCACAGTTAATACTAAATTCTAAAGGTGTGGTTTCAAAATTAGCAGTTAAATCAAAGCCTGTTCTCTGAGATGCTGAGAAGCTCGGCTAACGGTTACTGTCAGTGTAAACCTCATTTTAGAGTGAAGTGTTTGTTCTAATCCTTTATCATAATTAAAAATAGTGATGCAGCTCTAAATCACTTTGAAAATTACTTTAATGCATAATTAATAATCAATGCTTTTTTCTTGTCTGTACTAAAAGTTCACTTTGTGATCATGTAATAAAGCTTTCCTGCGAGTTATCAAGCTCTTATTAGGAGTTAAAATCTCTCTGAAAGGTGCAACGCAAAGTGTATTCTCATTGCACTTCACTGATCTACACAAACCCTTTAAGCCCATCACACTGATTCACTACGGTCTGCATCAAAACCATCTGCATTTACTGGAAAGGCCAACCATAACCTTTCATGAGGGCTTCACCCTCTCCTCTGCATGGCGTAAAGGGTGAGTGTGCTGCAATGCCATCATAAAAAACCCTTCAGCTTCTCCTCAATCTAAGTGAGTCATTCTCACTTCAGTAAAAGACACATAAACTGGAAACACATCTGTTATCACTTCGAAAAAAAGAAAATGCGAAATGGAGTAAAAGGGAAGTGTGTATGTGTCTTTGTACCCTGATGATCTTCTCTGCAGTGGTGAAGCCGTTCTTCTCCAGGTGCTCAGCCAGATTGAGAAACGTATGTTTCTCCAGATACTGACAGTTACTCAGGATGATAAGTAGACGTTGCTCCTACATGGGCCAAAACAAACACACACACACACCAACTCTTAAAATAAACATATATAGAGAGATTATTGCATTAAGTTGTATTAGAATGTCTGACACTTATTTAAAATTTGCAATAATATTTCATAATGTGACTGTTTGTACTGTGTTTATGATCCAATAAATGCAGCCTTGGTGAAAGTGAGAGACATTTAAAAAAAAAAACTACTAACTCTAACCTGTACACACACACAGAGACATACATACATATATATATATATATAACCATACACGAACAAGAAATAGTGTGAGAGATTGTGAAGCAATACTGTTATACAAATGCTTGGTATGTTTGAGACTTTACTTAACCATAAAACAGTCTGTGAAGTAGAGAGTAAGAAAGAGAAAAAGAGAGATATAGAGGGGAAACCTGCAGCTCTTCCACTGCAGGCTAGGGGAAACCCCATGTAAGCGGCTGCTGCATTGTACTCTCTGAAGAGAAAGCTGCTGTTTTTCACAACACATGACTCTTATGCGTGATGTTTGAATGTTTGCTGTGTTGCAGATGGAAACTGTGACAAAGGCATCCATAACGGAACACAGGATGTTTTCTCAGGAAAAAGTTCTTTAGAACTAATAAATAACAAACAGAAAAAAATACAGTGGCCGCATGAGGGATTTTATTTTTATCTATTTTTTGCACTTTATGAATAAATATTAAACCAAATGCCATTTAATTGAGATATAGCGCAAATGTTTTAACCGAATGTCACATTTTAAATTGCAAGGCAACATCTTATGTATAACATCTGCACAAAAAATATTTGCATATTTATATGTGGTTGCCAAATGTTAGTATGTACATAGTTAATGTGATGAAGTACACTTATGGCTGCTATGCTGGGACACCTGTACAAACGTAAGGGAAGTGACTTCATAAGGACACTAAAAATACCCCATAATGACCAGTTAGTTGCAAAAATAACTGGTAGCATACAAAAAAAAAACAGAACTCAGAACACAGAAATTTGTTCTTATATGATGTCTGGCACATTAATGCATTTTTTATTAGACATTTTGTATCTAAAATAAAGCAATTAGGGCATTTTAAATCTTAAAACGTAAGCATCAGGAAGGGAGTAAATATGCTTTGGTGTTACAGTAAGCTCTATTGTTGTGGTTTAAACTTTTAGCAAGCATATGTGCGCACACACACTCACACAGCATTACTGAATAAGCACAAAAGAAGGGATTAAATGAAGGGAGGAAGCACTTCAAGGTTACATGAGGTCTGCGAATATCTTGAATCAACAAGGTTTCGTTTTAATCATTTTTAAACACATGGCCTCGTTACCTGGTTTCTCTCTCAGTCTTTTCATCTACAAGCTTTTCGGCTTTCAGTAATACTGTGACTCTAGTTCCGATACTACACATCTACACAGTGTTGCTTGGATTTCAGTCAGTGACTAATCGTTTAAAATAAGTTGAGGAGCTGAGCAGTGTGAAGGCAGCTATTATCTACACTCACTTCCTATTCTCCGTACTCAGATATCCTGTCACATACAGTGACAATCACCTCTGCAGTTTCCTGAGATGTAAAATGCTTGATGTAGTAACCAGCTAACAAGTCCACACATTCTGCATTTATTTTATTTATGTGGCCATTTTTTGACATTATGTTGACAGTGAAAATGTGTAAACAAAAGAAGTGAAGAGGGAGAAATGTAATGAGTAAGCTACTCAACACAAGACAGATGCAAACCTCTATATGAGCACCACAGCTTGATGTGCTACAAATCACCTGTATGCATTTTGTAGAACAATAATTTTACAGATTTGCATTATTAGTGTGAATAGAGAGAAAGACTAGTTGGAAATCAGGAGAGGAGGGGAAAAATGGCCTTACTGGTTTTGAACTGAAGTTTTCCTGGATGCTTCCAAAAAGGTCAGGTGAGGCCAAGTCCACAGACAAACTGAAAGAGAAAGACCTTGATATTATACACCGAATGTAAACCTTTAAACTATTTTTGTCTGTATCCAAGTATTTCAAAACTAAAAACAAAATCCGTTCATACAGACAATGGGACAGATTTACTATCAGGTGCGGAAAGAGTTTCCTTTTCTATCCTTAAATTAATGTGAGGAAAGTATTAGTAGAAATTACTAAGATTTGTGCTCGCCAATAATTGCGGCATTATTTAACGTCCAAAAAAGCAGGTGATCATTTGCGCTGCTCTTGGTAGATTGCGCTGGTCATTATGGAAATTATATGTTGTGTCTGTGTTCTTTAATGGTCACCTTAGTAAATTCAGTAAATCACCCACAAAATGTTCTCCTCTTATCGACACTTTTATGGAATTGCGCTCTAATGATAATTTGCTCTGTTTAGTAAATCTGGCCCAAAAACATTAAAAACTATAATCTTTATTATCATTTTATTTATTTTTTAATTCAATGCCTGATTAATGTTATATATGTTAACAAATATCTGTACAGAGTTTTGTTGAAATGATATAAACGTCATATATAATTAGATTTATATTAAATTAATCTCACTGAGAGGTGTCAATGTCTCCATCAGTCTTGCTGCTGAGCTGCTCGAGGCACTTAATCAAGACCTAAACAGAGACATACAAATTGTTTTTATACTGCATGATTAATCCCAGCATGCACAGAAAACCGCACACAGTACCTTCATGATAGAAACACACTGTTCACAAGCTTTGTCCTGAACAACATCCAAATTTAGGATCTGAGGACAAAGCAAAAAGACAAATATCACTGGTTAGTCTCTATATAATCTGCAGTGGAAGGACAGAGGATGAGTGTTGTGTGAATATTTGTACATTAATCTCTCCGGGTTTACACTCCATCGGTTCCTTTAGGGACTGCAGCATCTGAACCATACACTGCTCAAACTGGGCCGGCTGAAAGAGACACACCACGTATCCTTAGGTTTTTGATTTTCACATTTTTAGTATGAAAGAAACTAGATAAAATATAATAAAAGTATAAAACGTACAAGCGAAGTGATTCCTTCATTGTCCACAACCCAGTCTTCTTTTTCAGCAAGTCTCTTTACGTCTAAAAAAACCATAATTAAAAAATAATAATTAATATAAAATAAACAATAACATTAAAACCCTTCTCCCATTCTCTTAAAATCAGTATTAAATAAACTAGTAAACTTTTAAAAGTAATTAAACTTTTAAAAGTAATTAAAAAGTAAACGTTTACAGCAAAATACAACTATAAAACATCCTAATTTACATAACAGAATAGAATTTAATAGAATTATAGTTCACTAGAGCTGTTACAATACAACACTACAAGGACTTATGAACTGTTTACACTAAACTTCAATGAAAACACATTTATTTAAGAGCTCTAGAGCTCCCTCTGTTGTTTTCATCTGGAGCAGTCAACATTCGTGACAGACTGATAGTTCAGACACTCCAGACATCTTCAGATGATCAGTGTTGACCAATAACCTTATCTCCAAGTCATTCTAATCAAATACTCAGAAACAGCTCAGAAATCTCATTTGCCATTGTTTGCCTGAGATGAAACCAAGACGTTCACGAAAGCTCAGTGAATAGCTTTACCTTCTTCAGTGTGCTGTAGTGTGGTCAGCAGGCAGTGCACACGCAGGTCCTGCAGTAAATCCTGAATCACCTGCAGCAGGTCATTAGGAATCTCTAAAGCTGACAGAGCTTCATGACTTAACCTAAGAGAGAAAATCAAATCAGCTTTGTTTGAAAATACAAAGATGAACATAAATCCTTCCTGCTAAGGATTGTCCAAAATGTGAAAATTGAAAAATGCTAAAAATGCAGAAAGAACCAACACTTTAACATTTAATAACAGAATCAGGTATATAAGAATCAGCAGCCTGCATGTGAAATGATCACAGCAGGATCTAATGTAAATATCAAATTTTACAATTCAACTTATGAACACAACAGCAAAACAAACTTGCCTTTCTTTTGTGCAAATAAAAATATATATTTAACAAATGTGGGTAATCAAACACTTGACATTCATACAAAAAATGCACAAAAAAACAACTTAATAATTAAAAATAATTAATAATAAAAAAAAAAAAATATTCATTTCTGGATGAACTATCCTTTTAAGTCTATAGAAGATTATGCAATTAGCAAATTAGTTTTTGGTCATGAATATACAAACTCGCTAATATACCTGACAGTGTGGATGACCTGAGTGAGCCAGGCTCCACTGAGAGGGGTTTTGGTGTCCCAGCCCCCATACTGCCTCAGCTGCAGCTCAGTAAGAGAGGAGGGTAACAGAGCCCCTCGAACCAGCTGCACCAAACGACGGGTCACCTCCTCAATCATGCTCTAAACACAATCATATAAAGAAAGAAAATAGCACTTACCAAATCAACACTCAAATAAAAGCTTAGTTGTATATGGGTAGTTGATGTATCAGTGTCCTATGGTGTGTAACAAAAAAATGCTATTCGTAACTAAGATTTTGTTATTTTTGTGCTAATGTTTATTTTTGACATTTTTGCTATGTCACATCATAGGACACAGTCAAAACTACTCACATAAGCATTTAAATTACACAAAAGGCAATAATTATATAAACTTTGTAATTATATATTTATGCTTTTATATAAATGTATTGTTGAAATTTAAATATTTATATTTATCTATATAAAAAAATATATAAATATATGTGTTCAAGACAACAGGCTGAGTGAATATACATATTGTGATTTTCCACATACCTACTTATGTTAATTCATGCTTATTCTGTACTAGAAGATCTTGGTTCAGCAAAATGAAAATGAATAGGAAATTCATATTTTTATACTATCAATCCAGCCCTAGTGCCCACGCAACTGACATGTTCACCTGTTACGTGCATGAAACAGACACTGACACAGTCAAAATGTGGTATGGAAGAAACACAGATTATACACCACAGTTTCGGGCAATGATTTCAGCCCTCTAAACGGTTTCAGCTGAAACCGAAAAATAATTTTTGGCCAAAAATTTTCAGTTTCAGAAATGTTACAGCATCATTAGTCCTGGTGATTCAAGTGCATACTATTAATATCCAGACTTCAAGCACAAAACCATTACAGTTGCTTTACTGACCTTAAAGTCGTTCTGTCTTTGCCGGGCATTCTTCTTTAACTTCTCCACCTGACCAGACTTCTCTCCCGTCTGTCCGAGACAACAGTCAACATGAGTCAATGCTTATGTAATCAAAAGATAATGATACTAGCCCTTGTTCCTTATTTCTATCTACCTCGCTGAAAAGGCTGCCATTAACGTAAGAGATCCAGAGTTTCCAGAAGTTGGGCAGCTGGCTGATAACCACGTCTGAGAGCTTCTCCACAAACCTCACCTGCTGAGGGCTCTTATAGTGCCACGCTGTGAAAATATGCATACGATATAAATGTTATGAAGAAATGTTATGTATTCTGCTTCTGAAATGAAAACCGCTTATCGTAACTAGACAGTTTTAAATATCAAATCATTTTTGACTTAACTGAAAGTGAAATTGTGTACAAGAGCAACAAAATCACAGCAAATCAGAACATCATTTTATATACAGACGTACACCACTTTATATAAAAAAAGTATAGGATATTTAATGTTTTTGAAAGAAATATCTTGTGCTCAACATTATAATTATTTTTACTGTTTTTAGATTGTGAAATTTAAATACAATAACTGTTATAACTTTATGCAAAGCTGAATTTTTTCAGCAGCACATGATCCTTCAGAAAACATTTAATCATTCAAACAAACAGCATAGTAGTATGTATCACTCTGTTATCTTTAGTATGTACTCACAGTTATCTTTAGGTGTCTGGAAGCTGCCTCCTCTCTTCACCGGAGCTGAGAGGCTGATCCTGTTCAAAGCTGATGACCGATCCATTTCTAAACTGACACCACCCACTGACACACAGAGACACAATGAATGTTCATCTGCAGATGTCAGTATTTAACAAATGAATCACATTTATAAAAAATAAAAGGTTTCAGTTAACCCATTACATTGACAATATGTCACTCAGTTAAGAGAGACTATTCATGCTCAAATGAAAAGAAACTGGTCTGATGTTGATGAAGGGAAATTTAAGCCTTGCTTACGAGGAAGCACCGGTCTAGATAATGCTATACGATTTTCACTGTGATCTGAGCGCAAATCAAGGCCAAACCTCATGTAAATTCACTTTCAAAATACTTATCATAGGACAATCGCTCTGTACTAAGGTTCAAATCTGCAACCCTTTGGTTACCAGCAAAGACAAACTGGTAAGCATGGTGCAGTAGCTCTTTTCTGACAGTAGATGGCACTAAAGGTCTTTCTGAGGCTTGATGAAATTGTTGATATAGTCTGAAACACTCAATATGTCCAGATAGTGTGCACATGTCATGTTTCACTCTCACAGATAAAGATGTATACCATTCAGCCACTTGGACATTTACTCTCTTTCTTTTGATAAAAAATGAGTGCTGGTGTTGATCCAGGTGTCCAATCATCTCCTGTGTTTATCTATGCTCCTCTCTCTTCTTGTATTCCCCAATGTCTGTCTCTCTCTACAGCAACCCCCCCCCTCAGGTCTGCCACAGTATAGAGCTCTGTGGACTTCCTGTTCTCTATAGGGTCATGACCAGACCACACACGGGCTGCTCTCTATCTAAACACACACGCACAGACAGGGCAGAACACACACACTGCTTTCACTCTTCGAAGCCAAAGAGGAACCATCAATTTATTTCAGACTAGCTGCATGTGTGTGTGTGTACCTTTCTGCTCTTTGATAAAATCTTCTTTACAGTTTTGCATCAGCTGCAGGATCCACTTGTGTTGAGCGACTATACATTGCCATGCTGGGTCACCTGGAGCATGTAGATCTGACAGATATCTGAGTAAAAAGAAAGAAAATCATTAGATTGATATAATTGTGCTCTTTTCAGGACCTCCTTAACCCCTCTCACAATGACAGTTCATGCAAGACAGGGAATGTAATTTAGTTACCAAAACTAAATATTTTATATAATATTTACACTACTGTTCAAAGGCTTGGGATTAATAAGAATTAATACTTTTCTTCTGGAAGGATACATTAAATTGATCAAAAGTTACAGGAAAGACTACACTTTTCTTGTGAAACCTTTTATCCATCAAACACTGTTTTCAACAAATGCTTCTTAAGAACCAAACCGGCATATTATAGGAAGGATCATGTCACACTGAAGACTGCAGGAATGATGCTGATAATTTAGCTTTGTCTTTTTAGGAATAAATGACATTTAAAAATAAAAAATAAAATGATACACATACATATATACAAACATAACTCCAATAATATTTCTGATTCTAGTTTTACCATATAAATGTTTGTATCAAATATATGCAGCCCTGGTAATCAATTCTTTTAAAAAACATGCAAAACATTTGAACAACAGTGAATATGCTATCATTAAATGAATATTTATATAATTAAAAATTTTTACGAGTTTTTCTTACCCAATTTAGGTTGTTATACAAGATTTTTGGTCAAAAACCCTGACCCAGGTGATGAATAAAGTGAGCTCCGTGGTCAGAACTTATAACTTAAGCTTTTCTTAAATTTGTGTCACTGTTGTCACACACCTGATATAGCGTTTCTGATCATGTAGAGTGGATGGCGTTTCCAGAAGTTTATCCAAAAGCAGTTTCCTCAGAGCCTCTATCCGCGTCTCCACCTCCGAATACACTACAAACACATATGCAGACGATCTTTCTTAACATTTGCACAGCACTCCAGCTCATGTGAGTGTTTGTAAGAGGATTCACAGAAACATCATTTATCAGTCATTTTAATGAACATCACCTTTCTTAAAGACTGGGACCTCGGTGTTCCCAAACAAAGACTTGGCTTTCTCATAATCATTGATAACAACATCATAATCACCCTGGAAAGAAAACATACACATATACAGTCAGTTTAACATTAAGATATAATTTTCATATATCATAGATTGTATATACTATCATTCAAAAGTCTGGGCATTGTAAGATTTTGCAATGTTTTTAAAAGAAATGACTTCTGCTGCAGTTTTCTGATCAAAAATACTTTATATATTTACTTGTGAAATATGTGACCCTGGAGCAATAAAGATCTAAACATCATCTAAATATTTTCTATTGATGTATGGTGTCTTGATAAGACAATATAAGGCCGAGATATTTAAAATCTGGAATCTGAGGGTACCAAAAAACTGGAGATACTTCGAAAATCATTGTCCTAACAAAGTTCTTAGCAATGCATATTAATAGTCAAAAATAAAGTTTTGATATATTTATTATAAGAAAATATTTACTTAATACCCTAATGATTTTTGGTATAAAAGAAAAATCCATAATGTTGATTTATACAATGTATTTTTGGCTATTGCTTCAAAAATTACAATATTGTTTTTTACATTTAATTTATTATTATATTCAGCAGCCATTACTCCAGCCACATTTTTCAGAAAACTAAAGATTTTTTTATTATTATCAATATTGCTGCTTAATATTGTTGTGAAAACTGTGACACATAAATCCTTTGATAAAAATAACTTTCAAACAAAAAGCATTTATTTATTTTTCTTACATCAATGGAAAAGTCTTTACTATCATTTTTGGTTAATTTAAAGTGTCCTTACTAAATAAATATATTAATGAAATAAATATCTCTGTACCCCTACTGTTAAATGGTAGGGTGTAGGAGAAAGAGCTACAGAAAGAAAAGGTGTGTGTATATGTATAGAGGATGCCACCTTCTGGATGTTGCGTTCAATATTGAGTGGCAGGTTAAATAGAAATTTGAATCTCTGGAGGACATTGAGAGCATTGCGTGTGGAGTCGGCCTTGTCCTTTCTGCCCAACACTTCTTGAAACAGGGTGTCAGCAGTTTCGCTTGCTCCTGAGAGGAATGAGCAAATGGAAAGAGATGAGAAAAGGGTGTAGAAGGACAACAGCTGATAAAAAGTGTTTTAATCATCCTAACTCAGTTAGAAACAAATTCAAGATCTCTTGTGCTCCCTCTTCTTGGGTGGTCAGAGCCATTCTGGATTCCTTTGGCCAGATTTAATAAGAACCAGCCCCCTGACCACTATAGCAGCCTGACCAGTCTTTTTTTCCACCATTGAGTCTGTTTGTGATTGGCTGAGAGTCAAAGGCAGTAAGTGGCTTTGGTAAGATCATACATCTAAATGTACTTGTAAAGATGGGTGGTGAGGAGGTTGAGGACCGGTTGGCGATGAAAGCATGTCAGTGTGTGACTGGTTTATTTGTGCGGCACGCAGGAAACGAGCGTGTTTATTGACCTACTGTCACATGAGAGAATTGACATGGAGATATGATTGGGATATGAGTGGACTCGAACACACGCAGACGCACTCACAGAAACACGCCGAGGTCTGTGTGAAATATGTGGCTTTGATGGTCTAAAGAGAACGCATATGCAAGTCTGATCCTAAATTTAGCTGCTTTGTGTAATCGTGTGTGATTTTGAGCATGTGTTTGGTTTTATGTCTTACTGTTAAGGACGTTCTCTAGACGCTGGGTCATAGAGCCCTCCACCTTTTCAGTGCCATCCGATTCAAGCTTCTGATGGATAGCTATAAGTAGAAAGTGAGAGAGAGAAAATTAAGTTTGAGTGCCGCTTAAAAGTTTGGAGTTGTTTTTTTGGTTTTTTTCCACAGACATGAATACATGCATTCAAGGATGCTAAAACAATTACATTTTTTAAATGAATGTTTTTTTTTTACTTTATATTACACTGTTTTAACAAACACTGGGTATGTGCAGTTTTTGAAACCAAATGTAAAACTTTAAGACATTTTTTAAGACCTCTTCATACCCATACAGAACAAACCTATACAATCTCAAAATAAATCATGTATCATTTTTTTTACTTGATTAAACATGCCATGCACATTCAACAAACACATACTGCTTTTTAGCAAAACAGGGTAACTGCAAAATTATAAATCATTTAGAGGTTAACTAATATTAGATTTAGCTGATTATTAATGCATTAACAAGAAATCTATTTTTGAAACGTGTTAAATAATATTCTCTTCCTTACTGTGACTTTCTATGGCCCAAAGAGAAGCTACAAGTGTTTAATGTTAAATAAAGCTCAGAACCAATTTACAAATAATTTTGTGAATAATGCAGGAGTTTTAATTCTAAATCTCTATTTTGAATGATCTATGCATTACTACTCCAAACTACAAATAAAACAAGAACTCTTTCAACCACCTACAACACTTTACCATATTAACCCCATAACATAAACACTGTCATAATTCATCAACAGTAGACCACATATAATCACTTGGCATAAATGTACGGTATTCACTGATTGCAAACTTCTCTGAAACCACAAGTCTGAAAAAGTCTACAACAGCGCAGTGCTTTACCTTTGAATATGTAGCACTCACATATATTTAAACCACAGAATTTTGAAGTTTAATAATTGCAATTCCTATTTTTCTACCCCAAATGTAAGATCTCCTAAATGACTTTTTAGGACAATTTGACCTTAAATTCCATAAAACTGAATTGGAGGCATTTTAAGACTTTTTAAGGGGCTGCAACCAGATCATATGTATATATTTTATAGAGTGCCTTTAAATTGGAAGATAAACTTTTCCACAAAAACCTAAATGAAGCCTATTTTCCTATTTCTCTCTCCACATCTGGATTTGGAAGACTTCTGTACACAATGACGTCAGGGCTAACCTCCGGCTCCCCCCGGGGTCCGGAACGCTGTGTGGTACGCTTCCTCTGTCTCTGAGGTATGTTTTGACTTCTGCCTGGTGAGTTTTGGGAGTCTTCTCTGGGAATCAGTGCAGCTTCCGTTTGCTGCTCTCTCGTTTCCTCTCAGCACAATGACAACCTTATTACAACCTCATCTAAACATTATGACAACCACGCCTTGTTATCCGTCCCCATGCCTGTCAATCACATGGACACGCAGGGCTAAGAATAGCTCTTCTGTTTGACTCAAGACAAGTGACCCGAGACAAGTCCTACACACACAGACATATTTGAAAATAGAATCTACATAGTGACATTGACCCCTGACGAGAGCAGTCTGAGTAGAGACACATACACCTGTGTACAACGCAAGAAGTGTAGAAAAAAAAAAGAAAGAAAAAGGCCCATGCACCTAATTTGGTCAAAGGCAGATTCATATTGTCTATTTGAGCTGTGCTTCATTTCTTAACACAGGCACCAAATTTAGTTGTCAAAAAGGTCTAAATCCAGGCAGTGCAACAAGAAATGGAAGACGTCCCAAGATAGTAGAAAACTGTGTAATTTAAACCAACTTTTACTTAGACCTTTTGGTAGTCTCACTGTCTTCTGGCAAGCTTTGTAATTCTTTACCAGAAGTCCACAAAACTATACTGTATCATGATCAGTTCCAATTTTCTCCTACTCTTTAATTCCAATCAACTCAAAAAGGACTCAAAGGAGATCCTATGCTTCCCACGGGTCATTACAACATTGTATTTATGGGATGAGTCATTTTAGCACAATGATTCCAACATGACCTACAGGCAGCAAAATCCTCATGGACACGATCCAGTCCCACCCCATATTACATCCCACACACTGTTCTGATTGCCTCAAAAAAAACTGCTTCCGTTTCCTTTAGTCAAATGCAATAATGCTGTCTTTATGCTGACTTAATAATGTAAGGTTCTATTTATATGTTTTTAAATGTACACACCAAGCACACATACCTGCAAGAGCATCCTGAGCCTCAAAGAAAGTGCTGAGACCTCCTTTCACATAGGCCAGACTGCCCTCATTCTTCTTACTGGCCTGTTTCTTAAGATTTCCCACAGCCGCACGCAGGTGATCAAAGCTACATCAGCAACAAACATGACGTCACACCACACACTCAAATCAATTTTGGCAGATTAACAAATGGTATATAGACTGACCTGGTCGAAGAATGGTTCTCGATGAGATACCAGGTGGCAGAGAAATTCTCGCTGGTGAAGTCTCCACTCATCCCAGGGAACATGTTCTCCAGATCCTTCAGTGGAACCTTCCCTCTGAAAAACAAAAGACAGAGACACCCACACAGCTGATCTATAAATACCCATCACGAAAACATCACACAGACCATCTGCTCTACCACACTACAGACCATAGAGAAAACCAGACAGGGTACAAACCAGATCTGTCCACATATAAACAATACTGCATATGCCTACCCACTGGGTCTTTTGATGTGTCACAGAACAGACTGATGAAATACATATGACTCACGTACCGCTGAAACGTTTGGGTACAGTAAGATTTATTTTTTGAAAGAAATACAAAAATCGGCATACTAGAAAGATTTCTGAATGATCATGTGGCGCTGGAGACTGGAGTGACGGCTGCAGCGAATTCAGCTTGGCCAGCACTAAATATTAAAATTTTATTATTTCAATCATAATAACATCGTGTTTTACTGTATTTTAGACCAAATAAATGCAGATTTGGTGAGTATAAGATAATGGTTTTATTAAAACATAAAAAAACTGTATCTCATTTGATTGAATATACAGATACAAATAAGTAAATGGTTAGAGGTGCTGCAGGGGTCAAGGAAAGGAAGAGTTTGTCTTCCTAACTAAGGAAATGGTGTACCAATGACATCACCCAGGTAGAAGACATACACACAATGGGCTGTTTCTACTTTCTGCTGAACCTCCTTCCTTATAAACACAGCAGTCTGCTTCTATAAACACAGGGCAGTGCTTTTTGGGTGAAGTGCGTGAGGAAATACATTTGTTCTGGTCTGTGTGTTTTAAAAGGACAGTCAGAAAAGAAGCACACGTGTGTGTCCAGGTCAAGTACAGCAATGCATGTGCTTAGTTATACATGTAAACGTATTAATTTGTTAGGTTAAGGGGACAACTCAATTTAGAATTTTTCGTTACTTGTCTATGTCGATGCCCAAAGGGTTGGCAGGCCTCAGCGAGAGTGGAGAGATTCCTTTGTTGCGATCGGTCCTCATGTCATAGTAATTCAACTCATCAACCCAGACCGCAGACTGATCCAAAATGCCTAAACACAAAAATAATGCACATACTTATTGGTTAAGTGCTCAAAATCCACTGCAGTCTTCAAAGAGCATGTGTGTACATTTAAGGAGTGTATAATCAATCAAATCAAAATTCAAAAAAAGACAATGAGAGTGTTTACATGCACAATAATATGATGATAATGCAAAAAACAAAACAAAAGTTTACATAAGATCCGAAATGATCATACTTCTTTTTTTATTTGACATCAAAAAATAAACTGATTTCACTTTAAGGTATACAACAATGTGCAGCAATTGTTTTTTGGCTAAGCAGATCATTACGCAATGAAAGAGACCTTACAACTTGTCAGGGTTATAATTGGTGTAGGATTGACAGTGTTGTGCAAGTTACTTCCAAACTGTAATATATTATATATTACTTGTTACTGTTATTTAAAAGTAATGCCTTACATTACAATATTACTGATTTAAAATTGTAATGCGTTACATGACTCTTGTTTACTTTTGAGTACTTTCACCAAAATAACTAGAGAGAGTGTGCCGTCAGCGCAGCTGCATTCAAACACACGCAATTAGACTAAAGCTTGTCACAGCATCAGCAAAAGTAGCCTAATTACCAGGAATATGTTCGAGGAAAATAGTAGGAAGATATTTAAATTGTTTGGTGTTTTCTGAGTCCATGTCACAAAGATAAATTTTCTGACTCGCCATCTCCTCTGATGCACCTTAAGTCATCTTTATGGATTAAAATTATAATGAAAGAGGATTTGCCTTCGATTTCTTTTTTATTTCGTTAAGTGGTCATTTAAAGCATTTTTAATTCATGTCTTTTTCTTTAATACACACAAATAAAAGTAGACCCGCAACAGTTCTGAATGAGGTATTGCCTATCAGAAAAAATGACACCGTCTGCCTTTTTGTTTCTACTGGAAAAAAATGCAAGTGGTTGCACTGGTTCCTCCGTGTGCTGCAAGAGCCTGCTTTAGATTCTCCTCAAAAAGTAAATATAGGCTACCATTGCACATGTTATTACAGCGCAGGTTTAACGTTTAAACAGTGTTATATGCTTGAAATGTTTTATTTTTTTTTAGGCAAGTTGTGATGATTCGAAAAGGTTAAATTGATAAAAAAAAAACGAAAACGAAAATGAACAAAAATGCTCCAAGCGGTTTTCTAAAATTAACTTAATAAAAACAACTAAACGAAATATCATTTTGCCATTACACAAAAATCTGAACTATTTTAATAGCTGAAACAGTATGAGCGGTTTTGGTAGAAGGACCACTGTCCAGTGCGAGCCGGGCGGAGCTAATAGCCTCGGACCTGGGACACAGAGGCCGAAAACATTTCCACTGTTGGACCAGTAGCCTCGCGACACTTCTGTAAAACCTGCCCTAAATATGCCTTCACCTGACTGCGTCACACATACAAGGTTACCTCAGCAAGAGCGAGATTAATTAAATAAATCGCTCTACACATACTGTATATACTAGAAGCTGTCCTTTAGTATTCACTTACAAACACATGGATAATAACTGACCACGAACAGAAAATAGAGCTGACTTGCAGCATTTTTCATACATTAATGTGTTGTCTTGCTGTTTTTTGAACAATTAAAATTTTGGCTAAGAGCGTGTTGTAACGCAAGCACTATTGAAAATGTACCGAGTAAAATATTACTGAAACTTGATTAGTAATGCCTTACACTACTGCGTTACAGCAAAAAGTAATTTATTACTGTAATATATTACTTTTGAATGGCGTTACTCCCAACACTGAGGATTGAACATTGTAAACATGCACATAGAGTGTGTGGCTCACCGATCCTCTCGGGTTTAAGCAGTTTGAAGGAGACTGTAGAGGTCCCTCGGCCTCCGCTCTTGGTGGTGACGATGATCTCGCCCTTGTCATCTTTAGCAGGACCCACTCGACATACTATCTTACTAGCAGACATCCATTCTGCTGTCAGCAAACAGTTATGACCACAGATAGACAGACCTGACAGAGAGGGACAGACAAAGAAAAAACAGGAGGGTCAATAAAATGGCTAAACTGGTCAAAAAATATATTTTAAAAAAATTATATTGTAAGTTTGTGAACATCGAACTTACATTTTAATTTATACATTAATTTTTGCTTAGATTTAGATGTTATCATTTAGACCTCTTGCTTTACAGATTCAGAGTTGCACACATAATAAACATTTTTCATCATTTCTGTAGGAAGATATTAATTTGAACAGTTGCATGTTTTTTTCCACTTTGCTGAATTAAAAGAAAATGTGTGAAATTAAGAAAATCTCTGAAATTTAAGTTTAAAAAAAAAAGTATTTATTATGATTATTTGTGCCAAAACCATTGTGCAGCTTAATATTTTTAGGGAAACTTTTATTTTTGCCACAGGATATTTTGATAAATATAATATTTAAAATAAAATTTATTTGAAAAACTTTTTTTTGCAGCATGTCTTTAAGGTCACTTTCAATTTAATGCACCTTTGCTGAAAACAAACATCATTTAAAAAAAAAAGCTTAATGACTCCAAACTTTTTTGTGCTATTGCATGTTTGTTTTAACATGCAGATGTATTACCTATGAGATCATTGTGTCCAGTGCCCAGGTTCTCTCCACGAATGGTGACTTTGGTCCATGGCGCTCCCTCGTTTGGCGAGATGCCAGTCACTAAAGGAGGCTGGCGTGCACGAGACATCCTTCACACACCTAAGGTGAGACAAAGGTAAACATGTTTTGTTTAGGCTCATGAGACACGTTTATCACTGCTAAAGACGACACATTAAAACATTTAGCACATTCGGTGCATTAAAGACTGTTAGACATCAACAAATAAATCTACCCATCAGAGCGGACGTGTTACTGCAACATTTTATACAATACTACTAGTAGCTCAGCAATCAAAAATCATTTTTTCCTGTGGCTTTTCCACTGTGACAGACGTTCTCTCTCTTATACAAACACCCACACGGAGCAAAAGACTGACAGCTCCAGGGCGGTTTGCGTGCAAGACCCCATGACTGACTCTGTGTGGTCTGGGAGGGTGTGTTTCTGCATCTGTGTGGTCTCTGGCATGGGCCAGAGAGAGAGATAAAGGGGGACAGGGTGATGGTTGAGTTCTACAGCAGACCTCAAAGTCCACGGTTCAGATTCAGAAGACGTCTTGCCGCATTTAGCGGTAACATAAACTGGGCGTCTGACATGTATATTGACTGCAGAAAATTTATGGTGATGCCAATAGTTTGGGAAATAGTTTATAAAATAGAAATATCAAAAAATATACACATTTTAAATATATATATATATATATATATATATATTTTAAATAGCCTGGGATTTACAATATTTTTTTAATAATTTTTTGAAGACCAAAAATCTGTGGGGAAAATAAGAAAGAAAGAAAGAAAGAAAGAAAAAAAGAAAGGGTGGGGGAAAAACTAATCACAAAAAGAAACCAATAAAAGGAATTATATTTTAAGTTAAAAAAATGTCTACTGGTGGATGGGAATGAAAATGGTACACACACGTCTGGTTTTATCCTTGTAGCGGCTCCCCATATAATGTACAAATTGTATTTTCTACTGCCTTACACCAACCCTAAAGCCAAACCTAACCCTCACATAAAACTTTCTGCACTTTTACTTTATAAAAAAAAAAAACCTCATTCTGTATGTATAAGCTTTTGTACCCACAGGGACCTCAGGGTCCCCACAGGATATATAAACCTCTACACACATGCACACTCTCTTCTGTGTGGCAACATTTGGGAATGATTGACTGCTTAGATGACTGACACATAAGAGTCTCTATGGAATAAGCAGCTCGTCTCAGACAAATTACTAGCACCGTCCTATCAACACTCAGCCCCCTCCATAAACACAGTGACCCCCCATCTACAGCACACACTCTCTCAGCAGGAGAAATTAACACTCCATGTGTAATAGCAGGAGCTTGAACAAACTATTTAACACCAGAGCATCATACTGCTGACTGCATATCATTTTTTTACACCTACAAAAGTACTATTTAGGCCATTTATTACACACAATAGTATACATTTTAAATATTGACCATGATAAAAATAATCATTGCCTTATTTTATCAGCAAGATCAAATGTATTCATGTGCAAGTTTGTGTTTGTGAGACATGTTTTGCAGTCGTTTACTGCAGCAGTAAAAAAAATGCATTGAGTAATCAACACATTAAAAAGGATCATTTAACTATTATTAATAACGTAGCTATAATCTGATTTCAATTTTCAAAAACTGAGCTCTTGCAAGTTGCTGCTATGATTTAACACTGACGATCATGAAAAACACTCACTTGAAGATGAGATGAAAAAGAAAAGCAAAAACAGAACATGTCTAAATGCTCATTTTGCTTTAAATCCCCCAAATAAAACAATATGTTAAATCTCTCACAGAAATTAAATCAAGCCATATGAAACAAATTATACTGATTATAAATTAGTGTATCAGGCGTTACTATCATTAAAAATTACTATAAATGCAAACTGGATAAAGGATGTTCAATATTGTAACTGTGATGAGTTTAACAATAACCTTACTGACAATGTAATGAACTGACAGTGAGTGTTAATAAGCAGTTTACTCTTTAATTAATACAAATAATCATATTTACAACTGAAAAGTGCATAACTCACATACATGACGGTGAGATTGTCAAAAACATGAACATTAACAGCATCAATAGCTGTCTGGCTAATGCTAAAAACAATCTGAGAGAATTGACACGACAAGGAATTTATTAAGACGATATCTTCTCCGTATAATAAGAAGAATCCCTGCTTTATATCCGCAAAGCAAGCTCGATTAAAACATTGCGTTTACTTACTGCGGTAAAGGTAGTGAAGAGGATCTCTATTCAACCCTTCTTTCCTCTGAAAAACAGTTCCGGTTTAGACGCTGCGGCTCCGCCCACACGACCAACCACGTGACAGTGACACGAGTATATGTGTAAAATGAAAGAGATTTATAATCTGAACTGTGTGTGTTTGCAGAATTGAGTCTAAAACATGCGGCACTTTCAACGTTTTCATACTTTTCGTTTTTGCCATAAAATGTAATACCTCGCACGACCGAATCTATTAGCCTACTTATGAGTAGAAAGTTCAAAACAAAGTTAACTTACTAATAATGATAATTTTACCTCATTAAATCTTTATATACAATTATATATATGTAAGAAAATCTTTCCTGGCTTTTTCTAAACACTTTTTAAGGAATTCCTTGTTTATAATTTGAAAGTTATTAATCATTTCATCTAATTGGCTTATATAACATCATGCTCCAGATTTTATGCTGTGATGCAGCACTCAATTTAACTAATTGTATTTCAATTACACACAGTTTTAACATTAAAGTCATCCTGTGAGGTCACATGCAGATTATGAACTATTTTCACAATGCATATGGCGTTACTTCCACTTGTTCTGGGAAAGTGCCGCACCATAACACTACACAACACAGACCACCCAAGCACCGTGCACCATTATGCCCTCTTTTATCTCCTTAAATAGTGCACGTCAGAGATACTTTCCCTCAGATAAGGCCTTTCGGGCTCTTGGGAATGTCAATTTTTCAATCATTCTGAACTAATCTGAGGAATCAAATCCAATCTGATTTTCTGCGGCCTCAGCACACTGTGTTGCGTGTGACGGCACCACAGGGGATGTTCAACAGTGTAAACACGTCATGAAGCCTTGGCTATTTTCTCAAGAGGGCCACCGCCAAAGATCCATCCAGCTAATTAACAGAGAAAATGTTAGTAAAATAAGATAACTCACTTAAGATCTCTACTGTTTATTTGTTCAGCTTAACCATTGCTGACAATGGCTCTACATTCCTGATATGAAAGTGGCAATTACTACACCATGGGTCACAACACAGCAATAAGACTCAGAATGACCCAAACAACAGTATGCTACAGAGTGAGAGTGGAACACACGTATAATAATACAGAATGAACAACAGGGAAAGGTCATTTTTGGCCAGGTTATGAATTAGCACTGATTCATTGCAATTTCTGGTTAAAATGTGGTTTTTAAAACCCACTTTTATACACTGAGTACTCATGAT
The DNA here is from genome assembly GCA_032359435.1 of Enteromius unitaeniatus. Classification (NCBI taxonomy): domain Eukaryota; kingdom Metazoa; phylum Chordata; class Actinopteri; order Cypriniformes; family Cyprinidae; genus Enteromius; species Enteromius unitaeniatus. Next base: position 10,200,433 of record JAUMHI010000065.1, read on the forward strand.
GGGGGCGGAAGAATGAAATTTCTCTGCATTATTGTTCTGCTTGAATGTGTTCGACAGTGTGTTCCCATGGGTCCTGAGCCAGCACAGGAAATATGTGAATAGGCTTCCTATTACACACACACACACACACCTAAACATTACTCTCACAGAGCACTGTTACTGTAATAACATGATTTTGAGCTCTTGACGTCTTGATGTACATAAGAAGTACATAACTACATAACAGGGATTTTTGTAGAGCTTCCAGGTCTCGTTCTGGTCAAGCTAACAGCCAATTAAATGCATTTAAATATACTTTACTATTATTCTGCATAATTGGACTTATATAATACCAGCAAGAGACATTTGTGGTTTATTCCTATAGGCTATTATATATTATTTGTTTCCTATTTTTGACATTTTCCTATTTTTTTAATTGTTGTATGCTGCAATATTGTTTCCATTAAAATATATGGCAATAAAGAAAAAATAAACATATAAATAAAAGCATAAATATATTTAACGTGGCACATTTTAACATAAAGTTAACATAAATACAATTCTAGTTAGCAGTGAAAAAGTAGAAATGAAATATTCTATGTAAAACTAAAATATCTTGTCCACTTAGAAGTATTAAATGAAATTGTATGTCCCAAACCTGACCAGTTGGGGGCGCTATAAAAGCAAAGATTGCTGAGCCGTTCTTCTAAATCATACGCATGCCATATGTGCGTACAATCATAAAAACTAGCCTACTGCTTTTCACAAGTCGTGAAAAGAATTCTCTTAAAATGCAAAAAAATATGAGTGACTGGTTTGGGGTTTGTCTGACGGTGAAATATCACACGGAAATGCATTATACATTGAAGACTTAATTACAAGGTTATCTAGAGTTCTATATTTACAAAAGCAGTGCTAACCTGTTTACAGTCGCCGTGCTGAATTTATGAGCCAGAGGAAGTTTAGCGTAAATTGGTGTTTGAAGCTGGCAGAACATTCATCTGAATGCATAACCCTAATGTATAAGTGTGTACGTGAGTAATGAGCTATGCATTAAAAAAGGAAATAAGGGCTCATTTCCACAATGCTGATAAAAGGGGTACCTGACAGAGGAAACTACGTGTGTGAGAGAAAAATACATTGGGGTCAGTTTTAACGGGCTTTTTGATCCTCTTGGAAAGGGGTGGATGAAAGACATCCTGTGCTGCAGAGAAAGAGAAGAGGAGGGGTCACCATCCACATCTCTCCTTTATTTCAACCCCTCTCATACTGTACACCCTGCACATACTGTACTTTCTGTTAGAATATATATAGCACATAAGTTAGATAGTGTTATTTAGAGATATTATATTTAATGATAATGTTTTATTTGCAATATTATTCACTAAATAATAAAAATGAGGTAACATTTCAGTGCAGTTATTCCAACACTCTACTGGCTGTTTATTAGAACCAATAAAGCACATATTCTGCACGTTCTAAATCCATAATCTTACTGAATACCTAAACCTATAACTTAATAACTATTAATAATCAGCAAATTAAAAAAGCCATGTACTGGTTTGTTAATGGGGGGAATTGATCCTTAAAATTAAGTGTGACCAAAAAATATATATAATTTGAAGTGCTTTTGTATTTTATTGCTTTTAGTATTTGCTTACCTACTACACTGTCTGTTTCTCTTTTTCTCTCCGTAAGACTGAGATTTTATCTCCACCCACTCTGTGTAAATCACTTAGCATTTTAATGCCAATATAAACCTGATTGATGTGTCAACCCACTCAAACCTCACTCACTTTCTGCATTCACTAGAGCAGAGACAACATCTGAACTCTGATTCACCTGCTGTCACATCTCAACACGCAGAACACACACACACACACACACAGGATGATAGTTGAAAAGCCAATCACAATTATATAAATAAAAGACTCTCCACTGTCCACGTACTGTATATCCAGTAGGATGGAAATGGCGTCACTCTGTAGACCCTCTGTAATATCAAAGAGGCCTGTGGTGCAGGTTATGGGAACATCCAGCAGGACATGGAAATGCTTATGACACATTGTTTTCCAACTTTGTGTGTGTGACCTGAGGGAGAAGAGATAGGAACACTTCTGAGACGAGCTGGTGACAGCCGGATAAATGGCTGGATGCAAATCAAGGCAAATGTCAAATATGTGAACTAATGAACAAATAGGATTCTGATTAGGTTGAGATTCATTCGTAAAACTTTCATGCTGAAAACTTTCACGCATCCTGCAAAACCTGTTTATCACAACAAACTCTACTTAAAAACGTGAAGAAAATCTCATTTTTGCAATACTTTGAAAAGACATATAAATATTAGATGGTTAGGGTTTATAAATGTGGTGTATGTTTCTGTTGAACAGGATCTCTGTGGGCACGTGTGTGTGTTTTGAGTTCTTCCAGTGGGATGTAATAAAGGACAATGTGGGACTATGTAAATTGAGAATCAATCTTCTCCATTGCTTTAATTACCTTAAACTCTTTTCCCCCATCTAACAGGAAATGAAATAGTAGAAATTTGCATTGCCTAATACGGTTTTCATAAGCACTGTAAGAACAGAACTGCTGGGATAATGGTGTTCCAGGTGTACATTAGTCACAGTAATGATTACCAAAGAATACCTAAAGCATAACTCACACACAAACACATGCTTACATGCCTGTCTAAATGAGTACATAGCACAGACTTCAATGGTTTCATATAATGCTAATGATAATTGCAGACAAACCCAACCCAGAAAAGAAAATGGTTAGCATTTTTACCATTTATTTTATTTTAATATATATATTTTAGCATTAGAATTTTGAAATAAAACAAAAACCAAAATATCCATTTTTCTTATATGAGACAATGACTATAGAATTGGTTGATTTAACAAGCCTGTGTTAGGTCAAATTAATATTAATCAAACATACCCATCTCAAAATTGCATTATACAGTAAATGCCATTTAAAAGATTTATGAGATAGCTACGATAGCTATAAGATATCAAGTTTTTAAAATAAAATAAGATTTTTTTTGTCTTTGGAAAGTCTTGCTTTCATCTGTTATCCTAGCACTGCTTTCATATCTGTGTTTATATGGTAATGTGTGTGTGTTTGTGTGTGGTCTGGTTGCTCTCCTACTATAAGTTTGTTTACAAAAGTTCACATAGATGGCTGTACAGAGCCTGCGGCCCACATTCCAACACTGTGTGTCATGCACGCAACACAGCCTCTCGCTCTCTGTCTCTTAAATGCAGTTTAATTCACTCCCTCAGAATGCACGTCAGTTCAATTCAGTGCCACTCATTTCAAGTCCGTTCCACTTCAAAGACAGCATGATCAGCTGCAGCATAACAAACATCTGCAGTGTTATTCAGGGATTTGTGAAAAGACTTTTTCGCTCTTTCTCACCCCATTCGTTCAACCTCTTGCTTTCCCTCTCTCTCTTTTTCCAATGTCTCGTCAATAATTACAGGGAGTGTGGGCAGCTAGCGTGTCTTAAAATGAGTTGTTACTCATAAAACGCACATTTGAATGAAGAGATAAGATGTCTCTAACTGATATAAAGCTCCCTCCCTTTGTTAGAGGTGTTTGTGTCTCATTCCATCGCTGTCCTGGACTAACTGTCAAGTCGAATTTCAGGATTTAAATTACATGTCTGTTGTTCCTAACACCGTGCATGCACAGTATATATTTTTCTATTTATATAACAGAACTCAACCGTTTCTAGGCAGTAGTTTATATTTGTCATGGCCTTTGTATCCTGTGTCATCTAAAAAAAAAGTAACGTTTATTTTTAAATATTATAATTTTGCACTAATTTTGCAAAACTAAAGATTACAAAAATAAAATGGGGCTTTTGCATATCGTAGAAATTAACCTTTTTTCACTATTCAAAAGTTTCCATTCATTTGAAAGATTCTTCATGGAACTACAGATGCCAATAAAGAAATTAGATTTTTATGATGGTGAACTGTTGGTTAAGTTAAAGGGCATGTTTCTGAATCTAATTTTAACTTGAGTCTGTAAAAGTAACCACAGTTTTTAAATGAGGAAATGTTTTCCCTGATGTACATAATGATCTGACATCATTGCTTACATGACTTCTGATGAAAGTGATTGCTGATAATGAGCAGCAGTGAAAGCATCAATAAATCGCAGTCCTGTAGTATAAAAAAATAGTTTGATTTGGATGTCAAAGTAGAACCCATTTAAGGTGATTATAAAAAATATACAGTATATATTTACATAAACACAGATTGGTCACCATTTTGCACCTTCTTTGGAAAGCTGTTTAAAAATAATAAAAAAAAAAAAAAAAAAACAATAGCTCATATGATGATTGTAAATTCATTACCATATATTACTAATAATAAATTAACATTTCTTAATTTTCTTAACATTACCTCAATTTCAAATTAAAATATTAACCTCCAACCACATAAGGTAATGCATATGAAATGACAAACACGCATCATTTGCATGCAGTCTATCATTTCTTTTGTGCTTTTTAAAAGACACCAGTGAATAAAAGGAAAGTAGTGGATTATGCAGCAGTTCAGTATAATCCTGAAATGTGCGAGAGACAGAAAGAAAGTGGGGGGAGAGAGAAAGTGTGTGTGTGTGTGTGTGTGTGTGCGCGGCTGCTCCACAGAGTCACCTGTCTTCAGGATTACACAGTAAGTTATTACCTAAACAGGAGCCGATCCCAGATACACAAAAAGGAATAGATGCAGTGACAATAAACTTCCTGTAAATGCTCATTTCTGCATGTAAGCACAAACACACACATTAAGCCATCCTGCCACCCAGTTCCATAAACACGAACCCACCAAATCTACAGTATTTTTTCTAAATTTTGAATTGCCTAAATCGAATTTCAGTTTTGACAGTTTTGTGGCATGCTCATGGTTGTTGACGTGTCAGGACATTGGTCAGTTAAGGACAAAAAACTAGAATAGTAAAAATGACTTTGCAGAGACATAATTAGTAGATTATATTATATAATTAGTACATTATGATGTTGAAACCTCATCAATCACTGTCACCCTGCTGCTCTAAAACCAGGAATTGACGTACCATGAGTCCAATGGGGCAGAGATTGAGAGTAAACCGCTGCTGTGATGAGCGAAAGGCAATAAATAATAAATTTATTAATTTAAGATCATAAACGCAAACATTTCTGTGAAACAAAAAATGTATGGTTGCTTTCTGTGTAATCTGGTCAGCCATTTCTTCCTGCTACAATGGTCAGAGGAGGTCCAGTTCAGACTGAGCTAAACAGAAATCATTCTCGGACCACTGGGGTTAAGAGATCAGTCTGGTTGGAGGTGCATAAGACCATTCATAACCTTTGGGTTTAGATAGAAGTGAGACCTTTAGAATGTAGAACAGGTTAATGTGATTGTGTCACAATAATGGAAATGTTACAAGCCCAATTAATCAACTAATAAAATGATTAATCTGACAAATGTGCACTGACGTAGAGAAATTAACTAAGTTATGACCAAAACACACCCATTGTTAGTCATATAAAGCTAAATATATTAACTTAAGTAACATTTCACCCAGAAGGTTTAGTTTAATTTTAAGTTGATTTTTTTGAAAATGGGTTTAACTAAGCTTGGTTTATTTATCTGGCCTTTGGTAATAAATATATAAATCATACAAAGAAATCAAAATCAATTCAACGCCCATATCCTTATCTCTCATTATACCATAATCAGCATGTTTACATAACTTTACGAGCACACTGCTATACTCTGTGTGTTTATCTTTCCCTCTGATTAGCTGCATTTATACAGGACTTTGAATAATAATGACTGACTTCATGCTGAAGCTTTATGCACTGGAAATGAATGACAGCCAGTGGCCAGCTGACTGATAATAAAACCAGTCAGGGCTTGTGTCTGTCAGGCCATGTTTGCGCAGCGATGTGTGCGTATGGCGTATGTGTCTATTTCAGGAAAGCTTTGTGTGTTACAGTTCTTTTTTCTCAAATGTTCAATAATCTCCATGATTCATGTTGCTTATTGGCCTTGAACTTAGATACACCACTTACATAGCACACATACTCACTACAAAACTGAATAACATAAATGCTATGCAATAAAATTCACCAATATATTTATTTTTATTTCATGTTTATTCATTTTGTAACTGTAAGTATAATGGCAAAATATACTTGCAACAACTGAATTAATACAAAGCCAACATTGCTTTGAAAAATGCAAGTAAACAATAATAAACCTAATAATTAATATTCAGACAACAAGTGTCCTTTTCCTAAAGTGCATGTTATAATCCATTGTATTTTATCTTATCACTGTAGTGTTGTGTAAGTGCTGGAATATTGCAGAGTGCTGGCTATTTTTAAAGGTAATTGAAATAGAAGCTCTCGAGTACTGCATCTTTAATCAGAACTTATTTATTACGTGTGTCTGATATATAATGATTCATATAATGTACCATACATCTAAAAGTTAACGTCATAAGTTAGCATTTCACTTTTTTTGCTAATACAACTTAAAATACTCCTACATCAGTATATTACAAAGTAATTCTATAACACATCCAACTTGCATTTTTGAATAATATTTTTTATTTTCAGTTAATTAACATCGAAAAGCTGACTTGAGAATAAACGTTCCGCAACATGACAATAACACTCAAACCACTGCGCAATTTAAAAAAAACCTGGCAACCCTCCTTCAAACAAGGATTTTATCAGTAATTTCAGCTTGAAGAGCTTAAACTGAAAGAAGAGGACAGAAGTGATTGAAAACTTTTCTCTTTAATAGCCTCACGTAATCCTTTAAAAGACAACAAGCAGAAATGAAGTGATAAAACGACAGCTTTGTGAATGCCCAAGGTTTGTTTACAAGCCCTGTTTCAAGTGCTGCCAGCAAATTTACACAAACAGTGATTAGAATAATGAGAAAAGCACTTTAAGAGAAAAAGGGATGGTGCTTGAGATGTGAAAAGACCATAACAGCCAGGAATATTATTTATGTGGAAGTGTTAAAATTGAAACATAGTGGGTGAACTAATGGTTTAAGGTCTAGTTTACAAAAACACTTTGATTGTCGTTACTCAACAAAGAATCTATGCATCTATCCATCCATCCATCTATCTATCTATCTATCTATCTATAATATAATACAATAAGGTTTCATTTGATAACTTTATTTAATGCGTTAACTAACTTTAACTATCTATCTTTCTGTGTCTATTCACAGTCTATATAGCAACCGCCTAATGTCCTTACAAGCAGACAAAATTTTATAAACTCTTATAACCTCAGACTTAAACCTAGCTGCTTGAAATGCCAAGCCTTTAAAATTAAAGCTTTTTCAAACTTAAAACCTTTCAGTGTCACGCTTGTTAAATTTCTGGCCATTTAAGTTTAACTTGACAACCAAAGATTTTACTCAAATTATGATGATAATATAATTTGCAATAAAAAAGTTTGGTCATCTAAAACTTGCTTTCAACAGAATATATTTACAGTATAAGCATTGTAAAATAAATACATAAATAAATAAAATAAAAATAAAAAAGTAGTTACAGCTTAAAAAAAGTAGGTTTTCGTGCTGCCTTAAAAATTGGAAGTTTAGTCAACTTGAAATGTTAGGTTGTACCAACAGCTTGGATATTTAAGTTGATTAAACATAAAAAATGTACGCAAGCACAAACACTTAAGTTTTTTAAAGAGTGAGGGAACATGTGCTATAGAAATGAAAGGGAGTCCAAGAACGGCGTTCCTGTAACTGGGATGGCAGGATCATGAGGCCGTTATCTGATAATCTGAATAACTTTGCACAGGTGTGTTATTAACCAAATATACTCCTCTCATCATCCTCTCACTGACTGATACAGTGATGAAATGGAAATATTTTGAAAGGCTGACAAGAAACTTGTTTGTGTATCTATTAACAGCCTTATCATCAGAAGTATTTCGATGTCAACGTCTCTCTAATTAATCACTGTTAAACAAATGAACTGTCTCACACACAAATACACCCACGTGCACATGAGCAGTGCAAAGGGACTATTTAAAATCACATCAGGCAGTCAAAGCCTTCCTTCAAGGGTAATAAACAGACTGCTGCCAGGGCAACACAGTAATGTTGCATTAAACATTACGGCGCAGTTGATATTTTACGTTATCGAGCTACATTTAACCACATTCCTCTACACTCACAGGACCCATATGTGCAAACACACCTGGGCCACACCTACACACATCAACAGGGCCCAACAACCACTTCAAAAAAAACAAGAAGTGAGATGTTTGCAGGTGGATTGCCTCTGCAAAAGCTCAGAACGCAACCTCAAAACAGCATCCATTTATGACTCCATGCTGTTTGATGTAGGTGTGTAAGTCTTCCTGAATAGAGTGGAGAAAAGAAAAGAGAAGCGAATGAAAGAGAGAGAGCGATATACAGCATAGAAAGGTGCAGGGCAATGTTCAAGAGCCCATATCATCTGTTAACCTGGGCTAAACAAAGAGAGGTTTACACTGCCGAGGAATTCAAAGAACTTTTGGCAGAGAAAGAACAAGACAATAGCGGCCCCGGCGAGAGCGAGACTCACTCTAAATCTGCCACATTGTGTTTCTGGCTTTGATCTCTTCAAACTTGCCTGCATGTGTAAGGTTTTGCTCTTTAAATACATTAAGACCTCAGACGCAGTTGGGGTATTTGCCCAAAGATTAGTTTACTTAAAAACAGAGAGACAGAAACCGCCCGAGTCAAAGAGCCAAACGGAACGACTAATCTGCCATTCAGAGCGCTATCGCTGCATTACAACAAGACCGTGTGTGTAGGTGTGCGCGAGTGTGTGTGCGTGTCTATGGTAAAACATCAGGTTCAAAGGACTTCGGCTCATAAAGCAGTCAAGGCCTTTTGTGTAAATACTTTATTCTGTAACAGCATATGATCCAGGAGCAGTCAAAATACACAAATGTAACAATTTGGAGTTAAGCTTGACAAGAAAGAAACGCATGAGTGCACGTGTGCGTGGATGTGTAGAGGTTTACGTTACTGGGAATAAGCTTGTACTTTCCCAAAACATTTTTAGAAGAGTCACTTCAGCGTGAAGAACAACATGTTAAACCTGACAGCAAACACCAACTACGCAACTTTTAAACGTGTCAGGAAAAATGCTTCACTTGAATTTTCACTTTGATGCAATCAATCTTTTTCAAATGTCATGATGTGAATTCTTTTCTATTTAAGCATGATTTAAAATGTAATCTATTCCTGTGATGGCAAAGCTGCATTTCAAGTATCAGTACTCTTATTTTGAATCATTAGTACATTTATTAGGAGGATTTGATGAACAGAAAATGTCATTTTGTGTCATTTTAAAGATCTTCACTGATTTTGATTCCCTCCAATCCAACCGAAATGATCCCAGATCTAGAAACGTAGCAAAAACACTGGGAAAACAGTCCATGTGAGATCAGTGGATCAACTTCACTTTTGCAATGCTAGGAGAATACTTTTTTGTGCAAATAAAGCAAAAATAACATAATTTACTCTTCTCCAATGACTTGCGTCTTCCGCCATTTTAGTGAGTAACTCAACGCACTGCAGGCAAGCTTTAATAAAGCTTTA
>JAUMHI010000065.1:10212344-10270117 GCA_032359435.1 Enteromius unitaeniatus
CTTCACAGACACCTATGGGCTAACTAAACAGTAATAAGGTTAGCTACTCTGGCTATTAATAACCAACAACAACAACATGTATTAACAACAAAGAGCATTAAATAAAGGAATACGTTAGAATACTGATCCAAATACTAATTTCTTCAGAAGCATGTAAGTCATTACTATCCAAAACCTTTTGTATATATGTCATGTTTTTCACTTTAGAATACTGATACAAATAATTAGTAGAAGGATTTGGATTTACTTGAGTCATTACTAGAGGGTTACATGATCTTCACTTTTTATTATTAATTATACATTATGCATAATTCAAATTAATTATGAACATAATAGCTCATCAGAATATGTAATAATACTATTACTAAACCGAGTTTCTTGTTAGTATTTACTAGAATGTTAGTCATTTTATTAACTGTTACCTTCATTTTTAATGAAGTGCCAGACCGCATCAGTAATAGCTTGGTCTGTTCACTTCATTTTACCACAGATTCATTTACAAACAAGGCACAATTTGTGGGATTTTCCAAAAATATGACGCTGATGAAGACAAGCATGAATTTGAGCCTGTATTGCAAGACTGCAATTCTGGACAGAGTAAAACAGTTTGCTGTCATTTATACAGCTAGAGGAAATCTGGTCTAGATTAGATCTCTGTAGTGCCACTGTGTATGGTCTCTGACACCAGCATGATTCATCAGCCAATAAAAAATGATTCAAAGCTCTTCTGTAGGCCTGTCAGCTTATCAAATAACAGATTAGTACAGCAAGTACAGCACTTTAAGATTGCAATCTCTATGTTGTGTGTTCTTCAATATGCTTGTATACAAAGGCATTTTATTATGTTTTAGCATTCAGCATGTGATCTGATTTAACTAACAGCAATAATATAATCTTCATTCATCTTTAAAAAAGCACAGTGTTTATTTCTAAGACCAGACTGCACAAGTTTCTAATGTTTGTTTTACTCTTTTATAATCTAATAATTTGCACCTGCTTTGGTTCGATACATACGTTTGAAGGTACAGGATACTTTTTTCCAAAAAAGTAAAATATATTTTCCTTTACTTAAACATACATAAAATATGATTTATTCATTATTGTCACAATCTCATTCGGAAATTCAAAAGAAATACATGCACACACAACATAAATGTCTGAATAAGTCTCTGACATCTGAAGCATGCATTTGAAGTCGTTTGATCCCTCAAAGTATTTCTTTATTTCTAATAGGGATTTAGAGATGTGTGTTCACATTCAGAGTTGTTTTTTTTTTTTAAATCGGCACCCACCATCTTCAATCATGTTTCTTCACTGATCTTCAATTAAGAGCCTGCTTGTTGTCTTAGATGTTTGTTTATTTCATCTGGAAGAATATTACAGTAAACAACTGCAGTGCTATAAAAAAAAATAATAATAAGTGAGATGAATCCAGATAAATTGGACCACTTTGCTTGTATTCCCAAAGTCAGAAGTGGCCCAATTTTAAAATAATAGGACATTTAATTATTATCTTTACATTTTCACACACACACACACACACACACACACACACACATGCAGGTTTTTGTGGATTATGTGTGTGGTTTATGGGAACTATCCATAGGTGGTATGGCTTTTATACTGTATTTTCTATTGACCTATACCAAACATACACCAACCCCTTATAGATAACTTTAAGCAATTTTAGATTTAAGAGATAAACGTGTCATCATACATCACATTGTAAAACCTATGCCATTCCCATGTTATTATACAAATTTGTGGGTAACACTTCATTTTAAGCGTCCTTGTTACACATTACATATATTACTATTATAATAACAGTAAATCATGCATACGTAAATGCAAGCAACCCTAAACCACATAGTAAGTACATGAAGTTAATTAATATTACTCTGTACTTAAATGTATAATTACACTGTAACAAAATTACGTGTAACCAATTTGTGTCCTCATAAATCACAAAAACAAGTGCGCACACACACATACACACACAAACACACATGCGCACTTATGTATATGTTGTGAAAGTCTTAAAAATAAACAGAATATGAATTCGGTTTACTTGGAGAAGTACAGCTACTGTCAACTGATTTTGATGAGTCCACAGCATTCAACATATGGTAAACTATGGTAAACTTTGCAAGTATATGTCAACTTTACTAACGTCTAAACCAACAATACCAGTCTGAGAGTTAGTGGGTGTGTAATTGCTAATTAATGATAATTTGTTGACATGTAGTTGGCATGTTGCAAAATTACTTAGCAGTTAGTAGAACGTCTGAAATGGATTATCAAAATAAAGTGTAATCAATTACTTCATATGGCCGAAAACCAAGTTTCAAGACTTCCGACATGGTCTGTTTATAAATGAGTACATTTAACTGCTGTACTTTGAACCTGATGAGAAGAGTATCTCGTATTTTTTTGCATATATCTGGCCTATATCTGAGCCTTTTGTATATGTGCAAATGTTGTTCTCTCAGCAGAACCTACAGGCCACCTAGGAGTTTTGTTTATGGTAGCACGCGCCAGGGCTGCCGGAACTCAGCATGAGCCCGCCTCGAATTTGTTTAGATGAAGAGGGAATGGAGTGCCTTGTAAGAGGGTCTAAGAGGGAGAGCATTAAATTGAAAACATAATTCACCGACACAGTGTGCCAACCCTTGTAATAAAAAAAAGCCCACAAAAAGGACTTTTTCAAGTCAAAAAAGTAGTGCATGCCAGGGAATGTTGTTTTTAATTTTTTTCTATGTCTGCCTGAATATTTCCGGCACGAGATGTTTGGAAATTCTGGAGAAAGATGAATCATGGTTTGATTGCTTGATCAACAATGCTACTATAAACCATTGTGACTTCTCTGAGGGTTTCGTGCGACGCCCTTTTGTTCGTCCCTGTGCGCTGTGAAGTGTGTTTGTAAAACAACCTAAATAGTTCTCGCGCAACCACAGAGATTGCAATCTCGCTTCAGGCGTGAGGGTTCTCCTCGTACTGGCTTTTCTCCTCTGAAAAAGTCGGCATGTCTTGATTGGCAAACCAACCCACCCTGGAGAGGCAAGGCAGGTCTAGATATAGTGCTATTTCTGTTCATTCCCCAACAACATTTAATAGATCGTTGTGTGTGGTTAGATAAAAGGTAAAGGTTTAATTAAGTAGGGGTTGTCTAACCTAGGTGTGTATCTGTGTATGTCTGAGAGAGAGTGAATGAATGAAAATGAGTTAGAAAACAAAAGAAAGAGATAAAGAGAGGTGTTTCAACAGGTGTAAGTGCCTGGTAACCGTCTTCTGTACTCATAATATTACTCTAAAAAAAGATACTACAGGGACATCCGTTATTAAAGTTACCGGGTTGCTAAATGTTTTTCTCATAAATAACAGACAGTTATACACTAAAGTTCCAAATCTCAGCATAATTCTGAAGGATTACACTGAAAGAGTGTGTGTAAAGAGTGACGGCTGCTGAAAATTCAGCTTTGGCATTACAGGAATACATTAGATTTTAAAATATATTAACACAGAAAACATTTTTATTGTAATAATATTTCCAAGCATTACTGTCAAGCATAGGCGACTTCTTAAAATTAACTCATCATTGATTCTTATAAACTTAAGCTCTATCATTGCAGTGGGCAGGTGTTTCCGTTCAACAGTCTAAAACAAAGTGCACACAAACATAGGGAGTGCGCATATCTCTGGGAAATGTAAGAGCAAAGGAAACAACGTTTCCATACTTTAGCAAAGGAAAACCCTACCTGGTCTCATGGAATAAATGTACCTTGGTGCACTTTTTAGTGAGACACAAAATATATTCCAACAAGTACATATCACTGCAATTTCCAAAAGAAATGAACACTAGAGGCAGTTAAAAGGAAGTTGAAATGACACTTTTGCATCAACAAATGTGTTTTTATATCAGTTTTGCATGTTTTAAAACTACCGGGTAGGTTTAGAGTTGGATTTGGTGTAGGTCATATTTCCAACATGATAGAGCATTAACTTTCAGCAACAGTCCACGGATATTTCAATTCTGAGCTGCCGCAACACATTACGAAGGAGTTTTAGTGCCACCAAAAAAAAAAAAATCTAAAACTACGCAAATAAAGTCATAATATTACGAGAATAAAAGTCGAAATATAATATTTAGTATAGTGCACTTGTGAATGACGTGGATTGAGAGAAGGCCACCAGATAAAGGCATATTTGAATATTGTTGCGTCCGAGCGGCTGCTTGATGTTACTGAGATGATGTTACTAAGAACTCGCGGAAATCGCTTAATATCAAGAATAAGATATTTATTAAAGCGCTGAACTTTTGATCTTAACATCAGCTCCAGACTCAGGCCACATTCCTTTGGGGGTGCTGTAGCTCTCTTATTTAACCCTTTTTAATAAACTACAAAGACATTTATTTGGGATTATTAGCAGAAATTACATAATGTTTAACATTCGCGGGGCAAAATTCCGGTGGCCTTCTCTCAATCCACGTCATTTACAAGTGCATACTAAATATTATATTTAACTTTACTCTCGTAGTTTTTACTTTAATCTCGTAATATTACGACTTTATTCTTGTAGTTTTCAATTTTTTTTTTTGGTGGCACTAAAACTTCGTTGTAGCAACACATACCTATATCAATGTAATAAAGTGTGCCAGGGTTCACATATTAAGCCTGTGTTTTAGCACCTCTCAGTGGACAGTTTTCTTTTAAACTGCTGTGAAACGTGCAGTGGTGTTGCACAAAAAGAGCACAGAGGTACATATATTATGAGACCAGTTTGGGAAAACTGTCTCCTCTTCACTTATTTAGAATCCTTTGACATTTTTCTTTACAGATGAACTGATGAAAATGTAAAAAACATTTAAATGCAGTGTGAGTCACTTTGGATAAAAGTGTCTGCTAAATGCTTAAATATAAATCCTCGGTTATAAATCCTCCTCAGGATTATGTTTTGTTCTCTGATCACTTACGTCATCCGCTGGGAGTGTTTCCGGTTACCTCAGTCAGCGAGAGTGACAAAAAAAGTGTGTATTACATTTGAATTTACTACAGAAGGCCTTTATTTACCCCCGGAGCCATGTGAGGGATGTTTTATTATGGATGCCTGTAATTTATTTAACATTTTCCAAAGTGTATACAGCAAACACCCGCTTAGTCCTCGAAGGGGTATGAACAGTTTTTAATATAACTCAGATTGGATTCATCTGAAAGAAGAAAGTCAAGTCACATACATGCAAGATGCATCAAAGCTAAGTAAGAGACTAATTTTCATTTTTGGATGAACAAACCATTTTAAACAAGCAAAAAAGTATACTGTCAGCATAATACAATAAATTACACTTACTTATATTCAAAATTTAGTACAGTAGTCCTCAGTATTTTTTTTAAGTGGATTTATATATTTTGCAGTGTATGATAGTTAGGTTATCATAACAGGGTGAATATTAGTCTGCTGGCCCTCAGTTACCAGCCAAAAGCACTGAATGAGCTTCTAGTGCTACAATGACATTTAAAAGATAAAAGAAAAAAATTCTCCTGAGAAATCTCTTTAAACAATGCCCACGAAGTAGCAATGCTATGAGTTGCATGCTCATACACTGGGTCGCGGAGCGCACCCAAGACAAGACTAAAGACAAGTTCCAAGGGGACACAATCAGCTTGCAGTGATTAGAATGACGCAAGTGACCTACTTGTAAATACAAATGTTTGGAATTGATACCTCAGTGTCTCTGACTTAGTTTAGTGAAGACAGATAAAAGCAATGTGAGGTAGACAGGACTGCATGGTGTCAATGTATATCTCTTGCCCTTTAGTCACCACTAAAGGTGCCTTGAGAGTTACATAAACTGGGCTGGCTTACTGACAACCATTTTTGATGTCTTAAGACAGATTGAACAAGTGACAAAATATTTTCTGTTGGCATTTGATTGTACTGTTATTTATTCTCACCTTTAGCTGAACTGTTTTGTGTAATGAAGTGTTGACATGAGCCAAGAATTCCTCCATCACTCTCTCTGTTCCTCACACGCACATACACAAACACATAATTGCACAACAAGGCTTATGAAGAAAAAAACCGACCTAGGTCAGGTTTGAGTCTGACCTAGGTCGTGATCCCATTCCACTATTCTTCTCTCCACTGCAACATCCTATAAAGATATAGGATGGCATCAAAAACCTTTGAACCTTTCCATTCCACAAAAGGTTCTTTATGGTGTTAATGCTATTAATGTTCTTCAAACTAAGAAAAAATGGTTCTTTTAAGAACTGTTAACTGAATGGTTCTTTAGGCAACCATAAATGTGACCCTGGACAATAAAACCAGTCGTAAGTGTTCATTTTCAGAAATTAAGATTTATACTTGATCTGAAAGCTGAATAAATAAGCTTCCCATTGATGTATTATATGACACAACTATATGAAAATCTGAAATCTGAGGGTAGAGAAAAATCTAAATGCTGAGGAAATCACCAAAGTTGTCCAAATGAAGATTTTATCAATGCATATTACTAATCAAAAATTAAGTTTTCATTAAGAAAAGAAGACAAATCAATAATTTTGACCCATACAATGTGTTTTTGGCGATTGCTACAAATATGCCCCAGTGACTAAAGACTGGTTTTGTGGTCCAGGGTCACAAATGGTTCTCTGAAAACCCAGCTGAACCCATTATTTCAAGAGTATAGTGGGCAAAACACTGTTGGTATAACTTGTACTTTAGTCAAAAGTAAAGTGTACACAAAAGCTATGGAAAACATTTATAACAAGCAGTTATCTTGCGCTTACTTTATCATTCATGGTGATTATGTTTAGCAGGGCACAAATGTATGTGTGTGTGTGTGTGTTAATGGATCGATGTTGAATTACCCTGTTCTTTCTGTAATCTGCATCTGGAGATCCGTTTGTTCCAGTGTTACTTCCTCTGATTAATAACCCAGACAAATATGAATGAGTAACACTGGATCAATACAGGACTATACTGACCAACAATAGCATCTGCCACTCAGTCAATGCCTCCAATGAACATTACTTTATTGAGTGTACTTTAAGGGAGAGTTCACAAGAAATAAAAATAAATAAATATATATATATACAAAGAAAGTCTATGGGTTCCAAAATAACAACGCATTCCACTGGCTACCATAGTGCGTATGGACAAAAAACAAACAAACATACAATTCTTTTGTCAATTTTACAATTTAAAGAGATTTGCTTTATTTCTATTTCATAGTAAGGACCGTTTATCATTCAATCAGATTCAAACTGATTTCAACTATATAACAAAATATGAATATCAAACACCCACCCTGGCCCTGGTTTCTTTTACAGTAAATCACTGCAGCAGTAAAGCGAGGGCGGGGTGTGTCGTGCGAAGCACAGTGCGTGAGGAGGGCGAGCGTTTGGATCCCCTTTCAAGTTTAGACAAAGACAGCAGAACGGCTACGCTCGCCAGGTAAACACAGATCCACCGGGAGACCATAAGGGTGGAGGGTGGGGGAAGCTTGTTGCTTACATTTCTCTTAAAAATGCCTCCTGTGCAGCACAGAGTGCAGTTAACGCTGTCAACACGTGGCATACAGTGCAACTCATATCAGATAATTCACTATCAGATTTTTTTTTAAGAAAATGCCTTTTGTAATGTTTTCTCTGGGCTGCATGCGAGCAGAGCTGCCGTAGCGTGTGAGGAACAACGATAAAGAGCTGAGGACCATCTAAATCAGCCTGCAACATAGATTGTCCAAACATGATGTTCTCTTCCATATCCTAAACTTGTCATCCCACCATCTTGAAACACAAAATAGTGGATGTAGACCCACAGAACTTTAGTTCAGCCTTGCAGATGTATAACCACAGTAAAATTAACAGATTTAAGGTTTACTCTCACACACATACATCACCTCTGAATAACCTCGCTGTAATAACAGTGCTTGCCTACCTCTGTATGTTTGTTTATTTTGCTTTTACTGGTTTGGCAAGTTAACATCACCTCAGGTGAAAAGCCCTCTGCGAGTGTCTATGAGTTTTAAAAAGTGCAAAGAAAGGACATACACAGTCGCACACTCACAGGCACGCACACACACACACACACACACAAACACTGAACAGACAATGTGGGCAGATGTTTTGTTGTTAAACACATGGCTACTCTCAGCAGACACGGGGACTCACAGAGTTTACATGTTTCAGATTCCACTCACATGAATACACACCCACACTGACACAAGCCCATTTCACACAAGTGAGAAATCAGACCCTGTCGGTACTCATATATTAGAATCAGTTATTTTAAATGTATTGCTTCTTAAACAATAATAAGCCTAATCTTAAAAGACATTAAAAACAACATATCCGCAATGAAAAACACAAGCAAATGAATTAAATAATCAACTAATTACATATATGTGTGTGTGTGTGTGTCATGTTTTTATATTTATTATGTATATGCAAATACAAAAATACAAACACAGGCATGTATATAATTAAGAATAATATGTTATGTTTATATTTGAAATGTATTTATATATAAAATATAATTGAAAATGTAAGAATGTAAACGTATAAAATGCATATACATGTAAATATTTTCTAAGTATATACTGCATGTGTGTGTATTTATATATACATAATAAACATACACATTACACATACATGTATTATTTAAACATTTTTTTTATTTTGGATACGATTAATCACAATTAAATGTTTAACAGCACTAATATATACACACACACACACACACAAACAGTTATATTGAAAAAGGTGAGGGGTAACTAGACTCTAGTAATTCAGTATCAGCTCAGATGACGAAGCATTTTTGTCCAGTTTGCTCAGAAGAAAGTCTGTCAATGCATTTTAATAACAATGCTGCCGTGCTTTCACATGACTGCGCTTAAATAGACTAAATGCAGGGACAAAACCACAAATTGTTTTAATGAAATATTCACTTCAGTCCTATACATACCTTAACTCCATACCACGAATGGTTCAGTTTCTCACTCATAAACTGAAATAAACTGTCTGTGTTTTATTGTCACAGACTCAAAACCACATTCAGAGACCAGCTTCTAACATGACACCACGCACCTGCAATCCTCGCAGCTCTGTCACGCCAAACACACACACACTTTGCTAAACGTTATACACTTGCTGTCACGCAAAGAGTTAGCAACACACTCAAAAACAGAATTAGGTTTCACACTTTGTAGTGATAAAATGCTATTCGCACTTGCAGATGTAAACACATAACCACTCAACAACAAACACACAACTACTCATTGTATCAAATTACACACTTGGAACAAAGATAACAAAAACAAACCTAAGTGGGAGGAAAGAGAAAATTTAAGGAATTCATTAAGAGAAAAAGAGAGGGAAATGCTGGGTGCAGTGTGTAGCATGAATCAAACAAGGCATAAAACAGGTGCATGTTCTCTCATGACAGCTCTGTAAAAGGGTGTCGTTGGGATGTAATCAAATATGAAATACTTTTTGCACGCATTGAAACACCGGTGCTGCGATACGAGCCAAAGCCTCTGTGATAATGAGCGCGTAGACTCAGCTGCTGTATCATTTCTCTCGGCTGTTAGCTCAGCGGTGCGCTAACATCTTACCGGCATTTTAAGTGCCAAAGCTGAAATGGTGTAGTAATCATAGCATCTGGTGGTGGTTAAAGATCTGGGCTGGTAATACAAACTATAGAAGTGATGATGTATCAGCTGGAGAGTGGTGTCAATTGCTGACACAACCTCTGTGAACTCTGTGAGGCCTTGTCGAGACACTCAGTCCCATTTATCATTAGTAAATGGTAAGTGTGCTGTATGTCACTTTGGAAACAGCTAAATAACGAAAACACTATCAAATCTATAACTACTTAATAGCCAGTATTGAAATAATATACTATTTTGTATAAATGAATGAAAAATAATACATGAAAGCACTTTTTTAATGCTTGACGTGAATTTAGGTAGCACATTATTATAATGTGGTTTCAAAAATAATGGTTTATTGTAAAATAATAGTGCTATTACATTAGTAAAGATTAAATTTAACTGTGTGTAACGTAAACATAGATGAGTCGCACAATTAAATTAAATTTAATAATTTGATTAAAATTATATATATATATACACACACAGTTATATATATATAGATATATATATACACACAGTGAGTATAAATATATATAGATTTTTTTTTTTTTCAAATATAAACCTATGTGTACAGTTTATGCATGTATATATATATATATATATATATATATATATATATAATACATAAGTTTTCAAAGGAAAATGTATTTGTATTAAATGGGTTTTTGATAGACATAATAAAATAAATATATTTAAAAAATCAATATCAATCAATACTGATAAATATAATTAATCTCTATATGTCAGTACTGATACAGGGCAAATCTTATTTAAAATCTGTTGTAATTTAACTCCAAAATGTTTTATTTGCAAAATAATACCCAGACAGCCAAACAAATTCTTGAAATACTTGATGGCTTAGTTGGTATTTAAAAGCAAAAAGATAAGCACAATGTTGATCAAGTGCTGGATCCTATCTACACTCTAGACGGATGATAAATAGATGACTTTGAACTTCTTGTGTTGAGAAAAAAGACCATGACACCTGCATTTAAAAGAAGATAAACCACATGCACACCTGCGCACACACACTGTGTTACATACAGAAGGCCTGAACTTAAAGTTATCAGATGGCCGCTTGGGCTAAACACAGCAGAAGGAGAATAATAATTTCAGCTGTCACAAAGAGAGAGAGGTAGCGACTTTTGCAGGCCCAGGATCAAACTGCCAACCATTTAATACTGTCTCTTTCTATTAGCGTTCGATTACACTTTTGAAAAGGAGAAAGCTTGGTCGACATGCCCTTTAAATGTCAGTTTTAGGCCTGCTCATATGTTCAGCCTGCTGGAAATCATTTCTTCTTGGAATGGTAGGGAAATGAGTAAGCACAGGGCCGAAACTCTATCTGACTGCAGCGGTCTGGAGCCGCACACAGTGCCAAACTGCTAAATTCATATTTATTTGAGTTTATGACTGTGGAAGCAGTCAAGGTTTTTGAATATATCCAGGGATATTCCAAGACATTTTGGTCTCTTAACAGAAATGTGGTCGGCATCATACATCAGGACATAATTTATTTCAGGACAATTCATCAAAGTAAAAGGTTTTGTTGTTTAAAAATGAAGTATATCTGTGTTTCGTGTGTGGTTTATTTGAGTGGATTTACCAAGACCTTTTAGTTTTAAAATGGATGGTTTTACAAAAGTATGGTTTACATATGACAACTCTAGGCCTGGGACAATGGAGGTTTTTTTAATGCATAGATGAGTTTAGCAGTATAAGACGTTTTATAATGCATAAATAAACTGACCCTGTACACCCCAAAATGAACATTTGGTTATTGACTCACCTTTACGTTGTTCCAAACCTGACCTACTGTGTTTCTTCAAAAGAGGATATGCTGTGTGCTGATAAATAAAACTTCATATATCGGTACTGATGTGCAATGCATACAATATTGTATTTTTTCTACTTTTTTTACTTACCATCATGCTTGTGACTTTATCTTTTCTGTGAAACACAAAAGAAGATATTTTGATGCCTCAGCGTCTCTTTGACCGCACACTAAAAGCCAATGGGCTCCAATGTCATTTTGGACTCATATTCTTCAAAATATAGTATTTGTTGTGAAAATTTAAGTTATGGTTACCGAGAACCCAACAGTAACACATGCCGAGACTGTCTCCATGGGAGACTATATAATCATTTGTGTATGTATGTGTATTTGTGTGCGTGTGTTTATAGGCACACACCACAAGTCGCACAGGCTTGCTTGCCTGCCCCATGAACCCAGAAAATTACACACGCCATCGGTGCACAAGAGAATGTTTTGGATTCACTCAAAGAAAAAATATCCCAAAGGCTTTATGTAGGTGTGGTTCAAAAGACAGTTAAATGATTATCACTCACCTTAGGGCACGTTAGGAACTTACGAAACTTCATGACCTTTCACTGTGCCTTCACCTCTGCTGAGAGAATAAAAGAGATTTGTTCACTTGGATTTTTTAGACAGGTGTTATCTATTTTTTCCATATACCCTGACCTGTGTGTGATCTCTGTGGTGCTCCTCATCCCTGTTCATACCATTTTAGATATACGTGGATGGCCCTCATCCAAGCTCATCATAAATGCAGTAAACTTCCCCATTCTTTTAAAAGTCAGCAACTGCCACAAGCAAATTGTTTCATTAAAGATGTAAACTCAGTTTACAAACAGTGATCGTGAGTGACACGTTGATGTCAGGTATTGGGTGCGTCAGAATCAGGTGTGACATTCCACATACCGTGGCGAGGCCACCTTGCCAATTTCACGGTTAAAATGAATAAGCAGGCATGTACTCTTTGTCTAGCCGTGTATTTATGTCTGTAAACAATGAATAAGCAGAATGGGGAACTCAACTTTGATGCAAGTCCAGCTATAACTGCTTATCCTATTCATTAAAGAATGTTTTGTTTAGGATTTTCTAAAGGTCATGATAAGTTTAACTTACAGCTTTTTCTATCCTTGATTTGTGTTGAGTTACTTAAATGGTAGGCTACATTCATATATTTATAAATATTTGATATATATATAGTGTAATATAAAACACTGAGAATATTTCATTTTCGTTTCATGTCGTTTTTGGTTCCCTTATGCAGTATAGGCAAACTACACACAAACACACACACAATGGTTTCACTATAATTGAGAGTATATTTCACATGCCACTGAGTTTCCATCTACAGGTTGATGATGCACAAGAACCCACTTGAACTTAAACCTCACACCAACCTGTTGAAACGATCACATTTAAAGGAAAGCACTGACTTCATAAATAGCATCCTTAGAGCCACTTGAAACATATGCAGAATTTATTTTGAACTTACGACTCCAAACCTCACACAGTTACGGGGGCAGGTGAGCATCTCTAAACCCTTAACTCGCGTGAATGCGCTTGTGATTGATAGGTCTAGACTCTAAGCCCCGCCTCCGTGGGCCGTCCCTACCGAGCGATTATATCAACGGCAGCCGGTGCACTCTGCTCTCCCATGAGGAGTTTTTAACGCATAGGAAGTGATAACTCTTGTTTCTTTAATAGACTTTGACACTGACTGAGACTGAGCACTCCCGAAAAACAAAGACTCTCTGAGCTAACTTACTCTCTCAGCTACTATAAAGTGACAGAGGCGCCTCATAATGAAGTTGGAGGTCTTCTCTGCGAGTCGCCTTGTGGACAAGCCGCTGGACCTGTGCAGTGACATGGATGTGAACGTGGCTTCACCGCTGTCCACGGAGGAGGAATTGGGCTCGGATGGAGACTGTTCAGCCAACAGCCCAGGACCAAGTGCCCCCGTTTCGGACGGGAAGGCGAAACCATATACGCGTAGACCCAAACCACCATACTCCTACATCGCGCTCATTGCTATGGCCATACGCGATTCCAACACCGGCCGCCTCACACTTGCTGAAATAAACGAGTACTTGATGAAAAAATTCCCGTTCTTTCGGGGCAGCTACACGGGGTGGCGCAACTCCGTGCGGCATAACTTGTCATTAAACGACTGCTTTTTAAAAGTGCTGCGAGATCCCTCGCGTCCGTGGGGAAAAGACAACTACTGGATGTTGAACCCACACAGTGAATACACTTTCGCAGACGGCGTTTTCCGCCGGAGGAGGAAGCGCATCAGCAAGAAGATCCTGAGCGCTTCGGGATCTGAAGAGCGCGAGCGCTCGGGTGACAGCAGGCTCCCGGCGCGCGACGAAACCTCGAAGTTCTCCAGTTCCTTCGCCATCGACAGCATCCTCAGTAAACCCTTTACCCGGAGGGAGCAAAGCACAGAGGACACGTGTTTTGGTACCAGGCTAATGCTGTCAGCCGCTCCGCGCTTTCTGCCGGTGGTCATGGGCTATCCGCCGCAGACAGGATTCCAGGTCAGTTCTGAGGTGTCCAGTGCCTTTCCGATCTACAGGTGTAATACGGCAGACATTAGCCGAATGCCGGACATACCGAATTCCCTTCCGGGTTTGGCACACTCCCACACTACTATACAAGAGACTGGATTTCACCCTTTCAGAATAGACTCTCTGCTTTCATGAAAGTGAACAAGCCAATTTGCTGACATTCGCACGCTTAAACGCAGTTTCTTTGGTGTTTGACACACCAGTCATGTGCACTTTCCTCTGTTAACAGGTGTGTTTTAGGCCTGTGTGTGTGTTCGTGGTTTAAGTCCATGCATGCACAAACCTTCCTGCAGTGCTGCATGTCTGCTGTTTAGATGAATCAATGTCGCGCCAGTGCAGTGTTTACTGATTCCATTTTCATTTCTTGTAAACGATGGCATAACCATGCCGGTAATTATGGACAGATTGTGTATTTAAATGTAGTCTATTTCTTTTAAAAAACTGTGTTGGGTTAAACTTGTACCGTGTTTTACGTCTGTGGAAATATGATGGTTTATTTAGAGCTGTGCTCAATTGGACAACATATGCAGTTGTACTTTCGTTAATAAAAGAAAATATGACTAACATAGAATAGCATTTTCATTCATTGTTCATTCGTATTCTTACTTTGAGTGACACTTAAGTCACCGTTTGCATCACTGTTTTATCTTACGATGATTGTGAGATATGTGTTACCATGGCAAAGGCAATGACGAAAACACTGGAAATGAAAATGCTGATGGATGTACAACTTCTAAGCATTAAACTGTGACAAAACACATAATCACGATATATATATATATAACAGCCAACAAAAATCACTATCACTTGAGATGGTTACCATAGCAACCGTACATAGCCCAGTTTAGGGCAAGTAGCCTACACCTAGACAAAACTATATATGCACTAAACGACAAAAAAGCATTACTTTTTGATGTACATACATGTATATTATTTACCAATCCACAAAATCACAAACACTTTAATTTAAGCAGTCTTGGGGATAGAATTCCTATACAAATTAGTAGTTGACCCCTTGTATATTTCGCAAACTCCTTACATTTATCATTTATCATAACGTGAAATTACAAAGTCTTTTTCACTGACTCAAGAAACTCGTGATTCTAACACAGTTTCCCTTCAAATGATTGCAGAAAATTCAACACATATGCCTTCAAGCATGAGTCACTGAAGCTGCAGCCACACATTCACGCGCCAAATAAAAGTCGAAATTTGAAGTTGAAATTAATGGAAACGACACTTGGCAAACAAGTCAACTCAATCCATTCAAATAGCATTCAAGCTCCTAAAAGAAAAAAAAAAATCAGTGTCCAATTTATGCAGAAATATTTCTATATTTCAGTTCTTTGTAAGCCTAAAGTTTATGTTATCAGTAATTAATATCGCTATAGCCTATATCATTAATATTTATGTAATAGCCTAAAATAATAAATTCATCGGCCTATCTATAATGTCACTATAGGCACTGATTTTTATTGAGTGATTGAATTATAAATTGAATATAGTTATACCTTTATAATCAAAGCAAATGCGCCCGCAAATGCGAAATGAACTCTTCGTCATGGCTTATTCTGGTAGGCCTATAGCACAAATCACAGAGCATTTCAAAATTGCGTTGAATTTTGCCGGTCAAAATAAAACATATCTACAGTGTTTGCAGACGAATTTATTTCCATTTGAAATCACACACATATAAAATTCCAGCCTACTGCAATCTCACCCCTGCTGAGATCCTCGACTATATGCACCCACGGGGACAGCAAGAAATAAACCACTAGAAAGATTTATAACAATATGTACCGTTTTTAGATTTCCTATTAATGCACATTTTATTTTGTAAATTGTGGGTATTTTTTCTTTCATCACTTTTTTTTATTTTGCTCGTCTTAAACATGAAAATATGTTGCGCTGTCCGCGGTACTGAAGCAGGCCCATCGTTTCCTTTTCAATTATATTCTTTAGTCACGCCATCGCTATGTGTTGACAGCCCTGTAGTTTTTAAGTCAGGGAACGGTCCTGATGAAGAGCGAACCATCTCTTTGTGGACTTGTCTTGCTTCACTGATATCAATTTTTATGTAAACTACTCCCCAGTGAATGAATGAAGAAATGTATGTCTATTTAATTAGGCCTAATTAATAAAGAGAACGTTCTTTTATAAAGTGGCAAAACAAATCCACAATCAGCATACATTAAAATAAATAAAGGTTGAGAAAAGTCCAAGCGTTTGAGGATGATCGCATATTCTTGCCCTTATTAACGCTTGAAGGAAGCTCACGGATTGATTTAGGCTACTTTTTGTCGTCATGGCATGCATAAACAGCAAGCAATGCACTGTCTTGCAGTCAACTTTTAAAAGCTTGCTTATTTGAAATGCTTGCCATTTAAGTGCGATGCTGCAACCTGCAGGTGAAGTCGCGGAATGACACACCTGTCCGCGTAAAAACCGTTAGCTGGCAATCCAAGACCTTTCCCTTCAGCTGCAAACATTATAGCGCTTGTTTCGTAACGTGGCTTACGTGGAAACCACGTTAAATAACCATATAGACCAGACCAATGGAGTGGTTATCTCCAGAGATAAAACGCATGTTTAAACCAAATTAAGTACACTTAACAATATACCAAACGAAATATACCAAATACATTACAACGTAACCTATAGCAAGTCAAATACATTCATTCTGGTCTCCAAATTACCAAATAACCGCGCAGTAAAATGCTTTCAAACAAGGATTTTGTTTAGGCTACATCAATTTAACCTGCGCCAAAAAACTAAACAAAACAGCAAGCATCAAGTTAATATAATCTTGCAAAATTAAATTTTTCTTTGTGTAAAGCTAATGGATTAAATAATAGGCCTACACTCTTCAACAGAGCTGTGAAACAATAATTAGAAAATAAAATATGATGCAATATTATAACAACTAGTCCGTTCATTAATATTATTTCAAAATGTTTTCAATCGCAAGCGCCCCTTTTCTCTAATAATTTAAAAAAGTACATTTTTACCCTAGAATATTACTGTAGCCTAACTCTGTGTCAGGTGTGAGTCTGCCTTTTTACATTTTTCTGATAGCCTATACTTCACATCAGGAATAAAATGGCCTCGGATCAAGGGTTGACTGGAGCCTTTGATGCGTACAGTTTGACAATGAATAAGTCATAAATCTTGTTTACAGTGCCTCAATTAGGTCTGTAATGAAAATAGATCAGCGCGTGTATGTGCGCAGGGGAGCGCGATGCTTTCTTACGCACATGCACTCATAGAGATGGCCTGTGTTCAAAGTCTGGTGCAGAGCTCGGTTTCCTCTGGAGCAGCCGCGGGTATCCGGGACTCGGCGGGGGTCAGGCGCTCAGCGGGCGGGGGAAACCCGCCGAAATACTGCTTATGTAGCGCGGGAACATGTTTTTATCCACATCCTCACGGTAAGCTAAAACTAGGGGATTGTTGATTCGCTTTGTTCAAAAGAACACTTAAAAGAGTTGGGTGATTAAAAAGGGAGGGGAAAAAAGAGAGCGCGAGAGATAACATATCCCGTGCCATTTATGAAAAAAAAAGCCAGGAGCCATAATGCTGTATTTGTTGTCTATAAATATAACGCTATTTATAATAGCATGAATAATAATGTGATAAACTGTAAACAAACAATATGAATCATTGAATAACAATATCAATTAAAAATACAAAAGCACAAAAAGGTTCGAGTAAAAATATTCTGTTGATCGCCTTT
This sequence comes from Enteromius unitaeniatus, assembly GCA_032359435.1. NCBI lineage: Eukaryota > Metazoa > Chordata > Actinopteri > Cypriniformes > Cyprinidae > Enteromius > Enteromius unitaeniatus. The sequence goes on from JAUMHI010000065.1 coordinate 10,230,107, forward strand.
AATGCCAGTCAGTAATATATATATATATAATTTATTCATTTATTTATTTTTGCCAGAATATGTAGACCTAATCAAAAGTTTTTGAACAGCAAGATTTTTAATGAATTCTCTTTTGCTCACTAAGCCTGCATTTATTTGATCCAAAACACTGCAAAGCAGTAATATTGAGAAATATTTTTAATATTTAAAATGACTGCTTTCCATTTGAATTATATTTTAAAATGTAAATGTAATCCCTGTGATCTCAAAGCTGAATCATTACTCCAGTCAAATTATCCTTACTATTCTAATATTCTGATTTGCTGCTCCAAAAAACTTTTAAGATCATTTTTTTTATGTAACAGCTAAACAGAATTGTTTAGGTTTCTTTGATGAATAGACAATTCAGAAGAACAGCATTTAGGCCCATCTGAAATAAAAATCATGAATCAATTTAATGCATCCCTGCTAACCAAAAAGTATTAATTTCTATCATTTCATAATTTAATAATAAATAATGATTTGAACACTGGCCCCGAGCTTTAGAATTATTTTGTGCATAATGTTACAAATGCGTTTTATTTAAGATAAATGCTGATCTTTGGATCATTCTATTCATCAAAGAATCCTGAAACAAGATACTGAACTTAAACATAATATAATAATGCATGTTTCTAGAACAGCAAATCAGCATATTAGCGATTTCTAAAGGATCATGACACTGAAGACTGGAATAACGATGCTGAAAATGCATCATTGTCGTCACAGGAATTAATGCAAAGCAGTTCTTTTAAATAGTAAAACATTTCACAATATTAACGCTTTTGCTGTATTTTGGAAAGAAGAAGAAAAATGCAGGCAGAAGAAGAGAAATATTTAAAAACATAAAAATCTTCCTGTCCAAATGTTTTTTACTGGTAGTGTATGTGTCTTGTAAGCAATGTAATATTCTTTAGTCTCTTTTAACATAAATGTTCCTTTTTAACTTTAACATTCAAAACAAAAACAATAAGACTCATAACAATTATGTTTTTAAAAGCAGGCCTACCTTAATCTTTCAATATGTAGTAGCCTAACCAATGTAAGAATATATGCATTAAACGTGTTTACGTTTATATAAATAAATTCATATTGAGGCTATATCTAAGACTGCTGTGACCCTTCTTTGCTTGCGGAAGCTGTCGACGTCCAAATGGCTAATTGGCCTTTTCTTTTGTTAATGAACGCCGGACTCAAGGGATGTGCTGTAGCCCGGGGCCTGTAAGCTGATCCTGGAGCGCTGTGTGTGGTATCCAGACCTCTCGACAGAGACAGCCTGCTTCCACTCGAGCCAAAGTCATTCCTCTTTCTCTCTCCCTTGTCCACGTCTGTCTCTCGCTGATCACTGTCTCCCTCATTTGATGGTATGGTTTATTTATTTTAGCCCTGCTGGCTTTATTAAGGCCCCTCGCGCTCATTGAGTTCTTGTTCGTATTGACATCCCTCCAAGTCCATTAGATGAAATTCACAAATTCACAACGCAAACACTAGGATTAGCCCACTCGATAAACTGAGCTAATTTTTAATAAAAATTCTAATAATTCCACTCAACTTTATTTTCCTAAAGCGTGCAACTCTGACTCATTCAGAGCATATTTTATAAACAAGCCAAAAGAATAAGCAAGCTTCAGCCAGAAAGATGATGATAATGATGAGAGACGCGATGTTTGTGGTCTCATAGTGATCGATTGAGGGTCAGTTGATTTTGGTGGACAGTGCGTAAGGCTCTAGAGAGAGAGAAAGAGTTGAGTTTGTGGGGGTCTAGGGGTTTGAGGGGGTGGGTGAGGCGGGAAAGGAGGAGCAATTAGAGGAGAGAAAGCCGGGGAGAGTTATTGAGTGATTGGCTGTCGAGTTTTGTTTAGTTGAGGCGCTGCACGAACTCAGTCTTTCCATTTCTTCCTCAAAAACGGACTACAGCCGCCAGGATCCGAGCGCAGCTCGTGGCAGAAAGAGAACCGTTTCAAAACGTTAATAAGGACCACTGTTACGCACGTTGCTTGGATAGTTTCCCTAACCAAAAACAGGATTTTGATCACAACCTCAAATCCAGCAGAAGAAGGGCGTTGAGTCTACACATGAAGCCTTGTTAAATCCGCATAAGAGTGGCGTTTATTCTCAGAGCCTGTGTTTTCTTGAACCTCGTTAGTGGTCATCGAGTATCTCAATCTTTAGCTTTTTCTTCTGTCAACGTCATCGTCTGTCAGCCAGTTGTGTCCGTACGTCAGCGCGGGACAGATGACGACTGAGAGCACCCACGGAACGCTGCGCTCGACGCCCCCGGTCAGGACCAGTCCGGCGTCCAACGCGCTGCATCCAGGACTGATGAGCTCGACAGGTAACCTGGAAGACCATGGCACGGTGTCTAAGACTAAAAAGACTAACTCAGGGCTGCGACGCCCGGAGAAGCCGCCCTACTCTTACATTGCGCTCATAGTGATGGCGATTCAGAGCGCGCCGACAAAGCGCCTGACACTGAGTGAGATTTACCAATTCTTACAAACACGCTTCCCTTTTTTCCGAGGCTCGTATCAGGGCTGGAAAAACTCTGTTCGGCACAACCTGTCTCTGAATGAGTGCTTCATTAAACTACCAAAAGGTCTTGGGCGGCCGGGGAAAGGACATTACTGGACTATAGACCCCACCAGTGAGTTTATGTTCGAGGAAGGGTCATTTCGGCGAAGACCACGAGGATTTAGGAGAAAATGTCAGGCTATGAAACCCATGTACAGAATGATGAACGGCTTAGGGTTCGGTTCCGCCATTTTACCCCAGAGCTTCGATTACCAAGCTCCCACCGGAGCACTTGCGTGCCATGGCACTGGCTATAACCTGGACCTCTCTGGTAATGGTTATGAGTCAATAAACAGCGGGCACCATGGCCACATGTCCCCCAGCTCCAGACATGGTTATATGGCTAGCTGTCCAGTGCCTGGGAACGGAGACTATGGCGCGGAGAGCAACACCAGTCCAGTCTCTTCTTCCCCTGCAATAGCGGGCGGGCTTGAGGGCCACTCGCCGTATTCAGAGGGAACCGCACTGTGGGCCTCTTCTTCAAATTCTCCATACCTAAAACAGCAGACTACAGTCTCCAGCAATTCGCCGTCCACGGGACAGCATCCAGGAATATTCACCTACTCCCTGGAACAGGGCTACATACAGCCAAGTGCGAGAGACAACGCAGACATGTCAGGTAAAAAAATAACGTAGTCTACACATAATCCCTGAAACATTTAGATGACATTACTTTCAAATACACGTGTTGTAGCTATACGCTGTAAAATGTAGGCCTATAAACTATTTAGGCTAAAACAATTATCAAATCTAAAAAACTACTTTGCGATTCCAAAGTATGATAAAAAAAAAGTCAAAATTATAACGCATTAGGCTTAAGGTAACTATATATTTATTTTTTTTAATTGATAGCTGTTAAATTAATCTTATTGCAACTTTGTGAGCATGAAAAGCGTTGAAAGCATATTTTGCAATAGAGATTTTTCAGGCATCCGAACAGTTTGGGTTCGAGACAGATGCATTAATAATGTATACTAATAATACAAATAATAAGAGTTATTATTATTATTATTATCAGAAAGGGGTTAATAATTCAACTTTTATGTAATTATATTCTAATAGCCTAAATGCAAAAAAAACATTTTGGATACTTTAAAATAAAATGACCAAAGAAATGTATTTTGTTACAAAATATTTAGGCCTACAAATGTAATGAAGCGACAGGGATATTTAAGGCGACTCTCAAATATGGGTGTAAAATTTCATATATGGGTGTAGAAATTGTGAGCTGATAAATACATGTAAAAAGCAACAACACGATTTGATGTAATGGTCATGATGTGTGTATTTATCTGACTGTGTGTATATCTATCCGCAGTTGGTATATCGCGCTATCCGACACATTCATCCCCAGTCGGAGAACGGAAGGACTTCATGTTGAATTTTAACGGAATTACCTCTTTCCATCCGTCTGCTGGTGGATATTATCATCACCATCATCATCACCATCACCATCATCAGAGCATGCATCAAGACGTCAAACCTTGCGTGATGTAGTCCGCTTGTTGCGGAGCGAGTTGCACAGAGATAAGCACTTGGGATAGCTGTGAGGTAAAGACAATTAATGAAGGATTAATAATTGTGCGCTCACGAGATGCTCGGAAATGTATTTTGGAAAAGCCCCTGACGACACGACTCGACCTCATCGCACGGAGCGCATAGAAATCAGTTCAACGCATGAAGTCATGGACTTGCCACTTTATGCCTTGTGGTTACATTTCAATAGAGTTTGAATTAAGCACATATAAGTATATTTCACTTAATCTGTACAGTGCAATGATGTTAGCAATAAAACATTTCAAAGGAAGTAGTGTGTTTTTGCCTAACCTATAGGCCAAGACCCTATACCCCTCTATCTATCTATCTATCTATTTATGTATCTATCTTTTAAGTCGAAAGTCCAAATATGTGTTTTTCCCCATTAGTGTTTTTATGTTGATTACAGTATATTTTAACCCCCCCACCCCAGATCAAAAAAAATGTTGTTAATTCTGCCGTCCAAACATAAAATGTCATATTTTTGTAATAGAGGTTGTGCAAACAAGGGAACAATATACAAGTCAGTTTATTAATCAAGGTATAGTCTATTTTAACCGAGGCTTAAAGATATTTCTCACATATTCAGGTTGCGGCAAGCTGTTTTAAATAAGTTGTAATCACATTGCTATTATTATAATTACTAACCTATTATTTTCATGTAAATGTTGCAGTTTCATGAATCGTTTCCTGTTTTATAATTTCAAAAACCACAATCCAGTCGATTTAATGGCAGTTAAAAGTTGGTTTAGCCTATCTTTTAGAAATGTTCAATGGCAGTTTTGTTGCCGAAACGTTATGTCATGGAAATTTGACTATTATAACAATAATATTTACAATAACAATAAAGGCATACCCCTTGAAATAGCCTATTTACTGTGATAAAATTGTGATACAACTAGCCCCGGTCTTCCTAGTTTATTATTAACATTTATTTGATTTAGTCTAAAATGATAAATGCGTCAGGAAAAAGATAAAATGAAAACAGCAACGTTGTAAATAATGAGAAAAGTAAATTATTTTCTTCTGTAAAAAAGAAACTAAGCAAATGATTATTACACCATTTACATTTAGCCTAATCTACCTTTTTTTTTTTTATTAATCGCCCGTTTGGCCAACATGATAAATTAGAGAGTTTATGCTATTTGAATACTTTAGGATGTTTTACACAACATCATAAAAACACTTTCCTGTCGCAGCGCGTCGAGCCCAGGCTCTTTTTTATATTTCTAAGCTAAGATATATCCAGCAGCGTCCTTTTAAATCTGACCCGTACGAAAGATAAAACAAAAAAAGTTTTTTTTCTTGTTGGTGGCGCTTTTACGCGGTCATCTACCGCCATCTATCGGTCACTTAATGTACCTTCAGGCGACGCCTGTGAAATAAACTCGATTATTGCCAGTTTTCCTCCTGATTTTTATAAACAAAGCGGCATACCTGAGCGAATATTTGGAAAGTATTACAATAAGATATTTATAGCTACTAATAAACACGGATTATACTCATCTAGCCTACATCACCCGTCTTCAAAACACAGCTATCTTCCAAAAAACACAAAGCTTTATTATTAAAGCATATTGAAGGTATTTATATTAACAATTCAAATTACATGGAAACGACCATATAAACACAGTTCGTAAACTATAGGGCAATAAAATAAAAACGTTTGCATGACGTTGCCATTCACAATATTAAATCTTGGGATAAATATTACTGGGGGCGAAAGCTACATGGTGCACAAGAATATGGTGATCTTATTTAAAAAATAGAATCCTCATTGTATATTAATACTGAGTATATTTAACAAAAAAATGGGATGTAGACTCCAGGTGTGAAACATCTCTGGCCACTCGCTAAAAAAAGAAATGCACTGATGCAACATTATTTTTGACCTTATCTGAACTGAAAAAAATGATACTGACAGAGATGGCACATTCGGGTGGCACAACCATCATTTAAAATGAGAAAAATCAAATGATTGCTGAGTATATTTTGTCTTGAAAAGACAAAAAAAAACCTCATTCTCTTTTTCCTACATGTCATGAAAACTGTGCACCAGATGTGTTTCTGTATAGCTCACTGTTGACTCACTGTTAAACAAAGACACGTTCAAAAATATGTTGTTGCAAATCATGTCTTCAAGCAAAAGTAATCGGTTTTCAGTGTTATTTCTTGGCGTAAGATGCAGATTTACATTTCCTAAATTATGAACAATTAAACTAAAATTATATATTCGATTAGACATTCTGAGATGCGTGTAGAACATTTGATCTGATGCACAAGATTAAAATGTTGATGAAAAGAAACCATTATCTGGGATCTCTCTCACTGGAGCAACCATAGTTGATTCAAGAGCAGAATGACTTTCATTAAAGAGATGACTTGCAGCATTGTGAGTCAGGGCATGTGTTTTAGCTCTAGGATTGCATACTTTGTTCACTGACCTCATACAAGACACGATCTAGTATTGTAGTGGTGAGCAGAAAAAAGCTGTTTTTACTACTTTAACCAGTTACCAAAACAACAGTTAGAAATGAATTTATCAGAACTAGTAATTAATACAAGCCAAATATGGCATGAGCTTGGCCTACAGAATCAGAGTTGTATTAATATTATCTTTACACTTATATATAAACATATTTATTAAATAAACATAATAGTGCTAAAGTAATAGTGTGTGCTTTTTATACTTGGCTTGCCTTTATTAATAAAAGTGGTGCAAGGGGTCCCCCTAGTGGCGCAAGCTGAAATCTTTATTTATTTTTTTACTTTATATATATATATATATATATATATATATATATACACACACATATATAATCGTTATTTATAATATTTCATATCTGATTACTGCTGACACAGTTGTCATGACTCAGCAGTGAACTCTAGTGTGTCTCATATTCTCAAGCAAATGAAGAACAAAATCCCAAAACAAACAGTATTTACCTCACAGTATTAAACAGTCACAATTTCCCAACAAATAAAACACACCCCCTCCAAAGTATGTAACTTTACCTGTCAAGCAGGTACTGTCTCAGCTTCACACGGATGCTTTTAATTGGCCTGTCGCAGCTTCCGGCTTCCCATATATGGGCTTGATTGGCTAAAGGCGAGTTATATTTCAATGACATTCAGGGATCACTTTCTTTCTGTTACGGCACCTTCCATGGAAGTTCTCTCTGACTCCTAACTCTAGTGTAAAGTTAAGCAGACTTCAGAAAGAATGCGGACGACAGCTGTGACATCAGCTCTTGAGGGGCTTCATGCACCTCTTGCTCATGAATAATGCTACTTCTATGCAGCTGGCGGTGGAACATTCCTTTTAGTGCATTAGCTGATTGCATCCCTAACCCATTCTCTGGAGCTAACCACATTGTTTGAAGAAGTTAGTGTGTGGTCTTGCCTGTTCGCGTGCAGTCTGACATCTGTGCACCAGTGCAGCGTCCCATACTATTCTTCAAACGCGAAAGGAACACCAGATATTCATTTCTTATTGAGAGCTTCATTTATTCAGACTGCCGATCATGAAATTATTATTCACAATATAGGCTGTAGACATCATAAGCATCATGTGTATATGTTTACGTTTAATAATAGCCGTAAGCATGTGTATTGCAATATGTAATTTACTTTTTTTTTTTTTGCAAGTTATATAGGCTTATATGGGTAGTTGATATAAAAAACAAAAACAAAAAAAAAACATTAAATTATTGGTTAAAAAAGGTTACATGAACCAGGTATAAAGGTAAAATATAAAATCTGATTAAAATAATAATATTAAGTTTTGGATTTTAAGACACCTTTTTACTGTAAATTGTAACCTAAAACCTTGACTTTGGTTAGAAAAATAAAAAAGGCATTTAAGTTAGTATGTATAGCCAATACGAAATGACTGTCAGTCAAAATGAGACGAATTACCCAAAAACGGGTGCTTTAACAAAATGGCCACAAGAGGGCGATCAAACACAGAAACACACATTTAGCAGGTGAATTTGACCAACCTACAGACGCGCTCCTTGCTTGCTCCTTATAAATGCTCCTTACTGCACGCGCTCAATATCAAATAATTATTAGGGCTTTGATTTGCCATGAATAAGGCAAATAAGGGAAGAATACGTCCAAGTAAAAATATGAGCCAGGGCATTGCCACCGCAATAACAAAGAACAAGGATTTTTAATTAACCTAAATAAATAATAATTTGGGCAAATGACTAATTTTCCAACGTGAATTAGCCTACATTTACGTTTATTTATTTATCAGTAGCTAAGGCTAAGTAAAGCATTTAGTCAATGCAATTATTTGATTAGTCATTTTTTAAAGATATAATAAGATCATTAGCTTAGGGTTTGTAATTTCTTTTAATATAATTTGCTAAAATAATATCGCCATTATATAGCTATATTTATTTAAATTAACTTCAATAAACGCAATCTGCCACAAAAAGAAACAAAGACCTAACAGAAAACAATACAATTAAAATTAAAATAAACCGCAAATGAATAAAAAACGCTTCGTCTTTGTATATTACAATTGTTGTTGATGAAACATATCATATTAATTATTGATCATGGTGTGTCATTTCTATATATTGATGTTATTGTTGTCATTGGTAATAATGAATTGATGCTGATGTTTTAGTTTTTCGTGTAATGATTGATTGATTTATTTTTATGTATTTGATTTACCTTCTCTTTTTAGCTAAAGATGAACAACTTTGCTTATTTTACTTAACTATTTTACTTATATTTCTGTGCAAAAGACAAACAAATGTAATATTAAATGCATTACTGTCCAAAACCATGTTACAAATGGTTAGCAGATATATTGCCCGTTGTCACAAGAATTATCCATAGCAGCTTTCCTTTATTTCCATAATCATGATGAAGACAAATGTCACAAACGGTGCGACCTCTCAACGGAAACCTAAAGCTATTATTAACCCTGAGACGACAAGCCTTAACACTTCAAGAAAATTAAAGCAGCACTGAAGTGTAAAGGCACTGTCACGCACCCAGAAAGAAGAGGTGTAAAGCACAATTTGGGCGGCCTTTCGTCCATTTAGCACTAAAAATGACACATTGCTTCATTGACACCTTTTGCTAGTACATTTGTTTCTGAAAAAACCAACACAGCTTCGCTTCACCCCTCCAGCGCATCTATTAGTGCCAAATGACTGAAATGAATCCTGACACCTGACCGAAAACAGAAAAGGACTCATTCTCGTTCGACGGGCCGGCTTCAACTCTAAAAAATTAGACATCTCTACAAATATTATAAATCTGTTTTACCTCCTGTTTTTAATATTGACCATGCACTTTTATACAAAGCATGCCATGTTACACCCTGCAGCAGATTCTACTGCTTCCACCTCTTATACGCAGCCAGAGGATGCGAGAAATGTCAGCACTTCGACTCTTTCTGTGCGTTTGCGTCTTCCTTATGCTTAACTCAAGGGTAGACTATGCCTATCCCCAGAGGGAAAAGGTCTTCGGGTACAGTCTTTCCACAAACAGCTCTCGAGCGCTTATTGGTCGTGAGATGAGTTTAGGGAGGAGCGCCGAGCTCAGCCAAAAGGCAGAATTGGTTATTCGGTGAAAAAGTCCCTGTGAAGTGACGGATGCGGGAAGTTCACAGGTTTTCCCTGTTCACTACCTTCTCCACGTAAAGACATCTGCTTCTCTTTCGCCCTGCACAGAGTAGACCTGAAAATCCGCTTGGAAAGAAACTTTGGATGCAAGTTCTGAGACAAGACGCTGAAGGAAAAGGTGGAAGCGACGAACTTTGGAATGAACTTTCTTCTCGAAGAGAACTAAGACGTCTGGCTAGAATTTAATCTTCTTGATCTCTGTTCGTGAGCAGCAGGAGAGCGTTGGAGAGAGGGGTACGATGCAGGCGCGCTACCCCGTGTCTAGCCAAAGTCCTCTAGGCGTAGTGCCTTATATCACCGGGGACCAAGGCTTTTACCGAGCCGCTGCCGGAGGTGGATATACCGGTATGCCTGCGCCTATGAGCATGTACTCTCACGCAGCGCACGAGCAGTACCCCGGCGGCATGGCTCGCGCGTATGGCCCGTACGCCCCAGCGCAGCAGCCCAAGGACATGGTCAAGCCTCCGTACAGCTACATCGCCCTCATCACCATGGCCATCCAGAACTCAGCAGACAAAAAGATCACGCTGAATGGGATCTACCAGTTTATCATGGAGCGCTTTCCATTTTACCGGGACAATAAGCAAGGCTGGCAGAACAGCATACGGCATAATTTGTCGCTCAACGAGTGCTTTGTAAAGGTGCCAAGAGATGATAAGAAGCCAGGTAAGGGCAGCTACTGGACTCTAGACCCGGACTCTTATAACATGTTTGAAAACGGCAGCTTCTTGCGACGGAGGCGCCGCTTCAAAAAGAAGGACGTGGTGAGGGACCGAGAGGAGCGGGACCGGCCGGGCAAAGACAGCCAGGGACAAGCGTGCGAGCAAGACGCACAGCAGCCGGTGAAGCTCCGGGATATAAAGACGGAGAACGGGGCCTGTACGCCCCCGCATGACAGCACTCCACCCCTCAGCACCGTGCCTAAAACGGAGAGCCCGGACAGGAGCGGTGGGAGCGCGTGTAGCGGGAGTCCTCAGTCGCAAACGCCCCAGCAGGCCTTTAGTATGGATACAATCATGACCGGACTTCGTGGCTCCCCGCAGCACGCGGCAGAGCTGCCGGCCTCTCGCGCCGCGCTTCCAGGCTCGGTGTCTCTGACCTACTCGCCCTCCCCGCAGCCCGCCCATTACAGCCCACCCTGCGGCCAGCCCGCCACTTACCACTGCAACATGCAAGCGACGAGCCTGTACACGGGGGAGCGAGGCCACGGGGATGACACTTTACCGGAATACACAAACACGACAAGCGCCTCCTCCATCTCTCACCCCCACCAGAGCTCGAGCCAGGAGGGCCAGCACTTGCAGCAGAACCGACTGGCTCCCTGGTACCTCAGCCAGTCCGGAGAGCTGGGCCACCTGAGCGCGAGCTACCCCGGCCAGCAGCAGAACTTTGCTTTGCGCGAGATGTTCGAGACTCAGCGGATAGCTCTGAACAGCTCTCCGGTGACCGGAAGCAATAGCTGTCAAATGGCTTTCCCGTCCAGTCAGCCGCTCTACCGGGCTTCCGGAGCCTTTGTATACGACTGCAGCAAGTTCTGACCGAACCTTACACGAATTTCAAAATTGTTTTAATATATATTTGTATCATTTGCCATGTGTTTGTAATTTAAGGAAGCTTTTAGGTCGATGAACTCGGGCTGATGTGCGAGTTTGTGTTGGTAAGTAGGATAATTCCGCTGCACATAAACATTCTCTCCCTGCTCGTCCAGCAAGATAGATTAAAAGAAAACGTGTTAATTTATTTCATGCAAGAGCAGGTGGACCAATTTGCAAGAAAATGTATTTATAATCAATCCAGTATAGAAAGGTAACGAGTGTACAACTGTGTTACAGTTTTTTCTTATACCTTTTGGACATATCTAAAGTTACTATTTGTTTAATAAATTGTCGTCTTGTTGGAGTTAAACTTTCGAGTGATTTATCGATTTGTAATGCCATTATTTACTTCAATGACTGTCAGAGCTTGTTATTGATTAGCGGCCACAAAAAAGCAAATACTATTTTTTGGGAAACGTTGTTCAAACATAGCTGACTAACAATTATTTACCATTTATTTTCCTTTTAAAAATATTTGGCTCTTAATAAGGCATTCCTTGGACATGGGGTGGGGGTGGGGGTCAAAGGTTTAAAAACATCTGGAAATTATTATTTTTTTCACTTACGCGTGCAAAGAGTCCTTAAATTGTTTCTAAGCTAAAAATGCATTTACTAACAACAAAAAGAGATGTTTAACATTAACTATTACGAACACGTGACACAATTTTAATGATAAATTCAGCGTTAAACTATATTACTGTATGTCAATGAAGAATAATCGAGTTTGACAGAACTTTGTCCCCCGTTTACCTATAAATCTCCTATTTTAAAGTTCGTATTTTGATATGTCCCGAGTTCCTGCATAATGTGTATCTCAACTAATACTTCAGAGAAATATATATATTTATGGGGAATAAATATGTTAATAGTTTTAATATGATAAAAACATTTTACTGAGATATATCTTGCGGTCTTGTTTCATTCATACCAGACTATTCAGTTAAGCGCTTTTGCTGTGTTCTCTTTTTACAATGTTGGCAAACTGGGGTGAACTGCACTTTTGCAATCTTGCGGAATGTGGACAACCATTGTCTTTGATAGAAGTTTTCATTCGTAAACACATAATAGATTAAAAAGCAGATAAACAGCAGATGAAAGAATTGATGTAGGCCAGACATGTGGAGCCAGCCATATAAAATATGGGCTTGATAAATCAAACGATGAAATCAGCCAGAACCTTTACACAAAAGCATTCTATTCGGTATGTGTCTCGGTGCTTTATTGATTTCTGCGTTGCTTATTTAAACACACAGGTAACTTAAAACAAATGCTATATGCGTCGATATGTTGTAACTCCACATATCCCTACACGGACACCAACCAAATAACGAATTACACTATTTAACATTTCAGTGAAATTGAAATAAGATGATTTTGTGTTGCTCTGATGCACATTCAGCACTAGAGCTGCGCACAGAAGAAACTGTGGGCCTTGCAGCGCAGCACTTGTATTTATTTGGTGTATAATTGGCACAGTAACTGATCTGGCTGTTTTGTGATTATATAAACGCTGCGATTAAATAATGAGGGCAGTCCATGATTCACAGACACGGTTTGAAAAGGCCTCCAGTGTAAATCAAGAGAAACGAATCAGAAGAAATGAAAAAGCACAGACAGTAAGAAAGAGACTTTACAGCCTTAAGTCTCAGAGGTCAGCTCGAGGCGATTTGAGTTAGTATGCAGGGCTTAAGTGGCAAATGCATTACAGGCAGCGTTGGGGCTCCTGCCAGTGAAAAAGTGTCTTTGTTGTGATCAGCTGCGTGTTTCAGGGGTGAGTTGCGCGCGACGGGAATATGATACAACAGAGAGAGCCTTCTGGTATTACCGGGGCACGTTTTAACCAGATGCAGATCTCATAACATGCCTGTGAAGTCTGTCTGTTTGTTTGTTTGTTTGTTTTAACTCGATGTGTATCACGCGTGATAGCTATATTTTACAATTCCCTGATAACATTTTGCGGCCTCTTTAAAATAGATAAACGTAGGACAATTACATGCAATTAATTTTTTTAATAGTGCTGAAGTGCGAGATGCTGCTGATTTATTGCAATTCAACAGTTCGTATTATATTAAGCAGATGGTTGTTTATTACAGTCTGATGATACCAGTAGGCCAAGTAGAAATATTGATGTATTAGTATTAATAAATACTACTAATAAATAAACAATTAAATATAAGCTACAAAATGTTAGAGTCTGTTTATATTCATATTTAGTTTAATCGGGCAAACAACTCTGGGCTGATTTAGATTTGGTAGTAAACGTATTTGCTGAATGTTAGCAATTAAGTTACAGTATATAAATTAACATCTTATATTTTATTTATCTCACAATCTGCTAAAAATAAAAGACGCAATAAACGCCCATCATCTATGTAAAGAAGCGCCGTGCTCCCAATTTAAAGACAAAAATTATTTTAGTGTTATGATACAAAATATTAGCTACTTTAAAAGCCACATTCAAAATATTCTTAATATTTCCTACATATGTAGGCTGTATATAGATATATATGCTAGATAAATTGTTAACAGTAGCTAATTCAAACCTTGTTAACATTGGCTATATAGCAATAAAACTAATTTATTGCTTTTAAATATTAAACGTTTACCTTAGACATTGTAATAATTATATAGGCTACAATTATTTTTTTCTCACGGGGAATTGCAAACACATCTTAAGTAAACTGAGGAAAGGTCGCGAGGCTTATCACGGATTACCTGCTTGATGAAAAACAAACACGAATTTACCTGGACAGAGTGGATTTAAACTAAATGATTATTCTGCGTGTCAAAGAGTAAAAGTGTGAGACGGATGTAAGTGAAAGTTCCCTATTAACGAAATCCAAAAGACACTGACAAAACAAATAAACAATGCCGAACAAACGGTGAGATTATTTAGTTCACTGAAATATAAATGTAATATGACATGCAACAGAATAAAATATAACAGTTTTATACATAGCCTATTTGATGTCATCTTTCTAAAAAATAAAAAGATAAATTAACGAAAACACCGCATAAAATTCTCTACAGCGCTATTAATTGTTTTAAAGAATATTAAAATGATGTATATATATATATATATATTTCTAAATAACATTTAGGTCTAATTTTCAATGCACATCACTTCAGGGCTTTCTGGAAGCAGCGAGTTGTCTCAGAAAGGATCGTTTGAGGTCCCTGTATTTTTAATTTCACATTTCAAAGACAGCTCCAAACAGAGAATATAAACGAAGCATTATATTCAATTCAAGTTTTTCCCGTTCCTTACATTTTTATTACACTTGAATTTGTTGGTGCAATTGAACTTCGCGTTTCTCATTGCTTTTACGGGAACATCAGCAGGGCGGTCAAATAAAATAGCAGAAATGTCCCCGCTCAAGCGTAAAGAGTAAATTCTCTGGGATATATAACGCAGTTAGTGGCTGCTCGAGGCCTGTGCACCTGTATGCGGTAGAGCTCGTGGAAAAGTGCTTTTTAGGCTCGAGGACCGAGAGCCAGCGTCTGGATCCAATCAGGCCCGCAGTGCCGCGCTTAAAGGGCTTGAGATGCAGTCTCAAAAACACAAATACACACACATCAACTATCTTACGAGGGTCTCAAAGACCACTTTCCTGGACGTCGGTGTCCAATGACCTTCAGACTAGAATATCCGTGGCCTCTCGAGTCGTTTAAAAGGAAACTGATTGCACCAGGTCTCTCTCTCCTCGCTTGAGGACGCTTACGCTGACAGAGGTCTCTTGAATCTGTTGTTACTTTGATGAGGACAACCGTGTCGCCATTACAAATAAACACGGCGGAGGATTTTCGCACACGGCGAAATGTCTTCACTGTCAGGGTTCAGTGGCCCAGCTGCGCCCGACGTCAGAGGTGATTAAACATGAGCTGCTTTACAAGGCCGAGTTACTGCTCCCTCAGCTGCGAGCATCTGGAATGAAGGAGGCCTCGAGGACGCCCGTTTCCCGACGAATACAAGAGAGCGCTTGTGCTCGGTGACCGCCGGGCAACCCGCGAGAGCTGGCACGAGCCGCTTTCTGACGCGTTTCACTGTATATTTAACTTCTGAGGCGAGAGAGAAAGAAACTGAAAAGCTGACAGTAAACATCATTTTGAAAAAAAACTGACTGTAACCATGTTAAGCACAAGCGTCTGCTTACTTGAGTCAGCAATATTAGCTAATCTTTTATACTATTGCTACTTCTAATGTTGTTCTGTTTAATATGGTAGACTAAATTGTAGGAAACAAAGTAACAAAAATAAATAAATGAAACAACTGCTATCACCCAAAATAAAAGCGTAAAATTGCAAATCTAATCTGAGGACCGAACCTTTTAACATAAATAATAAAACAATATAAATCATAACAAAATACTAAAGCCATATTGAACGTCAACCTATTTTAACATTTATGTTAATCTAAACTCTTCAAAAACATTTTTATTGAAATAAAAAAAACGTTTTTAAAACGTCTGAAATCATTATAGCCTATTATTTGAGGTTGATCATATTCTTCTATTCTTTCATAATATCATTTCATCATTTTTAATAAAACCAGCAGTTCTGTAATAACTTACTAAGCTATGTTGTCTCAGACAGTGGGGGACCTTGGAGTCAGAAAGGTTAAAAACCATAAACAAACACACGCATTACAGCTGAATTTTAAAACTTCAGAGTTTGTATTTGCATTTTTTTAAATAATCAGAAAGCAATTTTTAAAATTCAAACCAATTAATGTCATCGCTGTTTAAGGATTCACATAAATAAAAACAGCTAACAGTTTTAAAAAGCTCTACAACCCCTATTTAATCCTTTAAACCCATGATTATGGATAAAAACAGCATTATAAAAATGAATAAAAAATAATTTTGACATAACACAAACTAAATACATACAGCATGGTATAGTAACAATTTTAAATATAACATTAAGGGACAGGGAAAGGCAACAGCAGGGACCCTCAAGACACAGTGAAACTGAAATCAGAAAGCTGAAGCAGCAGAGAAAATGACAGACGGTGAAACAGAACTACAGCTGAATGCTTCTTCCAGTGATCTCTCACACACACACACACACACACACACACACAAATGACAACCGCCTCTTTGGCATGCATGTAGATAAAGGCGTGTGGGCTCAGGCATTCGGGTTGTTCTGCATGAGCTTGATGTCCTCGTCCACCATTTCTTTAACAAGCTCCTGTTGGAATACACACACACACACACTCCGATTATTTCTCAACCTCCAGTGCACTGGAAGTGAACCGTTTTGATTTTTTACAAGAACGCTCACCTCGAATGACACACGTGGTTTCCAGCCCAGGATCTTCAAGGCTTTGGAACTGTCTCCTTGTAAGAAGTCCTAGAAAAGACAGAGAGAGAAAGTGAGATGGAGAAAAACAATGACGAAGCAGCAAAAAAAAACAACACAAAGGGGTGGTTTAGTTCTTCTTTATTAACTGGACCTCCCAACCTGTACCCCTCCACACACACACACACACACACACACACACACTCTTCTTCACTCTCACACGCCCAAATACACTCGCCAGCACCACAAACACAGGTGTCAAGCTCTGTGTCTCGGGGGGAAGGTGAGGGCCGAGGCAGGCCATCCATCCAGAACCCCCTCTTTTCCAGCCCTCTCTCAGTGCCAGAGCATGATGGATTATGTGACTCTCGTGGCCTAACCCCTTCTGTTCTCCTGCTGGGACGGCAAAACTCACACCCACCCACACATTTAAAGGTGCTTCACAGGGTGGCAGTTAAGAGTTTGAGAGTGTCCTTGCTGCTGATCTGATTACAGAAGGAGCCAGAACCCACACACACACACACACACGCTTCTGCGCCTTTGACAAATGAGAGCTCTTGTTCCAAAAGCCCATATTTTTACAGTGAACCCTGAGAAGTTACAGTCACTAACTCATGGTTCCATTTTAGCTCCAATTAAATCATTTAAATGACATAACCATATTTTAAAGACTAATTAGCGAAATAGCATTCATTCATCAACAGCATGCAACCATCATAATCAAGATACGTATTAATGCGGCATATTAATCATAATTAGTCTTCACTTTTCTGAAAGCTAAATTAACATCAGCTGCTTTTGTCACCCATCCAAGTCTTCACATGCAAACAACTACGGTACTGTGTCCTGACTATGCAAGTTTGCAAAGGAAGGAAAACTAGAACGGTATTAATTCGATGAAACCGTGAATCATGCGTTGTGTGCAATAGCTCTTGCTATTAGACAGAAAGTCAGCAAGTCAAGACAAATCAAAGGCACAGAGGAAGTTCACAAGCTGATTTGAGGTTCAAACATTGGCTGTTTATGCTTGTTTTAAGAAGATATCTATATACGCCAGGGTTTAAAACAGAAGCCGCACCTGCATGTATGGTAAATAAAATGGAAATAAACAATAAATTAAAGTGATAGTCATCATCTGGGTGCATTTTTACTGTGTGTGACCGAGCACTTAACGTAAAGGAATTCAGGACTATTGAAAAGAGAGACCTTCACAAACATCAAGCGACTTTTGCATGGCTACACATGAAATGTGAGACTCTAAAATTACTATATGCATGCACGTTTCAATGAGTTTTAATATCTTTGAGATGTGAAGCAGGAAAAACACGCACACAGAAACAGAGCAACTGTTCCATGCACTGTTGCAGGACAGCGGAGTCAGAGGTCAAATCCACAAAAGCAATAGGACCAGATCGACAAAAGGGGAGGTCCAACTTCCTTTGATCAACAAATTCCTGGATATTTGTGTCTGTAAACATGTCTAAATCACTCTTTACTGCTTCTTCCACAATGCATGGTTTTACTTAAATGTAGATTCTAATTTATCTACAGATAAATAAAAACATTAGACAGCTTTAAATTATACTTTTATTAACATGTACATATATACATAGTAAATAAAAAAAAAGGTTTGGGGTAAAGTTTTTTTTTATATTTTTTATTTAGGAAGGATGCACTACATTGATCAAAAGTGATTAAGACTTTCAAATATTTATTTATATTTATTATTTATCTATTTATCAAAGAATCCTGAAATCTCTGTATATTTATACTTGGCAGACATCACAACATTGATAATAAGGAACATTTCTTAAATATGATCATATTATATAGATTTCTAAATGATTGTGTGACACTGACGACTGGAGTAATAATGCTGAAATTTCTGCTTTGGCATCATTAAAAAAATACATGTTAAAATATGCTCAAAAAGATAAACGATATTTTAAATTGCAATAATTTTACACAAAACTAGTTTTAACTGCACTGTACACTTAGTCAAATAAATGTAGCTTTGGTGAGCCTAAAAGACATCTTTATGAAAACATTTTTGCTGACTTCAGTATTTTTTAATGGTACAATTTTATATATATAATGTATATACATCAGAACCAAAAAAAAACATTTAATCTTTTCATGTGTAAAAAAGACGGGGTACAACGCTGAAAATCTGAATCAACACACTGCAGAATGTCTCTATCTCAGATTCTTGTTTCAAGTGTTTACTAAATATTTATAAAATCATGTAAACCCTCTCCAGCAAAGAGACACAGACTCTAAGTGTCTGACACTTTAAATGCACGCGTATGTGAGACACACAAGTGCGGGATGAATCCAACTGCACCCTCGAAAGAACGTAGCGAAACAGAACGAGAAATCCACGGCTGTTCGACAGACTTCGCTACATGCCGTGCAGTTTTGTGTGTGCGGGAGTTGTGTTATTTGATGCAGGATGTTTAGGAGGGATCAAAGACTCTAACGATTTCCCATTTCAAACAACAGCCAATCACAAAGCAAAAAAACTATAGAAAAAAAGTGCAAAAGTACATCTGAATCTATGCAACCTAATGTCAGCGTGTTAAAAACCAGGCTTGGACAACAAGATTGCAGCATGAAAGCATCTGCATGAGTTCCTCATACTCAACGGTGTGTTTATTACTGAGGATCTGTGTGTGCTTATGTGGTATTGGCAGTGTGTTTGTTTGTTTACGAGCCTCGGAGAGCTGTGCCTTTTAAGCAGTGCAAGAGTCCTGCCTGTCAGTATCAACATGATTCATCTCATTCAAATGACCCAGATACCTTTTCAATTTTCATTTCACCTCCTTTTACTGCACTTTCACTGTGGGTGGGGGGAGATGGAGAGGTATGCTGTAAAAATGATCATAATTTTAACGAATGAATAGTAAAAATGCTATGGTAAAAAACCTGCTAATTGCTAACAGTAAGTTCCTTTACTATCTACACACAAAAAAACATATCTTGGGACAAATTTAGTTTTTGGAGTAAAAAATATAATTTACAGTGAAAAATAAAAATGTGTGACGTGATAATTTGATGGTTTCTTAATCTTTTTTAGATAAAAAAAATTACCCTCTTTTAATAAAACTATCACATCTGATTTGTTAAATGTTGCAAAGAAATAAATAAATAAAATATATATAACGCTCACAAATGTATACACACATTATTAACTATTTCTTCTTAGTTTTTCCTATCAAACAGTATATATATATATATATATATACATGTGTGTGTGTGCGTTTTATATGTGGTTGTCACAGAGTGTATTATGTTTGAAATATAAACATACAAAACAATTTTGGTATAGTAACATTATACCAGTTCATGAAATGATGAAATATACCATTTTACCAAAATTTTTTTTACCATGCGACTATATTTTAAGTTAAACCACATATTTTTATCATAAATTTCACTTGTATTGTAGTGTAACTGAAAAGCACAATACACACTTTTAGCTCAACCAAAAATAAAAATAAAAAGTGACTGTGCACTTTGCTCTGCTGTGAAACACAAGAGATGATATTGGGCTCCAAAACAATATGCAAATGCAAATGACTTCCATTGTATGCCTAAAACAATGAGTAAACAACTTTTGTGTTTTTTAGATGAAAGTCACACAGTTTTGCAAGAACATGAGGGTGAGTAAATGATGAGAGAATTTTCATTTTTGAGTGAACAACCACTTTAACACTACTACAATTATTATCATGAGCTCCTTCACATTTGTCTCGTGTGTAATAAAAAACGGTCTTGTCTGGAGTGATCGAGAAGAGGAGGAGAGAGAGGACGGAGACAGGAATGACATGAAGAGAAAGGAAAATGATGATAAATTGAAAGCTCGGAGAGACGAGCTGTGTGAAAGTTAAAGAGTGAGTGAGGAGAAAGCGTCAGGGAGAGGGAGCGAGGAATGTGAGGTGTCAGGAGTTCAGCAGTCTGACAGTGTGAGTAAGAGTGCCGAGAGCCAGAGTTAATTACTCAATCAAGATAACGAGCCTGGGACATGCCATTTACAGAGGGCAGCCCACAATTAACCTCCCCTCTCCCACTACACACAGCCGTGAAAGTGTGAACACGCGCACACACCCATGAGGTCATTATGACACAAACAAACCCAACACTGGTACACAAATTAACTCACATTTTCACATTCACAGTCAAAGACACCTGCTAGGAAGAACTTTTTCTGATCTAATACAACATAGGATTGTGTTGATGACTCCAAATGAACAGGCTTGTTTACTTAAACAGTCAAGTGTAACTAATCTAGTTAGTTCCATCTGATCAACCTAGTTTAAAGAAATATTCCAGATGCAATACAAGTTAAGCAAAGTCGACAGCACTTGGTAAGATGTTGATCATTTCACGATACTAAAATTCGTGCAAATAAAGCCAATCTGTCAACGTTAAAATACTCAGTTTCAATAGTACAAAACAATAAACAATAAGTGTGTTGATGTACTGTAATTTTAGTGTGGAAAATTAAACAATTCTACAACTTCACTAAAATAATAACGGAATTGCTAAAACCCTACAATGGAAAACATTATTTAAACATATTTGCAGGTTATAAAATATATTTTGATTGATTTTACACTTTCTATAAAATTATAAGCATCACATTTTCGCTTTTAAATCCATTCAATCTTTGTAAAGGTCTCACTGTAATCTTTATTTTCTCAAATACAGAAAATGAGAAACACTCCGAATTGATTTTTTGAGGTAATACACATTAGACCAATCAAATGAGAGAAACTTTAGTAATAGAAGTTTAGTAATAGCCATCCAGCGATGCAATATCTTCACATTCTCTACTGCTTTTGCGCAAAAGGGAATACCTTTCTTCCCAAAACATTTAATATATATATATATATATATATATAAAAAACTGTTTACTAGGGATCTTTACACTTGGCTTGCTTTTTAAGTGTTATATTCTCAACTCTCATTCTTTTTTAAAAGCTCTTTCTCTCTCTTTCCCCTCCGTGGGGCCCAGGGTGGTTCCGCTCAGTCAAAGTCCTTCAGGAAATACCAGAGAGTAGGCCAGGGGAGAACGTACACCCCTCTCTCCCTCTTTATTTTTTTAGTTCTGTTCTCTCTCGCTCTCTCCCTCTCTGTCGACAAGAACAGAGTGCGAGACAGAGTAGAACATTTAAAAAAAAAAGTCCCGGGGCGCGAAGTAAAAAGTGCCATGTAACGTTATGAAAGTGAGTTAAGCTCTACTGTAAAGCGTGATGGAAATAAACATGGATGTATATACGGTCATCATGAGGAAAATCTGAACGGTACGAGTGCAGCTTTATTGCAGGTTTGAGTTCTACCTGGCAACCGGCCAGACTATTTACAACATCATTCACACTCAACTTTAACAACTCTGACCTATTACACTGTATATCACCGTAAAGCTGTCACAAAGAGCCAGCCTCTCAACCACAGCAACTATAATACCCAGAAAACCCTAAAGACTGCACTACCCATAAAGCATCACGACAGACAACATAGGCTTAAACTTGACATACGCTTGAGGTGGGGGACCTGCCTTCAACAAGCACATAAATCTAAAAAGGCACAAAAGCATGCTGGTCGCTTGGCCACTAAGCTTAAGCCTGAAATAAAATGGATCATGCATTCAAATTAAAAGCAAAGCTGCAGGTAAGTGATGATGCAGCTGTGTTTTGCATGCTGGTACTATGACGCTCAACATGGGTCAGATAAGACAGACTCCTGCATTCACAGAGTGAGGGCCTCCATGTGTGTGTGTGTGTGCTGCTCACTACAGGATGCTTTTTATCTCGCTCCTGACCTCTGCCACAGAGCAGATAAGATCACCCCATCCTGATCCTTGGAGTGAAAGGTCAAAGCCATCTTTCATTCTAACAGAAAACCAAAAAACACACATGCGCTTACAAGCTTCGTAAACACAGCACACAGATCTATACATCATAATAGCTTGTGTGTTAATTATACTGTCTTCCTACTTGTAATGCAATAATGTAAACTAAAGAAAAATGTCATGTTTGATTTGCAGGGGAGGCACATACTGATATACCCTAAATGCATTGTAATTTGCTTTAATTCAATGCATTAATGTAGATATCTGAAGTAATTTTACAAAGTATAAGGGTAAGGAAACACTGTCTGTCCATTCTCTAAGTATAAGAGTCATAATGCTAAAAAAAATGCTATTTATTATTAATATTAACAGAAGTAAAATCAAATCGTACAAAATGGAAGGCGAAAGAAAAGTTTATATTATCACAACTGTATTTTCTTTTATAGTATTTTCATAAATTACAACAACAACAACAATAATAATTTTGTATTTCAGAGGATATTCAATGAAAGTGTCATTATGAAAAAGAAGACATAAGAGTATAAGCGAATAAGAAAAATACAAGTAAATGAACTAAGGTAATCCAAGTATTTTCTTCTTCTTATATTACATTACTGTCATTAAACATACTTTTAAATTCACAAAAGTATTTTCTATTTTAGTATTCTTATTAATTACAACAGCATTGATAATAAAATAACTAAAATAGTAGTTATTATTATTAAAGTAGTAGTGAAAAAGAAGATATAACAGAATAAGAAAAAAATAAAATGAATTAAGGTAATCACACATTTTTGATTATTTCTTTTTCAGATTATTATATTAATAATGTTAATTAATAAAAAATGTTATTTAAAAAACCTTTAAAAAAATACAATATACTCCACAAAAGAACAACCGTCTCAAATGTAAATATGCAAAGAAAGATGTGTAATGTCTTTGAGTTTCTGTTGAAACATGTTGACATATGTACTATATAGTCCTAATCTCTGATAATCCACATAATTCCATCATTATGTTGTGGCAATTCCTCAGGGTCGCCAAGTCTGTGAGTTGATTTGATGAAATACACACATGGTGAACTGCAGCTTGTGTGTTTTGCAGCTTGTGTGTTTTGTCTATCATCAGAATGCATGCTCACACTT
Source organism: Enteromius unitaeniatus (assembly GCA_032359435.1). NCBI lineage: Eukaryota > Metazoa > Chordata > Actinopteri > Cypriniformes > Cyprinidae > Enteromius > Enteromius unitaeniatus. The sequence goes on from JAUMHI010000065.1 coordinate 10,253,778, forward strand.
ACACTTACTGTACATTACATTATATTCCTGGCAGACACATCCTGAAAGCATTCATATACTTGTTGCTACTTACTTTCAATATAAGACCCTATAATCATGTTAAAAGGCAATAACAAAACAATTTACTCAGCTACAATGACACCACATAACAAAATAACCACAGCCCAGTTTACCAAAAACAACAGAGATGTGCACACAAGTTCAGCAGGGCAAGACACTCATAAGAGGCCCGAGTTACTAAACCAAGCTGCTGCAAACTCGCAGTTTGTGGAATTCGTTGCATAAATCATAAAGCTTTTTTGCTTTCATTATGCCCTGCTCTCGTGCTCCGTTGCTCTCTCTCTTTCAAAATGAAAAACGAAAAGAAAAAACCATGAGGGTTTCCTGGGGACTGTCTGGAAAATAAAAAGTGAAAAAGGAAAAAAAAAAAAAAGCCTTTGGCTAACTTTGGTCCTCCTTCCCCAAAGTGCCTCATAAAAATTGTTTAAATCAGCATCCGAAAGAATGAAATGGATGTGCAAAATCATATTCGCTGAAAGGCAGAGCAGGGACCGCAGGGTTCACGCAGCGGTCTTCAGCGGCCGTCTGGGGGCCACATTCATCAGCTCGAGCCTTTGCTATTAAAAACCCCCTCAATCAGCTAAAAAATAGAGCACTTAGTTTTGATTTGTTCATTACTGCATCCAATTCGCTGCGTCTTTGTGTAAGTGCTAATAAGAGAATTAAAGTTATGAGAAATAAAATATCCAGCTGGATATCGTAAAAAAAAAAAAAAAAGTTACAGAAATTCGCTGTAATATTTCAACCTTCATTTAAATCGAGGAATTTAAGGCCGTTATAGGAAGTTAGCGTATTATTTCAACGCGCACACACAGTTTCTTTGTCTGTGAGTAGATGGCGTGTGATGGACAGACAAGGCCAAGCGCATTACCTGCTTTTCTCATTGTGAAGCTAAAGCTACGCATACCTCTCGCAGGAATGTGAGCGAGTGTGTGTCAACTGAAAGAACACATCCAGAGAAAGCGAGATACAGGTTGTGTTTGCAGCAAAGCCACGGATGAAATTCTCCCCTACGCACATGCTTACGCTCGTTACGAGATCTCTAAAGGTTATGCAAATAACTATGGCCGATTTGAGTTTCATCATTCGCTTGCAATTTACGCACATCTAACCACAAGTTACGTCTGGCATGATAGCTATCACTCAGAGGCTTCACTTGTTGATTTTGGGAATGATAATAATGCATAGAGCCATTCATCGAACAGCAGTTCTGGGTGTGACAGATATTTTTAGCTTTAACGTGGGATCTTTCAGCGAGAAGATTTTTATCTGTCAGTAATTATGTTTTCATAAATCATGCAGGTGTAGTTTGAACGAAAAAATATTAGGATGGCACAAAAACACAGAAGTTTTTGTGACGATTGACGATGGTCTCTCTGGATAAACAGGTAGTGTATTCAGCCCACTGCTTTCCTATTAATAGGTGTGCATTTCATCCACTCCAGGGGAAGCAAGTGTGTGTGTGTGTGTGTGTGTGTGTGTGCGCTGGCAAAGAGGAGCAAAAACAATTACGTGTTTGAAATTGAATTAAGATCCTTTTTCTATCCTGCTTCTGCCAGAATAAGTGATTTGTTGATCGTAGGCTTCATTCAACAGATTTTAAAACATGTTCACATGTAGCCTATGGACAACGCATTTGTAAATCTATCGCAAATACACACACTCGCTCCCATTCATCCTTGAAAGCGACCTGCGAACAGTACTGACACTCCTGCCTCCTGAGGAAACGCAGTGATTTACTTTCTATCGCAGAGGTTAAAGGTCAAATTCCCATTTCGCCTCTGTGTTGATGGATGGCCTGTTCGGTTTATGCCTTTTAGAGTGTCTTAAGTATCCAGAGCTGATATTACATAACATATCATTTTGAGGTAATCAAAAACCTGATAACAAAAATAGTTTTATATGTATATAAGAACATTCTTGTCTACTTGAGCGCTTTATAGAAAAATACATATATATATATATATATATATGTATTTTTAAATTGTTAAACTAATCACAAACACTGCTGCCTAATTGTTTTCGATCAGAAAATATATTTTTTTATCTCTTATGCTCACCAAGATTGCATTTATTAGATCAGTAAGGCCCAGTTGCATAGTTAAATTAGGACATTTAAGGCATTTAAGTGTATCTTGAGACAAAACAAAAGCACTAACATGTTTTATGATCAGTCAGTGTTAGCATCTTTCAGTTGAAAGAGATCAGATGTAAATTCATCCAGGATTGTGATATATTATTATAGTTAAATTAGATGAACTTATCAAATTTAACAGATTTTAAAATGTAACCTGTTCTAGTGTTCGGGGCCACTTGATCCTTCAGAAATCATTGCTGATGTGGTGCTCAAGTACCATTTCTAACTATTATCAATGTTGTTTTGCTGCTTAATATATTTGGGGAAACTATAATACACTTTTTTTGACAGTTTTATGCATCCTTGCTTAAACAAAAGTAATATTTTTACAGACCCCAAACTTTTAAGACAGCAGTGTATATAAAAAACACAGCTTAATAGGCCAACACATTGGGTCTGGCATATTTGGGGAATTGTTGTATGTTAAGCGACACATTTTTTAGATGTTCCGCCAAGTTAAAAACAAGTTCTTCCAAAAAGTCCCAAGACCCCTTCCACTCAGTTATGCAATGTCTAGCTGTTTAAAAAAAAGAATGTGTCCTATGTGAACGCCCTCTAATCCTCTCTAGAGTTTTGAATGCTGCTGATTTAATGGAGTACAAGTCACAATGAACAATACTGAAACAAATTATGTCAGAAAATAATCATAAAGAAAACATATTCTCACCACATATCTAGAAGATGTCAACACTTATTGTACAGTAGTCTATGTATGCTATTTTGCGATGTCTCTCCTCCTAAGGGCACATAGAATGTTCTGGTCTTTTAACATGGGAAGATATCTGCAGTGACTTACCACTTCAGTTGGCCGATAGTATTTCGGATCCACCTTCACATGAATCTCTCCCGTCTCCTGACATCGGCCCACCTCCTCTTCATTTTTCCCCTCCCACCTAAGTGCGAGAACAAGAGCTTTGAACCCATTCCTTCATTTTATTTGTTTTCCAATTCAGCTGTCAGCATATGCGTTACATGTTTACAATATTTATGGTGTGTCTGCGTGTTGTTTTGTGGTCTTGTACAGCCTGTCGGCGAATCAACACCAGATGTGCCAGATTAACCAGATGGGCTTAATCTGAGGTAGGGGTGTGTGTGTGTGTGTGTGTGTATGCGAGCTCTCACACAATGGTTTTGCCCACGTGTTTGAAGGCCTTCTCCACAAACTCCCGTACGCTGTGCACTTCCCCCGTTGCAATGACAAAATCGATGGGCTCCTTCTGCTGCAACATCAGCCACATCGCCTAAAGCAAATAGAAACAACAAGATAGATATCAATATTATGAAGCTTGCTACATTTCAGTGTGACTGATAATATCATTGCAATATGATGACCTCATATAACTGTATCAAAACAGCTTTATTTTCTCAGGTTCACATTTGAGATGAAGTATTGAGACTCCCCCGCATACACACGACACAGATTCAACGCAGACACATCTGCTCCCAGTAGGATGTGCTTTTATGTGGTTACGATATAACACACCCCAGCACACACACACACGGCCATCCCCATTCTGACGTCAACACTAGGCCTCATGGGATGCCAATTGTGGGAATAAAGCACAGAGTTCCCAAGTCCATACAACCGCTAGAGAATGACATAAACGCACAGAATACATCTAAATGGTGATCTAGATGAAAGAGAGAGTGCTTTTGGAGAAATAAATGGTGAGATACTCAAAACAAGAGCGCTTGCCAAGAGGTCAATGGGTGATAGTCTTTTGTCTTTTGACTCTGGCTTTAGCTCCCTCTTTCACTCTCTCACACACATTATCTGACTCCAGGGTTTCAGCGTTTAGCCAGTTGGCCGGAGAATTGGACCGTTCCCTTGACAGGAGTGTGCTCCTTTCTTCCCCTCAGCTTGATGGAGGGATAAAGACCCCATCAGCACGTTTTATACGCTGCAGTGGGAGCGCCGCACTTGGCCGCCTGACTCATTCATATTTCACTCCTGCTGCACTCACCTAAAAAAACCCTCTCAAACGAGATAACAGACAGACAGACAGAAAGAGAAAACCATAAAATGAAACACTGAGGGAACTCACACAGCACTGTGATGGATACAGCTTTGGATTTTATCACGGCACAATGTCTAAGCAATCAAACTGTATTTTAAACATCTGTAGGTTAATTAAAAATGACTGTTCTACATCACAAAGCACTAAACACCCACTGTGAAGGATAAAGATCGTGTTCAGAGCTGCTCCGTTTGATTTAGTCTAGTCTGACATGTAGAAAAGCCCTCAACACACATACGCAGAGAACCAAAATTATTTTTTTTACGTAAGTGAGAACATTTATTATACCAAAATATACATTTTTCACAGAGCAATAAACTGTTATTTCGCTTTATTTTATTAAGTGCAATAGAACACACCTCGCACACACAAATGGTTGCAGGCAAGTACTTACATTTTCTGAAATTATTCTTATGTCTTTTTCAATTAAAAATATGTATTTTGTCCCATTGACGACATACATACTTGTCATTCACCAGCTTTCGGTATGTGTCACAAAAACATGAGGACAACACACTGCTGTTGATGTTCAATGACGTTCCTCATATTTTTGTTGAGGAATATTTGCGTATGTGTTGTGACAGAGTTCTGGAAAATGTCTGACAGTACTTTTTCCCCTGAATTAAAAGTTGTTAGTCGCAACAGATGTTTTTTTTACTGACATCAAGCTGGGGTCAGATGTCTGATAGTTTTATATCAAGCATATAATGTTGCAAATCCCAATAAAACCACCAGCTTATTGGCAAGTAATACAAACATTTACCTGTCAGCTGGTGATGTGAGTGCTAATTTAAACACATCAACTATCTAACAACAACCATAACGACACCATGAGGCAAGTAAGAGGAATGTCACAATGGAGAAAGGTCACAACAAAGCTTTCCATCTTCACCATTACAGCTACTTAATGATGAAATCTACAAGTAACAGAGGCAACAGTGTGTCTATGTGTGAGAAAGAAAGACTAAAGAAAAAACTAAAGGGACAGACACAGAGGTCAAGTGAAGGGAGGAAATAGTCTGTAACATTCTCTGATCTTATTTTAGTCACAGCAAACAGCATTCTTGGATTTTTCACTCTTTTGTTTCTCTCTTTCTCACACTGATGGAAAAGTGAAGCACTGTAATGGATTCATTCCTGAAAGCCATTATTATTCAGCAACTTTCTGGATTCGTCAGCAAGGACTTCTGTGAAATATGAGGTGGTTTAGCACCACTGTAAATGTATCCAACAGGAAAAATATTCTGAACCGAATCCCGGCTCATACTGTATCTGTCTTAACATCCTTTGCTTTCCGTCCTTTTCTCTCAATTCCTCCCTCACGCCTCTCTCCAAGGATCATTAGCGCTGTGAGAGACAGCTGAGAGGCCTGCAGCACAACTCCCTTCCCCTTCCTTCCTGTTCACACACACTCTCTCCTGGCGTTATGGGAGGGACCTGGACGCTGTGAGGCTCTCTAGCCATTCAAGCCTCAAATGTGCAGTGTATAAAAAAAAAAGAAGGGGCTTTTATAATTTGTGTACAGGGTTCGGTAACTCGTATGTGCTTTTGTCCCACAACATCATACTCATAGATCTTTAAATAACTTGTTTTTCCAAGATGCCATGCTTAATTGCTTGCCACCCCATATTAGATCCTCTCCTTCTAATGATGCTTTTAAATTCCATCCTCAAAGGAACTTAGGAATTACATTTGTTTTGGCCTATATTATGAAATATACGAGTTTGAAAAACACTGCTGGACAGAAGAAAGAAGGTTATACAGGCTTGTTCGGTCCAGCGCCAGGGCTAAGGTCACTTTCCTTCACCACTGGTCAAAAATCACCACCTGATTCAGGACCAGTGCATGGATCGGTAAACACATGAATACATCTGTTTAAAAGATCACTTTAAAGCTCGGAGGAAGGGTCACAGAGGTAGAGCAAAATGTGAGGTTCAAGGGCAGTTTCCTTCTCTGGTGGATCAAGGCGTATCTCAGCTTTCAAAAATGACATGTACAGCAGTTTGTTTTGAATCTGTGTCAGTGTTCCTCCTGCCACTCGTCCATGCAAGCAAACATAAACTTGGATGAGAGAGAGGTGAGTTTAAAAAAGGGTGAAAGAGAAAACAAAGGATTAACTGTGATGACACCCTCTTCTCGGCTTCAATGGCTCTTTTGTTTTTATGCATCTGGGCGTGTGTGGCTATATTTCCCTGCAGGCACTTTTGAATAAAGTATTTTGAAATATTCAAATCATCTTAAGTTATAAGTTATGACATACTATGCAATCACTGGTCATATGCATCCAATCCCAATCTTCAAAAAAATTTTACAATACCTGGGTGGCTAATTTTAAAAGGGAAATGTGATGTTATGTAAAGAAATTCATACGTAGGTAGAATAAAAAAAAAACAAACTAAGCTTTTAGCTCAAATTATTTTAAGATTACCATAAGTAACCAATATAGACCAAAACGGATTAAAAAAAGTGTGTGCAAATTTTGGACTAGCAGCTTATTTAAATATATGCATACTCTAAATATAGTAATATTTGTGACAAAATAATTTAAAACTAAAGTTAAAAATGATTATTTAAAAAAGTAAAAACCGAAAACATAAAAAAATTTTTTTTACAAAAAGATGACTTGTTTTATTAACTTATGTTATTATTTAAAGGAAGAAATAAAAATGCATCTTTCTTTAAAAAAACAAAATTAAAATAAAAATTCCTTTCACATGTTGTAACCTTTTGGCTATTTAGATTTGTTTTAAGTTTGTTACTCCGCAATAAACAAACCTGCAGTTCTCTCTGCATCACTGAATCAAATTCAACCAAACAGGCATTTACGCCTGCAACACAAAGAAGTGAAAAGAGAGGTGCCACACACTCATGCACACTTTATACCATGTAAAAGAATTTATCACATAAGAACTGTACAAGTCTTTCAGGTAGATCTTGCCTGTAATAATACAACTATTCATAACTATCCACCGGGAAGGACACGCACTTACACACAGAGTCTGGAACTGACTGAGTCATTGGTTTAGAAGGGTGTCTGTTTTTAAAAGCCTATTTTTATTTTTGGAGCTGCTGAAAGTTTAAATACTCCCCTCTACCCACCACAACACACACACAGGCACAGTCTTTTTTTGTATGGAGCACAGAAGTACTCTGTTTAAGGCAGGTGGTTTGAATTAAGCAGAGACAGGCTGTCGTACGGTGACACTTGCTCACACACACTGAACGAGAAAGAGGGCGAGAGTGTGAAAGAGCAGACAAAGAGCGAGAGTTAGCCCTGACCACTAAATGACTGAGTGAGAGAGACGATGAGAGTGTGTTTTTGACCGCGGATCACCTGGTTACTTCATTAATGCTATTTTAAATGGACTTTTCCACACAGCTCATGTTACTTGTGCCGGCCAATACACAGAGTTCACCACTTCACACACACACACACACACACACACACGTCAAAAACATGGCATAGTTCCAGTCAAACCATCTGAGCTGATGCATGACTGGATGTCTTCGATGGTCCATATCAGAACCATATTGTCTACTAAAGCGACATTCCATGACAATTCATTTTCATGATATTAAACACTAAATTTAAATATAAAAAAAAAAATTTAATCAGTGTTTTCATGTAAAACTTGGATAAAATACAAGGCTTATAAGTATCCTTATAAGTTCATTAAATTAATATTAATTTGATTTTAAATATTTTTTAATTGTATTAACAGTATTTTTATTCCATATTACAATTATTTCATAATTTTTATTTCATATTTGACATTCTTTCAGATGTATGCTTGTCTTTTAATTAATAACTAATATTATATTTAACATTTGTTCATTCATAAAAAAAAATTACAATAAAAAACTTTTTATTTTATATTGGACCAATTAAAATGCCTGCATACATTTTTGATGATTAATTATTATTATTTTAATTGTTAAGATTGTTATAATAAACATTATTGATATACATATATATATATATATATATATATATATATACACACACACACACACACACATTATATATATATATATATAGACACATACATTTTTTTTACATTTTTAAACATTTACAATTTTAGAAATGATTTTCTGAAAAACCTGATTAAGTTTGTCCTGAGATGCACGCTGAGAATCACTGTCCTATATAGTAGGTTTGAGTGGTACGCTTTTCACTGACGTGAAGAGCCAGACCGTAGCTCGTCATATCGATCATGAAAATGACTGACCAGTAGAGACAGGAAGAAACTATAATTTAATCTGATGGAAGATAAAAAACGGTTACAGATGCAGTTTATTGACTGGAACTCATGCATCTAGACAGTGAAACTTGTGTAAATGTGAGTGTGTGTGTTTGTGTGAGAGAGAAAGAGAAAGAGAGAGCAGTCAAGATGGTTATCAGGGCCGTTTAGCCCCTCGTTGAGAGCAGATTGGTTACAAATTGGAAAATGAGGAACAGGTGTGCAAGCGGGGAAACACACTCTCATACACATCCATTAGCAGTACACACAACTTCTGTGACCACAGAAACTCTGCAAGCGGGAAAACAGACTAGTTCAACATTGCCTTCTATAAACGTTCGCAATAAACACAGATACTACGTCATACACATACACACACATCCTCTCCTGTCTGTTTCACAGGTGGCTTCATTTTGTGTGGTCATATAAAAGTGAAAGGTCAAGCTGTAACACTGTTGGGAATTTTCTCACACATTAGGACTCTTTTAATTGTAAATGTGTGCGTGTGCGCGAGACAGGTAGAATGAACATTTATGTGGCCAAGACTTCTGCCCAATGAACACTGCGTGTGTGAGACAGCGTGATGACAGTTGTATTTGTGGAGGCATGCCGTGTTGGCGAATCTTACTGCTGATGCTTTCCCCAGGTGAGTTTTTACTGCCTGGAGTACAATGAACAAAGAGAGGTGTGTGTATGTGTATCACTTCTTTTCTTGCCTGTCTTAGCACCGTCACAAAGACTGACAGAAGGATCTGCCCCTCACTTGGTCAGAGGTGCAGAAAATCAGTCCAACAGCATAGGTCTAAGTAAATGCTGATTAAAAAAAGCAGTGAAGCAAAAGATTCGAAATCTGGTTTGAACTAAGAAAATCATGGAAACAGCAGTAAAGTCTGAGCAACAAGTCAATTAATTAGAAAGATTTCTTTAAATCGTTTTAAATGGGAATTTAGAGACACATTTTCAAATAAAATTTTAGTGTACTGTGCAAAATGTTATTAAAAAAACAAACACATTACAAATTGACATCAAATTATTGTCAAATAAAATTTTTATTTTGCACATCTAGTCAGAATGTTCTGTATTTTATTCCTTAAAAGCCTACGAGTGAATTAAATTGTATCATAACTGTGGTTACAAAAATTTTGGAAAACACACACACACATAAATGTACATATATATATATATATATATATATATATATACACACACCATTACCATGAGAGAGAGAGAGAGAGAGAGAGAGAGAGAGATATTTGCAATCAATCATGAATATCTTAATAATGCTCTATGTATCATAGAAAGGGTTACCAAATGTTTATATTATAAATAATATATATATATATATATATATATATATAGTTAAGCTGACTTCAAGATTGGGAAGAGTTATTATATCCACTGAAGGAAAATATTAAACAACAATACAGTAAAGAAATGTGCACATTTTCTTTACATTTCTGCAATTTTTGCCTCACAAGATAAAACTTCCTTCTGTGTAGCGGTATCAGTGACGCTAGATCCAATCCAACCGATCTGTTGATTATTATGATGTGGGAGATTGTATAATGAATCAGTCAATTTGCAAGCTGGCACAAGTCACGCCAAATGAATGCAAGGCAGAAAGTGTGTGGCCATTAAACTCTCTAATCTTTTTAAAAGACACAATTAAAGCGTTCATCTAGACATACACGTTCAGACAGTACAATCATCTCACTTTACCAACAATCAGGCTTAAACAAACATTGGCACACATCCACAAGACCGAACCTCTAATCTACAGATTAGCAGCGATATTTACAACCCAAAGGAAGCCCTCTAAAAGGAAATAAGAGGTGGAGAGAATGAAAGGTGTTGGTTTCAGGTGTTTATGCAGGTAGAGAGGAAGTCAGTTCCTGCTGCGTGTTTGAAACAGACTCCTAAGAGAGGCCAAAACACGTCACCAACCAATAAACTGTCAAATTCTTGGTCTGAAGAATAAGGAAGAGAGGACAAAAGCCTCGTCAGTGTTTTGCACTTGGCCCGAGGTGCTGGCAGTGGTGGAGGTATGTACAGAATGTGCTGTTTTGATAACTGTTAAAGATCAGCACTGCCTGAACTTCGGATACCTGTTTGTTTAATTCGGCTTTAATATCTGCAGCGGTTCTATACTAGATCTGATTTCATTTGGGGAGGCTGGGTGGAGTTAGACACCTGATCCGGGACGGTTTAACCTCTTGTCAGTCGCTTTCAAATATACAGCTTAAAACCTAATTAAAACCTTATTAGCCTGGGAACAAAAAAACAGTGCAACTAAAATAAGTTGTGCGCGCACAAGTATGGCTGCTCCTCTGGACTCCTGCAGACTCCAATGAAACTGGAGAACTAAAAAGAAACAAAAACCGTAAGAGCTCTTCTCTGGAGGTGTTTTCGTAAAAAATATGCTGACAATTCCCAGGGTCACTCGGACCACCTCTGAGATCGTCATGTGTGTATTAAAAAGTGTTTAAGAGTGAAAGTGAGTCATCAGGGAAATTCGTGGTGTGTTTATGTGAACGTAGCGGCTTGCGTGTGTGTGTGTGTTTGTGGACCACAAGGAACATATTTCAGTCTAATTCATAATTTTGTCAGATTCAGCGTTTTTAGCAAGTCTTTTCACAAATGATGACAGACATAAACGAAACATTTGTGTGTGTGTGTGGGTTTAATGGCATCTGACCATTTAAACAAAATGGACTTTATCAAAGAGAATCGGCTGTTAGCCATTACCACAGATAATCATCAGTGTCAAACACGCCGCTTTACAAAACACCTCAAGGTTATTTCGCAAAACGTGTGTGTGAGTGATGAGAATAACAAGAAAATTGAAAAAAGGGATGCATTTATATAAAAAATATCATTTGCATCTGAAAGTTAAGATCAAGGACAAAACAAATGGACAGTATTCATTTTGTCTTTCAGATCCTACAAAATTAAAATGATTTAAACCTTATAATTTTAAGAAGAAAAAATTGAAAATATGGATCTTTTATTGTTTGGGGGGAGGAGCACACTGCTTAAATGTGGAAAAAAAATGAAACTTTAATAATGATAATAAAATTGTGATAATAGTTAATAACTACTGATACAGGATATGGATATATTGAATATCCTTAAATGAATACCCATTTGTGAATGTATGTGAACTATGAGGTTGTGTGTCAGGAATGCTGGGTAAAATTTGACCCTCCACTTTTATAACGCTGTTGGTCATGGAAAGCTGGGATTCAGTTATTCTATATTCCCTGTGTGTGCATATGTGGATGTGTATCTCAGAAGCTCATGTACGCTTAATAAAATTCAATATTCGTTTTTTTAGATTGCAACGTAAAAGAAACTATTTTATCTTCGCTTTCATTGAAAACATTTCTAAAGTCAACAAGTAATAGCACAAGACACATGTGCATTTCAAAAGGCTGCCAAAAAAGTACAAACAACACGGAACTTCCAGCTTTGGTTTAAAACTCTGATTTAAGAATTTTTGGAAATATTTGTTAATGCCAATTAACCATTAAAATTCCTAAAGAGAGGAAGTTTGGTCAGAGCGCTGAAAGTCTGTTGCCGAAATGTTCTGACATTGTGGGGCCATTTAAACTCACATTCCTGCGAAGGAAATACCGTATCTACCAACACATAAACACACACACACACACACAAGCCCACCACTCTCTATTCACCTAGAGAGATATAAACAAACACATTCAATGAAACATCCAACCTCATGAACGTACGGTGACATACATGTGCACACAAAAATGCACAGACTTCAGTTAGAAATATATGAAGCTATAATGAAATACATTTTTTTCATATTGGATTTGAAGGCCCTGAAATCAGAATCATATGTTGCAATTTCAGCGAGACAGACTGTGATATGTTCAACCTGTAGGGAGGTGTGTGTGAGTCAGTAGTCAGACTGTGTGTGTGTGTGTGTGTGTGTGTGTGTGTGTGTAGGGTAGGAGTAGAAATGCCAGACTGTACACAAAGTAGAAGCTATAGATCATGAGTGTGCTCGTGTGTGTGATTCTCCAACACCTGTACTGCATAAATTCTGAGCTACGGCAGCAGTACAACACAATTCTAATAACATAGAGTGAGACTCAGCTACTGTAAAGATTATAACAAGACCCAGCTGTGTGTGTGTGTGTGTAGGGTGCTGTCGAGCTTCCTGCACACCACACATGGTTTGTGTGATCAGGTTTTGATTGTGTTTGGCTGTGCAAGTCAGAAATGAGGCAAATTACTTTTTGATTAAACACTGAAAAGAAAAAACATCCATAGAACGTAATGAACAGAGCTGTTATTGAGCAACTTATGATGATGAAAAAATATATATCATGCATGTTGAAAATATATAAATCATTTAAAGATGAGCTATGAAATAACTTTTTCTCCCCAAAATAGCAGCTGTGGGGTAAAGTGTGTCAAACTTCAAATGCAGAAAATACTATTAGATATAATATTGATAAAATACCTATAACAACCATTACAAACTAATAAAAAATAAGTCATTATATTAAAATGTTCTAAATATGAAAACTTCTTCCTGGTTGTTTTATAAAAATAAAAATTAATTGCAAGCTAAATTTTCAAAACTGAGATTATGCCTTTTTTTAATTAAATTAAGATAAATCATATTTATCCCATGGCACAACACTGCTTTCCCCTCATAAGGGGCATGTTGTGTGACTCAACTTTAAAGAAATGATATTTCTGTGGTCCTATATTATAAGCTTTCTTCACATTTCAGTTGAAAGCAGACATCCTGAACTTTAATTAGCTATGCAAGTTTTGCCTCTTCCTACATCTTGCCTAGAGAACCGCTTAAGTGAAATGTGGCTTAGCTTACCCCACTCCCCCATAGCTCATACACACACTCACGAAGATATCTAGATAACGCATTCACACAAACACTCACACTCTTGTTCTAAATTACCTCTCCTTCTTCTAAAAGCCAGCACTTCCTGTAGAGACAGGAAACACTCACTCAGTCAAGCAGCCAGTCTCTACTGATTTCCTGAGATTTAAACAGAGGAACCATTCAGGCCATTTACGCAAATGTTAGCATTCTCTCACTCCCTCGCTCGCTTTTTCTATCACACACACTTTTGCACAATAATGAAGTGTATAGGCGTGACAACACTCCTGTCAAACAGTGATTCAATAACTACTTTATCTTCTTCCCGAAGAAGGACATATAAGTCAACATCCCAACAAGGCCAGAGAAAAACAACATTCTATTTCCCTCATGTCATATCTGATAATGTCCAGATTACGTACGTGTATGAGAGTATTCATATCGCATGAACCTAATATTTGGCAGTTCAAATATAATATGATATGATGTTAAATCAATATGGCAAAGATTATTAGAGACAAATACAGAGTGTGGTGGACTGTATAGCTACAAACTATGAAAAAGTTTAATTGTGTAATAAAATAGGGGCTCTTTAACCTGCTCTGTGGGTGAATTTACAAGAAATCAAGGATCCTGCCACCCACCGAATTGTACTCCCACCCCCCCACCACAACCACCGGTCAGGTTTAATGGGCAGAGCAGTGTTTGACCTTTCACCCCTAAACCCTAAAGCAGAAACTTTGACCATTAAACAGTCCCTCCAAGCCTATTATCCAATCAAATGCATCAGCGCGCACATCTGGATACTGCATGAGTTTGTGTGAGTGCAGAGATGATTAATGCGGGGGGTGCATGGCAGACTGCAGTGTCATTAAGATGTTTAAACGTGACATGAAAAAGCGCTCTAGTTTCACTGGCTTAACCAGACCCTTCAAACTACTGTGTATCATGGCCAGTGTGTGTGTAAATGAACTGCTTTTCATTCAGTGTGTGTGTGTGTGTGTGTGGAAGAGGCAAAAAAAATGTATGAAATCACTCAAAGACAAACAGAGAGACTGAGCAGGGTGGCTGATTACATGTTATCTGAATTATGTAATCAGATTCTACAAAATGAAAATCAGATTAGTTACTTTTTGTTATATATTATTCACACAATGGCATTATTCAAAATGTACTGATTTACCCTAATTCTTCTTTTAAAATTTCCAAACCAAGTTTCTGTATTTAGGGTGAAAAATCACCCCATGCAGCTAGACCAAACAAATAGTTTTGCAAGATTTGCTGAGGAATATTTCAAAATTATATAAGTAGTCAGAATGCATTACCTAAAATAAGTAACCTAGATTACATTACTAACTTCGTTTTTCATTATGTAATCTGTAATGGACTAAAATCTGCAAGTAATCTAGAGAAAGACATGAAAAAATTAATTTGACAAATTGATAGGGAAAACAGAAACAGCTAGGCAGGCAGACAAACAGAGAGATACACAGACAGATAGACAGATGGACAGACAGACAGAGGACAAAGGACAGAGAGAAAGCTATTCAAATATATAGAAGGACCGACAGACAGATGTGGAGAAACACGGAGGTTCAGGGGTCTGCGTGAAGCTCAGAGTGGGTCCAGTTTCTCCGGGTAGGGCCATATTTGTTATTTCTATTATTTAAGACAAATGTAAAAGGCAAGAGACAAACAGTGGTGCACCTGTGAAATGTGGCCCCAGGGAAACGCATGGCTCTTCAACTATTTCCTGGCCCTAAGGGAGGGGCAAAGCAGAACCAGATGAGGAGGTGACTGGATCGGCCAGGTCAGATCGGGTTGGATAAGGACGTACTTGTGTGACTGTGTGTTTGCGTGCATGCACATATAGCTAAGGCTATCATGTTCACTTCCCACCAACTCCACGAGGACTATTGAACCCAGACGTGCAACAAACTCCTAACAATCTATACGCGCACACAACGGTGACGAAAGATGACGGGGTCCTGAAAGCATCATTTAAAACATGTCAGTTAAGTGTGTGAGATGCTCCATTAGATATAGTGGGTGAGAAGGTAAGGAAACTCATTAAGTCACTTATCACCTCCTTACATACACACACGGGCACTCAAAGGATGGCCAGTTACACTAGCCTGTGATCACCGAAGGGATGCTTTTGAATTCTCGAGGCGGGCACACTGACAGACATTCAGCAGAGCAATGATATTACCCACATGTCTAAATACATTTGCGCACAAACACGTTTACACATACACACAAACGCAAATACACACACAGCATGCCGAGGCTCCACAAATCTGCCTTCTCCTTCATGACACTATAGTTTGATGGCCGCCTGTGTCCGTCACACCATCAGATTTTTGGATAAATAGCTAACGTGGTCACGTATTGCTATGGAAACTATTCTTGGCTAAAGCCAGTGCCTGTCATCACAAAGATTACCACAGCTGACTGATGACCCAACAGCAGACTGTGTAAATGTGGACAGCACACACACACTCTCAAAGGAGAAAGCTGAGCTCTCCTGTTTCGGTGAGTGTGGGCTGATCGGCAGGAGCTACTACAGGATTTATTACATTCTACATTTGTTCACCAGATTATAGAAATTACACACATGCACACAGATCAGGGTAACACATTTGTTTCAGTATTTCTTTTGTAATAAAATAAAATAAAATAAATAAAATAAAATAAAATAAAATATTAAAATAAAATAAAAACTGACAATGCTGGTTTTATTTATATTAATAAAAACTATGAAGTAATATTCATGATGTGATGACAGCTGAATATTTAGCAGCTATTACAATCTACAGTGTCACATGATGATTTTAATATATTGACCTGGTGGTATTTTCAATTTTACAAATATTTACATATTACATTTCTTTTTTATTAGGCTTACTGACAAAACCTTTTAATTGTAATGAAAAATGACGTGACAAGTGGCCAGGTATGGTTTCCCATACTAGGAATTTGTGCTCTGCATTTAACCCATCCAAGTGCAC
>JAUMHI010000065.1:10270279-10282575 GCA_032359435.1 Enteromius unitaeniatus
TGCTGGACCTGGGACTTGAACCCACAACCTTTGGGTTACAAGCCCAACTCCCTATCCATTAGGCCACAACTGCCCCCCAACTTGTAGACTATATTACTCATGGTTTATAAAGAAAGTAGTATTACTAAATACTAATTTATTAACTTTTTTCATATAATTTCTATACACTACATATACACAGTAAGCAGTGCACTTATCTTTTATTCTCAACAGAAGACAGGTCAAGAGCTCAGGACAAACACACACACACACCAGGTACCTTCAGGGTTTCCGAAATGATGTGTTACAGTGGTACACTGTTCTCTGCATACAGATGCCATTTGGCAAAAGGTCTCTTTCTCTTGACCACAGACACACACAGGATCTCTCATGTGTCACTTGTTCCTTCAGTCTTTTTAAAGTAAAACTCAGCAAGAGTGACTTAGTGTGTATGTGTGTCTGTGTGACATATGCTGCCCTAACAACCGTTGTTTTTACTGGCAAACCCCAAAAATTACAAAAGAAAAGTGCCTGTGTGCACCAATAATTTTCCACCCAATAATGTACAGCATAAATGGTCTTTCCTGGTTATTAATAATTCATGACAGATATATAAAAAAGTGTGTGTGCACGTGTGACTCTGGATAAATAAGTCATGAAACAGGTGTGACAGATACAGAAACATCTGTCAACTTTACAGGACACAACTGAAGACAGAAGCAAAAAAAAAGAAAAAAAAAGAGAGAGAGTCAGAAAGAGAGAGAGACAGAAAGCCAATATGAATTATTTATGAGTGGAATAACGTGACAGATGTGGGATATTTTCATTTCCAGTA
Source organism: Enteromius unitaeniatus (assembly GCA_032359435.1). Lineage (NCBI taxonomy): Eukaryota > Metazoa > Chordata > Actinopteri > Cypriniformes > Cyprinidae > Enteromius > Enteromius unitaeniatus. The sequence continues at coordinate 10,271,094 of JAUMHI010000065.1, forward strand.
AGTAAATGCAACTCACAAATACACACACATTTACACACCAGAACTTTGCATCACTTCAAACGGTGTGGTCTGGACTTCCTCTCACGCTCTAATGGACAAACAAGGTCTGCCTTGAGTCTTGAGTCTTGCACACAAACACACGCTTACACTCACACCTGCACTGCTGTGGGACTTGATTTAACGTGTTTCAAGTCACTTTTTGTCCCTTGACAATGATACAGGAACACAGTATGAACATGAAACCCCCATACAGACTATACAAATATGAAAAAATTATGATTTATTTTAAAACTCATGTACACTTAAAATATGTCATGCCAAACAGCATGCTGATATTATTTTGTGTTTCTGTTCATTCAATGAAAATTCAATGGGGTCCAAAACATCAACATTCTCTAACTTCCATAGTATAGACAAAAAAACACCTTGGTATTTTTTTACAATGTCTTCTTTTCTGTTCCACAGAGGAATGAGGGTTTGAAAACAAAAAAACAGCCCTTTAAAGGGGTCGGGTGTGATTTCAAATTTTTGTTACAAACTGTTTCAAAAGTTTCAAAACCAAAGAGATATTCTTTAGAAGCGTTATGCCTAGTCCACACCCCCCCTGAAACGGCTTGTTTAAACGCGCCCCCTACTTTTCTACATCACAGAGTGGGTTAATTTTTTAAACGCTGCCCAAATGTTTATGTAAAGAAAGAAGGCGGAACTATTATTCTCGCTGTAGTGTTGCTGCCAGGTGCTGGACATCCTGTTTTTCATTGTGAAACTACTTTATGCTTTCAAAAGAGGACATAACTAGAGATTAGTGGGCAAGTTGTATTCACAACACTGTTTCAGAACAGTTCAACCTAAATATTAGAGCGTGTTCCGCACATTTACAGAGGACGGACTTCAAAAACCTAGAGAGTAGCCTATGCTGGTTGTGCACAGAGACTATAAAGTGAGGCAAGGACAATCCTCTGCAAGGACAATCTGGCTTCTGACTCACAACCTTTAAGAAAGTTATGTTTTCTTATTAAAAGAACTTACTATTCAAATGCAAGTTTTGAGCAGTGAGTTGTTTGTCATTACTCCGATCACAAATGCAGACATGGTGTTATGTTTACGAGGCGCTATGCAATGCCGCACGTAAAAAACAGCACTAAGTCATGTTAATCAGTAATTATGTCCCCACTGGATGCAATAAACTGCATAAACACATTGCATTACACAAAATAATGTTGTTTTTAGCAACATCATATGACTTCTTTAACTGTATTCACAGTTCATTTGCAATTAGAGAGCAAAAACTGTGTTACTTTGTTTAATGGCAAACACAAAGCAAACACACAGAAAAAGTTTAACACCGCTGTTTTGTGAGGATTAATATTGCGGTAATGTTGCTCTACGGTTATAACCGGCCATGTGGAAAACTGGTGTGCTAACATGGAGGAAAGTGGGAAAATGTGGGCTGTTGCAAACCATGGTACACATGAATGGCCCAAAAACACACGCACACACCCTTCGTTACTTTCTGTGGTGAGTCAACAGAGGGTTAGATTTACTTATTTGGTCTCGATGTTGCAAAAGACAAAAACGCGGGCGCTTAATATAGAAGCTGTCAGGGGAAATATGTGACTCCGCTGAATGATGGAGTGTGAATAAATATGCATGTGTGTGTGTGTGTACGTGTGTGAGTGTCTCCACTGTAATGACAGACTCTGGCTGCTGACTACGCAAGGGAAGAATGAAATGGACAGAAAATGGAGCGACATAGGAGGTCTGTAACTCAGTGAGAAAAGACAAGGTGAGAGGTGACGGAGGGGTCAGCCAGGTCTGGGATGGAGAGCATGTGGGTGTGACTCCATGCTAAGAGAAAACAGACGTTAGCTGAGGGAGCTTGATATTACAGCGGCATTACGGACGTGGTGAGTCTTCATATCTATTCCAGAGAATGAGCAGACCGCAGACCATTAGACTGGATACGTCCCTGGAGCCATTAATTTAAAAAGAAACGGTATGTGTGCGCAAAAGTAGAAAGAGAGACAACTTTTGTTCCAAAACCTAGTGAGCTGTCTCTCTGCCCACCACCTACGTAGGCAGCACTGTAATGGAACCTCAGAAATGACCGATTTGGAACGTTCTGCATAGGAAGAAGGGCAGTACACAAATAACCTTCCACACAAGACACTAGACTTATAATTAAGATTTTGACATTAGCTGTTATGTTGCTAAGCTAATTAGGACAGAGAGTATTGCATTTTAAATTTCAACTAAGATTTGATACTTTTATTTTGCATACACTATCATTCAAAACTCTGGAGTCATAATCATTTTTTTTTTTATTTGAAGAAATTAATGCATTAAATTGATCAAAATTGAGAATTTTTTTTTTTTAATTTTATTTAAAATGTTAATTTTAAATGTTATTCTATTACATTTTCAATGTAAATAATCCTAAAAAAATAAAACTTTAAATATTAAGCAGCACAACTGTTTTTAACTGTACTTAAGAAATGTTTCTTGAGCAGCAAAGATCAGCATATTAGAATGAATAGATTTCTGAAGGATTATGTGACACTGATGACTAGAGTAATGATGCTCAAAATTTAGCTTTGCCAACACAGGAATAATTTACATTTTAAAATAAACTTAAATGTATTTTTTGATCAAATAAACGCAGCTTTGGCAAGCATAAAACACAAAAACAATAAAAAAAATAAAACATGATATTAGTTTTTTCTTTTTTAACTGAACCTTTCACACTGCATTTTGAGATTCTGAGATTGGCTTTTTTTTTAAATGCTAATATTCTGATGCAAAGAATCAGTAAGTTATGTTTTCACATGAATATATATGGCAAGAAAGTACTAAAGTATAATACAGATGGAAAAAACATGTTTAGTTTTGAATTACTAACATACACGAAACATTTCATTGCCTCATTCTAATGATATAATATCCATCCCTCTTTATTCCTGCCCTTAAATGTGAGGTCACCTTAGAATTTGTACAAAAATCTGTTTTAGGATGAATCCTGTTTGAGAAACCAACCATTTGTAATAGCCAGGAACATGCCTAAGATGCCTTAAAATGCTGCTTCTGTAGTCAGCTCACTAGATTCTGGAACAAAGCCGCTAAAAAGATAAAAACACCCTTATAGACTGAATGCATATGAGCAACAGAAAGCCAAAGAGAAATGGGCTTCTTAACTCGTTGAGGCTGTACTAGCATGTTTATTTTCTGCACTGCACTGCCAAAACACAGGCATGATAACAGAACAATGTGATAAAATTTGTCTCTTTCATCCACTTGCTAAGATTCTCCTCCACTCAATAATTCTTTTCCTCCCTTTCTTATCTCTCCTCTCCTCTCCTCTCCCTCTCTCTCCCTCATATCTTCAGCTCAGTGAGAGGCTGAAAGTTGAGGATTCTGGTTACAGAGGGCATGTGAAGAGAGGGGAGAAAAAAGGGAGAGAACGAAATGAGAGCATCTGCTTTCATCCTCAACACAGCGGGGAAGAGCTCAGCCATGTCAATCACACAGACAGCCAGCTGCCACACACACACACACACACAGATATGCACAAACACACACACGCATGTCTTACAGTGGAATAAACCCACATTCATCATCACAAAGCCACTGTCTCACACACAGAGGAGTCTAATAGTCGCTCACAGACACGTATGACCTCGTCTCAGCACAGAGAGCTTTACACAAGTTCAGGAATGCCCTGTGTTAAATGCTCTGCTAAATCAACCTTAAAATCAGCGCTTTCCCTAGATCACCTTACATATTGTGGGTGTGTGTATCTGTGTGTTAGCAGGTTTTAAAGCTTGTAGTCCAAGTTCTCCCACATGAAATGAGGGAATGAACGTGCACGCACACACACACACACACACAAACACACATTAAGGTGGTCTCAGCTTGCAGCTGTGTTTATTTATTCTGCTGGATGCTGGCCACTGGAGTTTAAAGCCCCCACCTTCTACCCCCCCCGAAAAAAAAATCAAAAAACCCTCACACACAAAACCAGCCACTTCATACCAAATACCCCTCAAGAGCACCAAATCCTACCAGTCCCTACAACACCCATCGCAAAACAAACCTGACTCACACAGACATTGGAGCGTTTGCAACATCTTTTTTTCTGGTAATAACGCAAACAATAAATTAATTAATATTTATGATATACATATTTTCAACACCTTTTTTCTTAAAGTAAAACTTGCTGATATGTTTCTTCAACTACACATTTTAATTACTGTTTTAATTAATCGTATATGTAACATTTTTAGCAAATCACAGTAATAACTGTCAGTCTATTTGAGTCAGACATTATACTTTCTTATAATAAATCAGTCAATAACCAAGTAAGCAGCTTAGACTGATTCAGTAAGCAAGCAAACTGATCAATTCAATCAGGATTTAGACAGATGATGCCATTATAGATGGCAGATATATAGATGTGTAGGTGTGTGTGTGTGTATATATAATATATATATATATATATATATATATATACACACAGTGAGGTCAATAAGTATTTGATCACCTTGTGATTTTGCAAGTTCTCTTACTAAGAAACCATGGTAACCACCAGCATAGGTACATTTCTACTGTGAGAGAATTTGATTTGATCACCGGAGTCAAAAATTTGTAATATTTGTTACAGAAGCCTTTGTTAACAATTACAGAGGTCAAACGGTTCCTGTAGTTCCTCACCAGGTTTGCACACACTGCAGGAGGGATTTTGGCCCAGTCCTCCATACAGATCTCCTCTAGATCTGTCAGGTTCCGGGGCTGTCGCTGATCAACACAGAGTTTCAGCTCCCTCCAAAGATTTTCAATTGGATTTAGGTCTGGAGACTGGCTAAGCCACTCCAGATCCTTGATATGTTTCTTACTTCTTTTCCCAGCCACGACCCATCTTTAATGCTCTCACTGAGGGCAGGAGGTTTTTGCCCAATATGTCAAAATACATGGCCCCGTTCATCCTCACCTTAATACACTGCAGTCGTCCTGTCCCCTGTGCAGAAACACACCCAGAGTCTGATGCTTCCAGCCTCATGCTTCACTGTAGATATGGTATTATTGGGATGATACTCATCATTCTTCTTCCTCCAAACACGGCAAATGGAGTTAAGACCAAAAAGTTCTACTTTGGTCACATCTGACCACAGGACTTTCTCCCATAACTCCTCTGGATCATCCAGATTGTCCCTGGCAAACTTCAGACGGGCATGAACATGGGCTGACTTAAGCAGGGGAACCTTCTGTTCCCAAATAAATTGTTTAAAAAAATCATACAATGTGATTTGTGGATTTTTCTTTTTATATTCTGTCTCTCACAGTGTATATATATACACACACACACACACACACACACACTAAAATAGAAATCTAGCAAAAATATTACAATTGCAAGCATGTATGCATGTACGCCTGTGTGTGTGTGTGTGGCCCAGGAAAACCCTACATTGTGGGGAGCAAATGTTAACACTTGTTAACAACAAGTGAGGAAAATTAATTAAAAATCACGCTAAATGATTATTTATTATTTATTATTGTTATTATTAAATTATTTTGAAAATGTAAAAATGCACTATGATTTCCTTAGGTTTAAGGGAAGGGTCAGAGTTCATACAAATCATTATTTTTATGGACAGTCACCGTAAGACATTAAAACCCAAAGACAGTGTGAGTGCTACAAAGTAAATAAATGAGAAAGTCCTATTGGTCAAAAAGCTCCAGCTGGTTTCCCAGTCTCCTCTGAAAACAATCTTTCTGGAAAACCCAATGCAGTCTTCACACTAAGCATTACTGCCATGAAATAAGAGTCTCTCGCAGTGACGGGTCACTGCAGGTACAGTTGGTCACCGAGCTAATGAGTGATTTGATTGGCTGTCGGGTTCCCATAAAAACCAGCATGATTCATCTCCAAACTCTCTTTAGTACGTGATTGTTTGGCGGTGCGGAACGAGGACAAAATCATTTTGTTCCTGGAGAAACAAAGGGATCTGAGGTGAAATCATCTATAAAATAACAAAAACATCAGCAACCTCTAAGACCCCGTTGAGCGTTTTGCGCTATCAGCTCAGCCTGTGTGTTTTCACAGGAATCTTTGAACTTCACTTCATTTGCGCCCTGATTTTATGTATGTTTTTAGTGGAGGCCTGAAAGTCTGAATTCCATAAAACTATAAAGCTTCAAGTTTCAAACAGCTTATTAAGTCATACAAACAGCGAACCAATTAAAACTGTGCGCGGGTTCAAGAGTTTACACAAACATACAGTGTTGATCTCCCACTGCCTCGACTTCATACAGTTATATCTGTATGCTTATAACTAAAAAGGACAGACATGCAAAGAAAAGGCTTTGATCTCACATAGACGTTCAAAAGTTTGAGGTGTTATTAATGTTTTTGGAAGAAGTCGTTTATGCTCTGCAAGGCTGCATTTATTTGATCAAAAATACAGTAAAAACAGTAATACTATGAAAACAGTTATACCGCTAAAAGTAATACCCTTTTTTTAGGATTCAACAGAAAGTTAAAAATGTACATTTTAAATGTATTTACTGTAACTTTTGATCAATTTAATGCATTATTGTTAAATAAAGCTATTTATTAAATTAAAAAAAAGTAAAAAAAAACAGTAATAGTGGCTGAAGGCGCTTGACATGTTCAAAAACATGTCTACATGGCTTACTGCAACAAACCCCGCTTTCAAACATGTCTCTCACTAAAGATTTCACACAGACTGGAATAGCGTGTGGAGGAATCGTGGAGTTGAGGCCTTCAAGGGGTGCAGGACAGAAATCAACAGTGCGAACAAAAGATGATTGACATACTGTCTGTCTGGAAAAATCTAAACCTATGGATCCGACAAAGGATTTTTACATTTTTGTACTTTGCCTGAAGGTAAAATACATGGAGTAGAGTACATGGACTGTTTCTGTAGCGAACCGCACTGATCTACTCCATCTCCACACACACGCACAACTCTCACAAATATACACACGCTCACAGCTTTGGTCCCATTTCCCGAAATCTGCCCCAGTCCTGAGCCACATAAACCTGGCTGCATGATTCAGCCGCCTAGAATACCAGCGTTCCCACAGGAAACCTGGAGCAGCTCACACATGCATGCACACACACACACAAACCTAAAGCTCCCACTCTGGCAAAAAACTAAAGGAACACAGGTCTCTCTAATCCAGGATAAACACGGCAGCACGGCTGTGCACTCAGAAGGTAATTACAAGCAAATTTAAATGAAAGCGCAAGGTCAAAACACACATATTACATATGGCAGACCAAACTGAATGTATAGTTATAAATAGTTATTGTAATAGCTGTAAATGAGAACATAGAATTTTATACTCTGGCAAACTAATAAACCAACTTGTTTCTATATTTTATTTAAACTGTAGGCATGCTTTTATTATTATTTACATTTTATGAGCTATATGTAAAAAAAAACATTTAAACCCTTATTTTTCTTTGTATAATACGACTGAGAAACATTTATTGTCACAATGTAATGATTTGGGATCCTTGTTGGAAAATAATTTTAGATGACAACAGCATAAACAGACAGCCACAGCGGAAATGCAGTTGCAAATTGCTATTCCACTAGAGAAAAATAAGGATGCTAATGATTTCATGCACTGTCACTTTCATTCTGGAGTTCAGCTTATTTGGGATCTTTATCATAGCCAGCTGGCTGACATGATGACATGTTTATAGAGCAATAACATGTGACCAATGGATCCCTTTCTTTACAAACAGCAACATAAGACACTGGAATTGATGTACACTTTGTATCTGTCATTACCACAAATAGAAAAGCTTGCAAAAACTAATACCGAAGAACGCAGACGCACCATTAAACAGGAATGCACATTGCATCAACAGCGTTGTCTTGTTTGTTTCGGCCAACGTTTGATGCCGTAGATGCACTTACCGCATATGCACGTTTGATATAATTTTGATATAGAAAAAGTAGATGTTTTAGAGCTCTGAAAGTGGCCTGCCATATCAAAACAAAATACAGGGCTCAAATTTTGTGTTTACTCTCATAGAAACAATGTGGAATTGGGTTGGAAGAAAACAGTGTATGTGTACATCCTCTACAAAATTGAACCAAAGTGTGTGAGTGTGTTCACGTACCTCCACATAATCTTTGGCATGGCCCCAGTCTCTCTTGGAGTCCAGATTGCCCAGGCTGAAGCATTGCAACTGCCCAAGATGGATCTTTGCCACAGAGCGACTGATCTTCCTTGTTACAAAATTAGCACCTGGAAAAACATTTACGCAAAGATTAGAAAAATTTGTATGATGCATTGATACTTTGTCGTTCTTTTTTTGCGCTCATTTTATTTTTTCTTCTTTTCTTGTACCCGTCCATTTCATTCATTTTTGATCACTCTTCCCCTCCCATACACATGTCAGTGCAAATTTGCGTTTTGACCAAAGCGAATTGAGAACTATGGCCGTCAATCTGTCACTCTCGCACACACACAGGCTGAAAAACACACTAACAGTCACACACAGGGATAAAATCAGACTCTTGTCTAGTCACTGGACCACCCCAGAGAATCTGTAAGCTCGTCCAAAGTCCTACTGAGCTGCCAGACACACGAGCACACACACATGCTTCATCTGTGGGAAACCTTGGACGCTCTCATGTCCTGCTGGGTTGTGCTATAGCTTGAATCAGACAGAGGTGGGAGTTCTAGACGAAAACCTCCACCGCCTATAATATCAGGCCCGGGTCAGAGCAAGAACACACTTACTTTAAGTGTATAAGTGAACGACCACTATTACGCTCTTGACTTGGGCTGAAGCCTGCATGTGTGTGCGATTTTGGCCATAAAATCTGTCTGGAGAGAATCAGCAATGCCGGGAAGATCATGCCCTATAATTGCAAAACAAAAGTCAACTACAAAATTGGGGCGGTCTTAAACCTTTCTTAAACTTTTTTCTGCTTGCCCAGTAAAGCTAGATTTCTACTTGCTCTGTGCCTTTGAATTTTTCATTTCATGTTTATAATTGTAAATATATCAGTTATATACAATTGCTGTAAAGTTTAATATTTAGTTCCCATAGCTTAAACAGCAAATGGTCATGGGTTAGATTCCCAAAGAATACATGATGGCATGACTAAGTCACTTTGAATAAAACTGCCTGCCAAATGTATACATTTGTTTTTATTTCAATTTATTTAGTTTTATTTCAATTTATTTGAAAATTGTTGAAACACATTTATAAGCATTCCTGTAGCTCAAACAGTAGATCACGGTCAAAACAGACACATTTGCCAAGGTTCGGTTGCCCAGAAATGCACAAACTGGTATACTTTAAATTCAGTAGACAATGGTGTTTTCTGAGCAAAAAGTAAATATCACAATTTTTTTGTCCTGATTTACAGAAGACACCCAATAAAATGTCATTCAGTGTAACAAAACCTTTTACCTGACATAAAAATAGGTGGCGCCATCATATTATTTCAATGTATTATCTTAATTATGAACAAACTGGTTTGTGGTGCAAACAATTTTATGGTTTACAGCACGTTGTTATTTCCCTTGTTATTTACCTATAGCATCTAACAAACTGGAAGTCTCACCTATAGGCTTACTTCTCATTGAGGAAAAAGGTGGATATTTACAATAAAAGTCAATATATTAAAAGACTAATTACTTTCCCCCCAAATGATAACTGGTTTATATAATAAACCAAGATAATTCTAAAAAAATTTCACTATCCTAGGTTTTGGCCATTTTTCAGTAAGTTTTTTTACTAATTTAAAACACAACAAAATTTGATATGCTTTCTTATTCTTTTATATATATTAATATGTACAAGTCAGAATAAGTATGTTTGAAGTTTTAGAAAAATATTGTATTACACTGAATGACAATGTAACAATTTCAATCAAAATTGGACATTTTATTCTCCAAAAACTTATTTAAAACCTTAAAAGTAGACAGATTACTTACATTTATTGTGCTTTTTATGGACATAAAATAACTTTAAAAATTATTTTTGTTGTGGACATCTTATTATTTTTGACCCACCTTCTATTTAAATCAAGTTCTTTTTACCAAAAAATAACAATAACGTTTTTACTAATAAGCAGAATTCACAATCACGTCATAGAAAATCATATGTATACGATGCATAAAAATTCTTGCACTTGATTGAAAAAAAAGAAAGTAGTAAGATGTCCTGTAGCACTAATCCAAAACAGTGGCTGAGGCCAGCGAGACATCTTTAATACTAATGACTGATCTGCAATGTAACCTGTAATGAAATGTAAAAAAAAAAATTTTTTAAATCATAAGTGGACAGATTTTCCACTTGTAGGATGTCCGTCATGGGCCCCCCGTGCGCAGGCTTGTTGCTATCACAAAGGGCTCTTTCTAATCCACACTAAACGCAGCTCACGACCAGGTGCGTGAGCTTGGCACGAGAAGAACGGTTTAAAATACCACACTGTAAACAGCCGGGTCAATCCGTCGTCACAGACAAACCACAGGGGGGGTGCAAGGATCTGATTTCTGTTCACTCGTTTGAAAAAAAAAAGAGGAAAAAAGTACATTGAAGCCGATTGACCAAACCGTGGTCCACAATAACGGGCCGGCTATGCATCTGTGCGCAAGTGTGTTTAAAAGTCCAAGACAGGCCATTTCCGCACAACGGCTCCTGTTTCCAGTCGGAGTGTAATTAGGCCGTCTCTTAGCACACGGTGGGAAGCCGTGACGAGGAGCAGAGTCGCAGGGAGTCGACCACAGCTCACTCTCATCAAGTCTAAAACAACCCAGTTTAGGGCAGGTTTAGACCATGATTATGCGGACGGCATCGCGGCAGACCTGCAGGTGTGCGTGTTGGCAGCGGAAGGTGCCCAGGCACTGTCAATGCACATTTTAAAAGTAATGAGCGAGGGTAACGTTGAGTATCAAGGCAAAATTTCTAATGGATGGAAAGACGCTCTGCCAAACCAGGTGGAAATAAAGTGCAGTCAAGATGTCTGGTCTATCAGTCACTGACACTCAGATATTTCCAGCATGTGAAAAAAAAAAAAAAAAACGACTGTCAGTAACAAGGCCCTGTTCCTGAATCTTTTGACGCATGTCTGAACACACATTCATGCAGATGTACACGCAACCATCGTATTGCCACGTTCATTTAAATGAATGACAAAAACACACAGCAGCACACCACTCTCTTTCAGAACTGGCAAAGCGGCAGTGTTAAACCAGAAAAACAGTAAGAGCGTGCAATAAAACGATTGGCCCGCTGACCTGGAGGCCGTTCTGATTTTTAAACCAGCTGACTAAACTGTCACTTGTCCTATTGGGTCAGTGCTATATCTTACAAGTTTTGAATATAGTTACTATGGATACGCATCTTCACAATTCAAGCCGATGCCTTAAGATACATATGAAATATGAAGGTTTGCAGGTTTAAGTTTTTTAAATATTTGTCTAATAT
>JAUMHI010000065.1:10297121-10333274 GCA_032359435.1 Enteromius unitaeniatus
GTAATGGAGTCATTTTTACAGTAAGTAATTTGTACTTTTACTCAAGTATGTTTTTCGGGTACTCTTTACACCTCTGGAAAAACAGAACTAAATATCTCATTGTTGCTTCTTTTAAACAGTGAAGGATACTACGCATCATTACATCAAATGCAAACCTAGGGTGTGACGGCAAATTAAATTACAATTTAAAATATATTCAAATAGAAAACAGTGACTTTTAACATCAGTGTGATCAAATGAGCACAAGAGACTTCTAAAAAATACTTTTTCATTAAAACAACTTACTGAGCCTTATAAGTTAATAAGGATACATGTTCCCTTCCATGACCCTTGGATTATCATTTTTTGGAAATTAGTGTTGGTAAGTTATTGAGAAAGTGTAATTATCTTATCTTAGTTTTTAGACTATATGTAAATGTACTATGAACCTATAAAATATTTTAATAAGTAAAGTAGTACAGGCTCAGAAGAGAAACTAGAGTATGATGACCAACAAAAAAAATTAATAGTATGTACCCACAAAAGATAAATATTCCAAGACTTCATTTTCAAAACCAAAAAAAGTGAAAAGATTAAGCCTTTTGCCACTGATTGCTTTTAGTAACTTAATAATTAAATAATCTCATTATCTTAAACAAATTAATGACACCCCCCGTCTAAAGTAATCAGTCCACGGATAGTTAAGTACTTTAGAGACCATATAAAATCTATGACTGGGTGCAGCCAGGTAGCCTATTGCATGAGGTGTAAACAGGTCAAAGTCCATTCTTTACTCTCTTCTGTAAGTTCGGTTTCCACGCCCTACATGCCGTGGATAGCAAAGAGTTGTACATCTTGTTGGTGGAGAAAGGCCCTCAGTGTTTCATTCATTCAGACAGCTACACTGATAAATGTCTAAATCACAATAAAAGCCCAGAATGAGGGACCAAGGACCTTGCTTTAGTCTACCAGCCTTCACATGAATCTCCCAAAACAAAACAAGGTGACTCTGTTCTGCCATCACTCACGTACTTTCCATGGCAAAACATTAAAGAACAATATTTGTCCATAAACATATACACTAAGCGATTTATTTATTTTTAAAGATAGATTTGCTTTGATTTCTGTGGCTAACAAGCAAATCAACATATCGTTTTCCACTGCAAGCTGCTTAGTTTGTTATAGGCAGCACTTTACGTATCTCAGGGCCACTTCAGTTCCTCTTTAACTTAACACAGTCTAAACACGCTTGACAAGGGCATGTCCTGCTGGAATGCGCAAATACTGTCTTTATGTTCACTGAAAACATTACCACAAAAACTCTCATTTTCTCCAAAACAAAGCATTTCTACAAAGTCATTGATACAAACTAGTAATGTTTTGTAATTTATAATATAATATTTTTAATTACAATTTTTACTTTGATATAAATCATAATAACAACAACAATAATATTTAGTGCCATCAAACCAATAATAGCGATTAATCACATTCAACATTAGTTTTTGTATGTGTACAGTGTATATTTATTATGTATATAAAAATACACACACATACAGTATATATTTCAGGATTTTTTATACATTTATATATTCATATTCCTATATTGTTTATTATATATAAATATCTTTAATATATAAACATAACATATTTTTCTTTAATATATACCTGTGTGTGTTTGTAGTTATATTTACACAACAAATATACACAATATACAGACATATTAATCACATTTTGAATGTGATTAATACAATAATAATAAATCATACTGTATATATATATAAAATGCAACACATAGTTCTGATCTATAAGTCGTTACTTATCAGTGCCAAGGTGAAATAAAGAAAGGTGACACAAGTGCAACAGAATCATTCAATAACTCGCCATCCTTGAGCAAACACGGCATGATGGTGATGGCCTAACTTGAAAAAAAAGTTTAAAAAAAACTTCTCCAAAAAATCCTTCTCTTTACTTGATTCAAGCCAAGGATGCTAGATTAAACAGGGACAAATGGAAGTCTTAAATACCTCTGTGTACAATGCTGTCCCACTGCACTAATGTCCTTAGCACAACCTTACAGAATTACTTGATTAGACAACGATAGAATAAATGCGGCTTGTATCAGCCTGATATAAAAAAGACTAATCAGAGCAATTTTCATGCAATTTTGTAGAAGCAAACTTATGTTTTGTTATGTTAGGCTATATAAGGCCTTGGCTGATAACAGTTTTGAAGCAAAAAAAAGTCTACAAATTGTTATTACTGGCATTTGTTCAATGGCAAAGTAAAAAAGCCACAGAACATTTCATGCAATAACAGTATGAACATTAATAAAGCGGCCTTACAGTACGCAACACCAACCTTACTAAACAACACATTTATTATTATGCAATACAGACCTCATAATGTGATTAACTGTGCATTAATGCAGTAATAGTACGTAACACGGATGGCGATATTTTGAATTTAAGTGTCCCGAGGCGTATTACCATTTAATGAAAGGCATGTTTGTAATGTTTCAAGCAGATGTTGACAAGTATATTGCGATGTTATTGTGGAAGCAGCTTTTGTGTCATTGAAAAGCCGTAAGAAAGAAAGAAAAACGCCATAAGGTTATCTTACCTGGATCATCTCTATGCCTTGTTTCCTGGAAAACAAAAAAGTGGAAACATAAACTATGAATATTTTATATTGATTCATTGTGACATGCAGCTAAAGTACTCTTTACACATCGGCTTGAACTTAGAATAACGAGAACTTCACAAGACAAATTATTAGGAAGACAGAAATTGAAATAGGACTGAGAGAACACATGTGTGGAAAATTCTCCATATTCTCTCACAATCACAAGAACAAAAAACACATATGCTTGAAATTAAGTGTCATCCCTTTCCATTCCCAGACAAATTTATGCGAACACAAACACTTTTTAAATGATAACGCAGACCAGTGTGTCTGAATAGTTCTTTTATTATAAGAATGACTGTATTTTGGCAACCGTAAGTCATTGCCTCAAGATAACAACATCTTTTTCAACATTTAACAATCCTGTTGTGATTTAACTGAACGTAGGACTGTTCGGCAGATTATCAGAACTGCTGAGTCAGTAGTTTGTTTCTAAAGCCTCAGAACTAGGTGAAAATATCTAAGCCTTTCATCAAATGCCCCAAGACAAATATGCCAGGCAGCCAGAATAACAAATCACTGAGCATTTTGAAAAAGCTTAGGTAAAATCTCTTTGAAAACCGGTTATCTTTAGACTGGAACATGCTTGTGAAAGACAGATCATGTTACATTAACTCAGAAATGTCATGTAGCCCACGCTCTTTACGTCACCTGCACAGATACATATCTAAGGCATGTTCAGTGCCTCCCTCCGCAAACACAGCATTTATAGCTTTATAGCCATATTGATGACAATGCAATGTAAACTTTAAAAAATGCAAGTAATACAATTTGGCTTTATATCAGTTAAGTAACAGGCACAGTCTTGCTGCAGACTCTTAGGAATGCACAGAGTCTAAAAAGATATGCGAGCAATGTTACTCCTAATTCTGTAAAATCAAAGACTGCCTGCCTGTCTGGTGCTTATCCGGGTCACCGGTGAACTTTGTCCAGGCCTTTGTCTTTTTTATGGTGAAAATTTCCACAGACTGTTTTATGGCTATCTAATTATGAGAATCCCAGGACAGTGTTACAAGTTACAGAGTTTTATTACCTATCAAGGACAGTTCAGAAGGGACTCCCTCCAACAGCAAAAGCTGACTATGCTGATTTTGGTTTTGTGATTGATGCTGGATGGATGCAAGAGTGTATTGCATAAGAGTAGTGGTTTGTGGGGGGTGGGGGCAGGAAGAGAGTAGTTTCACATTTTTCAGGCAAGATTGTTCAGAAAATACAAACGGCAGAGATGATGGTGAGAAATAGTGAAGAAATACCTTTTTATGACATTTACTGGATGCAATAAAGTGAGTGAAACAGTGTCGACAAGAGGACATGAGTAGGTGTGATGAAACATGTTTTACTATATTTTATAACACTAATTAACACTAATCCCCGCTTGTTTTAAATCTCTACAACACATTATTTGACACACCAGCACCCCTCAAAAAATAAATATCTCTTTTTCCTAATATTAAAAGGTAGCTTAAGCAGTTTTAATATGTATTCCTTAAAATGAACTAGTATATATTTCACACTACTAGCACATTTTTAAACGAGTAGTGCTAGTAATCTTTTCTGTTTATTAGTTTACAAATAGTTTATTATTAATTTACAGAACTGTTATTAGACACTAGGCTACTTGTTTCTTTGCTACTAGTCAATAACTAAGATGACAACTGAATAGAAGCAATTTTAGTACGTTCTAGAAGATTTATAATAGTTACTAGTTACATATGCTCTTAGTAAAAACATTTTTGCATTTAGTTATTTCAAGTAGAAACACTTACAGCACTTAACTATGTAAACCAGCACTAGTAGGTACTAGCAACACATGGAGAATAGTTTGAAGTGAATAGCAGCAGCCTATCTAAAAATAAATAATTATTATTATAAAAAGTCTGCTTATACTAATCACTAATGGACTCATTATCGTAGTGTTACGCACCTGCACATTTCCACGAAGGTCTGGAAACTGAGTTTTTTAATCTTCTTTTCGCTGAGCCAGTATCCAACTCTCTTTCCCTTCATGAACGTCTGCATCTCTGGAGAGAGAGAGAGAGAGAGAGAGAGATATCAGTCCAACTGCAGAATCTCCTTATTAATTAAGAAATCGACCAGCAATTCAGTGGAAGTAACCTTTTATAAGCTGCATGCAAGAAGAATAGTTGGGTGGTTAATGTCAGAAAAATACAGTGAATTTAATGAATGCATGTTTGAACTCACCTGACAGTGTCGAATCAATGCTTTCCGATCAGTTACGAGTCTCTCTGCTTTACTTGTAAGTCCACGTTACAGGTTTAGACTGTAGTCAATAGTCCATCCAGGTTTGCTAGTGTCCTCCAGAATGCGTGTGCCTCTGTCTAAATAGTTGTTCAATTTTATGGCAACTTCGTCACATTATTTATATGACACCAACACATATCGACATAACAAACACACCGTGACACATCACAGCGCGAAACCGGCGCGTGTGTCTCTTGCCTAACCTCAGTCTTATTTATCCAAGTGCTCTGTCCATTACAAGGCAAGGCTGTCGATTAACAGGGTAACGATGATTGGTCATTTGGATAGCAACGAAACTTATTTACCCAGGCACACCCTGTTTCAGAGGCGGGCTCAAGGCACTGGTAAAACTTGTGTGGTGTTTTCGAGGTGGCTGGATTCATTCATTCATTGAACACAGTGTTTCACAAGTTAAAATCTGTCACAATAAGACTTAAGAGAGAAATAAAAAGGGGTGCAGTGGCTAGAGAGGAAATCTGAGGTATTAAAAAATACTATAGTAATTTATAGTAAATAGACGGATGATGATGGATGTACAACAACTATAGTAGCCTAGCTTAATATAAACTAATCACTTTATCCAATATACCCTGTTTTGTACAACTTGGCTATAGGATTTATTATATAATACAATATACGACACAGTATAAAGTTTATATTTATTGCACTTTATACTTAATACTACCGTATGCACTAGCATTCATTAACATTATACTGTAATTACTATAATATATACTGTATAATACACTTTACTGGTTTACTGGTAAGTATTTTTTCGATTAGGCTGTAGAAAATAGTTTCATATAAAATATAAAAGCTTTTAATGATTTAGGCTATTTGTAGTATTTAAATATGTGACATTACTGGTCAAGCATGGTCGGCGGGTTACCCCACACATCATTTATTTATTTATTTGTAAAGTATAATAACCTAACATTAGACTAAAAATATAAGATAAGTAGCCACCCAAAAAAGAAAAAAAAGATTAATTTGTGCTTGGTTAAATATTGGAGCTCTGTGCTCATGTTTTACAGGGTTTTTTTTACAGATGCTAGGACACATTTCTCAATACTTTGGTCACTTTTGCAAAACTCTTCACACAGTGAGCACAACAGATGTGGGCTAATGAGGATCAATTATCAAAATGCATTCAATGACTACATCTCTCAATTTCATGAATCAGACACAACAACTGCCAAAAATCTTTGTACGTACAGGACGTTTTGCACATGCTTACATACTGTATCAAAACTGTTAAACTTATGTTCAAAACAACAACATAATGCAAAACTGAGTAAGACAGCAAAATTCAACAGCAATATTTTATTTCTGTTGAATTTTTATAGATTAGCATTACTATTGTATCTGTATCAGTGGATGGTGTGTATACAAATTCTTGCATTTTGGAATTAATTAGTGCAAAAAAGCCAAAATAAATAAACAACATAAAATTCTGCATCCTGTCTGATTCATTCCAGTAACATATATCGCAGTTATAAACAATATTTATAGCAATTATAAACAGAGATGTGTCCTTGTTTTACACACAAAAAAACAGTGTAATGCTACATGTTGTTAGTGTTTTTTAGATCATTATTTTGTGGGTGACAAAGTGTGTTTGTCGGCTATCAGCCTTTGCTAGTGTTCAGGAAGATTAGGAGTTTATTTGAGACCTGAGTAAAGTGTTTTGGTAGTTTTGAATGTGAAATGAACTGCTTTGCCAAGCTGAAAGTCAGTTAGGAGAATTGTGAGAAGAGTTATGGTGTTATGCGTTAAGAGTTATGCAAAAAATATGGTCTGGAAAAGACCGTAATATGTGACACAGCAATGCTCTGGAGGGCGCTAGAGTACTTCGCGAGGTCGAATAAAGTCGGCGAAGATTCACGGGAAAACGTCCCGGATGTTTCAATTCCCGGAAGTGAGTCCTATGACAACAGTCCTGTGACAGCGGTGTGTGTTTTGACTTGAGAAACATATTGCTGTGAAAACCGCGCAAAATGGATTGATCGTGTGATCTCAGTAAGTAACCCTCACGAGTAATCAGCGGATAATAATGCGATACAATGACACAACAGCACTAGTCAGCAGCTTTAAGACATTTCCAGATATTGAGGTTTCTTGTGTTTGAAGGACTTCCTCCTTGTATATGTAATATTTCAAGCTAGAGTTTTATAATTTAGGAAAGTGTTTCGTGCAACGTCAAGGAAAAATGTGACACTAATGGATACAGTATTAACCAATATATTTAATTACTTTCAGTGATTGGGTTGATTTGCTTTTTATTTCCTGAATGATTGATCACATGATTTCCCAACCATGTGTTTGGTTTCTTGTCGTTGTTTGCATTTGCTGTTTGTGTTTCTCCAGGGAAGAGCATGGAGAATGATGAATTTCCGCCAGCGGATGGGGTGGATAGGTGTCGGACTCTACTTGTTGGCCAGTGTTGCCGCAGTGTATTATATTTTTGAGATCAGCCAAACCTACAACCGACTTGCACTGGCACAAGTAGAAAAGGCGGCTGGAGCGCAGACAAAATGGTCAGGAGATGCTTCTTCTTCTTCCCCGTCTTCAAGCTCATGGATCGTGACTCTGAAAACGAGACTTCTCCTCCTGCCCTTCTGGGTGTGGGCCACCATTTTCCTCATTCCCTACCTCCAGGTGTTTCTCTTTCTTTACTCCTGCACAAGGGCGGACCCCAAGACTGTAGGATACTGTATTCTGCCCATCTGCCTTGCTGTTCTCTGCAACCGTCACCAAACCTTCGCCAAGGCCTCCAATCAGATCAGCAGACTGCAGCTGATTGACACTTGAAGTGATTGTTGAAGATGAGGAGGTGCCATACAGTTTGATGTCTTAGGGGTTGGGCAATACAAAAGTGCATTCATAAATAAGATTTTTTTTTTTTTTTAAGACTTGGCCCTGTTGTTTTTTTCTGGGTTTAGGAATGAAAAGGGGCAAGCGTTTAGGATTAATTGCTTTTGTAATTTTTTTGTCTTTGAGTCACTTGCAGTTACACACCAGTTTTTATTGTGTATTTTTAGCAAAAACGAAAACTGGACTTCAGGTGATGTTTCATACTCTTTCAAATGGATGGCAAAATAGATTAGCGTTTTAATTAAAGTAGATTTCTAACCGGATCCAGAAGTGTTTTCCATGTTTGCTCAGTCTTATGGTACTTTTTTAGAAGCTTTGTCTTGATTTAACTGAAAAAACTTTTATAATTGAAATTAAATTTGATAAAGTGAAATCTAATGGAGGCTATTAAGCCGTTGTTCAAGATGTGGAGAACTTTGACGGGGCTGCATGTTGAAATCCGTGTACTATTTGAATTGCACATCTAATGGTGGGTAGATTTACAAAACATCGAGATGAATAAAGATTTGTCGGTGTGGACAGCTGTGATAGTTTCTATACTACGAGGCCAATGGATTTGTAGAGTCACTTTAATGCTCCAGGCGTTTGTTGTAGAAAATAAGACAGTGGTGCCACATGTGTATTTTCCATTTGTTTATGATAGTGTTGATCTTTTTATTTGTTTTGAATATAAAATGCACACAAGACAGGGGAGTTGTAATAAGGAAAGGTTTGTATTAAAAAGAATTTCTGGCAAGAGCTTGTTCTTCAAATCTTTTGTTTATTTGCCACACATTATTTTTCATGTATCATAGTGATAACCAAGTGACAAAAGACACCTGTACTTCAGAAGACAAATTGTTCATATTCATGTCTGTGGAATACTTGTGAACTCAATCTCTTGTTTTATTGTTGAGGGATATCTGCATCATTTTACAGTGAGAGTAATCTAATCTTGCATAAGAACTGCAAAGGTTATTTCGACTTGTTGGGTGTGGTTGGTCGTATCGAGTCTGGCACAGAACTTCTCAACTTCAACCTGTGCTGCAGACTCAAGTGTTTTGATTTTTACAATCATGTATTTTTGTCTTTTATTGTTCAAAAAAAGACAAATCATTTTTGTCTAAAAGGGCTCGACTGTGAATTTGTAATGATCATGTTTAATGGCTGTTTGTTTATAACTTTCCATTGCAATCTTAATACACTGTGGCTTGAAACAACTCTGGCGTAAAAATCAATAAAGAAACGTAACGTGCAGTCTGTGTTGTTTTGTAACTGTTATATTGATTTCTCAATCACAAGCTCAGACATTTTATTCCAATCCAGTTTATTGCACAGTGATGTATTATCACCTGTTGGCTGAAGAAACACAGTACCGATAACCACTGTCAATTTGTAACTTTTTACAACAGGAAAAACGGATTGATAAAACAGATTTCCTTTCACACGGTTATGCCTTTTAGAAGAACTTGAAAAAATAACTTGTAATAACTTACAAATGTAACAAAATAAGGCAAAATGTCAACATAGTCTCGAAGTTGAGGTTTTTCCGAGGAGGGGTTACTGATGCAAGAACACATCTTTATGAAATGAAGTCCATACAAAAAAACAAAAACAATGGCAGATCTGAAGATCATGACCGCAAGGTTTTTATGCGCTTGTTTGGAGGCTCTGTGTTTGAGGCTCTCTTTTTAGTGGCCATTTCTGCGGTATTATCCTCTTCGTCACTGTCCTCTTCCTCTTCTATGACATGGGTTTCAAAAATAGACAATTAATAAAACAATTACGACAAAATATAACTGCATTGACTTAATCGTAACGAGTATTCTACACTAAGTAAATAAATAAAAAAACTGCCACCTTTGTAGTCTTTACTGTATGTTTTTTTATTTTTAATCTACAGTTTTTCCATAAACAACCCAGTGTTTATTTTAGCAGCTCACCATCTACATCTGCTGTGCTGTTTTCCGCTGAGCCTCTTTCTTGTTCAACAAGAGCCGTCAGAGCATCAGAAACATCAGCATTTAATTTCTTGACGCCAGTTATCATTGATTTCAAGTTTCCATCTGCTTGGACTGTAAACTGGCTCGTCTGTCCGTCTCGGTGCCTCAGCTCTCCCTGCAGTTCGCACGCTGCCATGTTGCTAGTGCGGACTGTGAGTCGGTTGCCAGATCTCACAAGAAAACCACTTAACATGGACTGAAAAAAAATGGATATATAAAATTATTTCTGAAATAGAATGGAATAGATTAAATTACAGGCTAAACGACAACATTCTTTGAATTATTATTAGCTGTGATTACTGTACAAAAACAAAGCTAAAAATATTTAAAGTTATAAGGTCATTAAATAAATGCAACAGGCAGCATATTAACAATATTAATAATGCACAAAATGCAGACATAAGCATAAACATGAACATAACAATGTAAAAATATGACTTATAATAAAAAAATATATCAAACAAAAAAGATCGTATACGTGACACGCTAATATACGCGGGGGATTTGGTGGACATGGCAACACGGATCTACCCTTTGAACTTTGACTTATTAAATTAGTTTTGCGGGGAAAAAACTATTTTCTTTTTATCTATAATTACTGAGGTAATTTTGGTGTGGTGTGTAAATACACGTTAGTCAGAAAAACATATAAATTATATTTACACACCCGCAACTCTCCCGCCAAAACATCTTGTATTTGCATAAACCGGAAGCAGCATTGGTTTTGTTATTGTCACAGTTAATCCCGAGATTAATGTCAAATTTCTTAACACTCTCCTACACCTTTCTTTAGTTCTGTTACAGAGGACCCGCTGTCTCCAGCAAAACGTGATCTGGTCGACAGTTCAGTCAGTTCGTGTGTCGTTTCGTGCCCTGGAACAGGAACTAGATTTCTTTTTGCGCTCGTCTCTTCAAGGATGGCGGCAAATGATGGAGAGGAGGAGGCTACCGTGTCTCTGGTGGACGTCTTGGAGGAGGATGAAGAGCTGGAGAACGAAGCCTCCGCTGTTCTCGGAGGCAGTGATTCAGAGAAGTGCTCCTATCCGGAGGTTTGGCGTCTTTCACTTTGCATATGATCCGTTTTTAGCAACCTTGACACAGCCTGTTTCATCTCCGTGTCCAACATAACATTATTGATTTGATTCGGGTTTAGCAGAAAACAGTAATAATAGTGCGTCTATGTGTTGAAAATAAACCTTATTGCGATAACGAGATGCCTTTAACTGTAGCTGTCAACAAATGCACTGAATTACGTTCAGCATAGCATCAATATTCTCAACTGAAAATAAGTTATATGTACTGAAAACAAGATTTTTCTTGTCTTGACAGGGATATGTAAAGCGTCAGGCTCTGTATGCATGCAACACCTGCACACCAAAGGGAGGAGAGCCAGCTGGCATCTGTCTGGCATGTTCCTACAAGTGCCATGAAGGCCATGACCTTTTTGAGCTATATACCAAGAGGTAAATATTCCCACAATTCAGCTAAAATACCTGTGACACTATGTTAGGAGCACATTTACTGCTGCTCCAACCCATTTAAGCAGAGCCTGATGGGATCTGACGTTGATTGTTTGCTGAAGTTTCATCTGCATTTTGTAAACCGTTTTGCCTGATTGGTATGAATATATTTTTGACAGTATGATGACAGAAGGGTTATTTAGATGCACTGGCAGCATCATATGCCGTGCAAGTGAAGTGCTGATTGGGAACCATCACATAAAACGATATCTAGAGGCAATACAACTATTAGTGTCTTGGATTTAGACACAGATTCTACATTAAATTGAGCTCGTTGTGATATGAGTGTGCTGCGTTCATTATTTAAATCTTACTGATATTACAGGAATTTTCGATGTGATTGTGGAAATGACAAGTTTGGGGAAACGGAGTGCAAGCTGTTTGCGGTGAGAGATGCTTCGCTGTTTGAGTTTGAGTCTTTCTTTTTAATTCGATTTTTCTAATCTGATGGATTTCTGTTGCACAGGATAAAGAGAAAGTGAATTCAGGGAACAAATACAGCCATAATTTTTTTGGCTTGTATTGCACATGTGACAGACCCTACCCAGATCCAGAAGATGAGGTGATGTGTGGTTATTTTTTTTATTGCAAAAAAACGTTTTAATTGTGAATCTGTATTTAGATTCGTATCGTGTTTGGATGTTTGGAGTGCTTTTGTTCTGTTACACATGGCATATATGAACCATGCTCTCTCTTCAGGTTCCAGATGAGATGATCCAGTGTATCGTGTGTGAAGACTGGTTTCATGGTCGGGTTAGTAGTAGACCGGATTACAGTCAGGCAGGACATGAGCGTGGTTGATGTTCTCTGTGTGTGTAGATGAGGAGCATAATGCATTCAGGTTGAAACGTTTGAGAACATCTCTGTGTTTTTTACTCTCAGCATTTAGGCAGAGTGGTGCCAGACTGCGTGGAGCTGCAAGAGATGATCTGCGAGTCGTGCATGAATAAAACACCCTTCCTTTGGAACTATGCTGCACATATTGCAGGTAATATTGTTATATATTCCGCATTTACAGATCATTTAGCACGAAAATTAGTTCTCTTTAAAATGCATAGGTAAAGTGTTTACAACATTCATACATTTGTGTCTTGCTTGCATCAGTGCCACCCATAACAAAAGTTAGTCCGTGCAAAGGAGAGGAGGATGTGAAGGTGGAGGTAGAAAATGATGAAGAGGAGAAGAAAATTAAAAATGAGACCCCGAAGAGTCCTGTTGATGAGAAGGTACTTACAGTTTGCTGTAATAAGTCTGTTTTCTCTTCTCTAAATAGGAATGAAACGCAATTAATGCTTTTCAGTCAGTCTATTTTATTGCAGACAGCAATCGTTTTAAAGCATGATGAACTTAGCTGTTTTGCCTTTGCTTTGAAGTCTCACCACAAGGTGGCAGTAGATGATGCAGGTCTGAGAGATTTTTCATTGGGGAATTGGTTCATCTCATATGCGTCATCCGTCTCAATTAAGCCGTAAATGGAAGGAATGGAGCGAAACCGAATTTGCACCACATTGTTTTGTTGCTTTTAGCAAGAATGCCAACTCAGCTGTTGGAATGAGAAGTGATTTTAACGGTCTACACGGGAAGAGAGGAATCTGTGATCAAGATTTGCTGACCTTCTCTCTGCCGCCAGGTTCAGGTCAACGGGACGTCGGCCTGTAAGCGGAAACACCAGGAAGAAGCCGAAGGCTCGTCAGAGGAGGGTTCGTTCTCAGGTTGCAGACTGAGAGAGATGAAGGCCTCGGGGAGGAGCGGGACTCTGCAGGGCGCTGTGTTCTGGCCGTCTGCCTGGCGCACAAAACTCTGCACCTGCTCCGACTGCAAGGTACAGCTCTGACACACGTTACTAGATAATGCTGCATTTACCCGTGTTTCAAGAATGAATAATACTCGTGTCTTTTCTTTCTTCAGTCGAAAACAAATAGAGGTTTTTGAGGAAAACATTCCAACTAATGCTTTATTTTGTCAAATATGCTAGACGATCAAAACAGCATTGTTTCTGTTTTTGCATTCTTTGCTTAGGTCCTTTATACAGATGCAGGAGTGTCTTTCCTTATGGACGAGATGGACACTGTCCTGGCGTATGAAAACAAGGGCAAGTCTACAATGCAGGCCGAGCAAGCAGGAGGAGCTGAGGGTCGCGACCCCTTGATGTCCGCCCTTAACACTTTAAATCGGGTTCAGCAGCTGGAGATTATCCATGGTTAGTGCAGTTTAATTGTTCTAACGTTCTTATCCGTGTAAAAGCCAAACGAATTAGTTTTCTGACTGCGCAGCTGTTGACATTGAATTTTTCCTCAGAATATAACGACATGAAGACAGAACTGAAGGACTACCTGCAGAGATTTGCAGCAGAAGGAAAGGTGGGGTTTTATTTGTAATGTGTGGTTTCGTTGAATGTAAGCTTGCAGTGCCTACTGTGCATTTTCTTCACCTCTTCTGTAGGTGGTGACACCTGAGGACATCCGTCAGTTCTTCGAACAGCAGCAAAGCCGCAAGAGACGAAGAGCCAACGCAGGCCAGTACTACTGCAGTTAAGCCGCCCTTCACCCTGCCACTTCAAACACACCAGTTACATCCAGTCCTTCATGGTTTCCCCCCCACAAACTGATCAAGGCCACCCCTGGTTTTGTAAAATAAATATGCAGTTCAAATTCAGGCCTTCATTAACCCTGTATGATTTTGACCTTGTAAAGTGATGTATGACTGGATCTGTGTTTCGCTGTAATCCTTCCATTTCAAATCAACATGTCGATTGGCTCTCAGATGCATTATGGAAAGATTAAAAACAACGGATTAATGGAAAAGCACTTCTATACGGTCATATAAGTAGGAATTGCAGTCAATCCTCAGGAGCTCTCTTAAGCAATTTAAAATGGACAGAAGGCTATTAGGGGAGTCACCATCACCTGACTGCAGTCAGTATTCATTCTGTTCTCATGAGACCCCAAATATTCACATTTATGTGTGTCAGGGTAAATAGATCTACAGCCTACTGGGAAAATCTGTTTAGATGACAAACATACGCAAGCGCTTTTTCAGGTTGTTCAGTTACACTTGTGAATTGTCTAGTAACGCTTTATTGATTTTTATCTTGTTTAACCTGTCTTGTTTGTAGGTTCTGTTACTTTTTAATGTCCTATCTTTGAGAAATAAACATGGTAATACATTTGGGCCCTGCGATGTATGTCGGTTTATCCCAAGAACACTCCTTCGGGGGAGAAATTGTTTCAGTGTTCATATTTCATTAGTTCAGTCATGACATAAACTGAGTTCTGTTAATAACTGATGAAGCTTTGCACACCATCGCAGTGAACAAGGCTACTAGACTTGAAGTACTATATGATTTTAAAGGTATGTTTGGGCATGTCATGAAGCCCACAGCTAGTAATTGACATAAACAGACTCAAACAAAATCCATAAGGGCTTTCCTCTATCTATATCTCTTCTATATATTTATTGATTGATTTATTTACAGCCATACCTTAAATAGTTTAAGAAAATGCTCTAGACCTGTGTGATTTTGCATATGATTTGTTTCAGTTTGCTTTAAGTTCAGTTGTAAATTTCAGTGTGAACCGAATTTCTGCACGAGTGTTTCTATGCAAATTGTGTGGTTAGTGAGACCCGCTGTGTTTTACTCTCCCGTGTCCCACTGATGGCAAGGTGTTACTCACTGCTCATGTGGCACCTTGAAGGAATGAAATCAAACAGAACACACGCAACCATTATAACTCAAAACTATTTATTTCCAAGACATTAGTCACCTAATTGCAGAGTAAAGTTTATAACTACACCGGCCAAAGAAAAAAATAGAAAAATAGACACTTTCCACAACTCCACAAAAGAATGCCTTTTTTTGTATGTGTGCGTGTATATATACAAATATATGCACACGCACACAGTCTCAAATAGATATTTGCATGTTTTATATATATTTATAAAAAAACTTTACATTTTACATACAACAAAACACCATATTTCTGAGGCCTGTGATCAAAGGTACCAAAAATCTTGAAAAATATCTTTTGAAGGAAAAAAAAAAAAAGAAAGAAAAACATTATGCACACTAAGCGTTGGCTACAGTATTACAAAGAGACAGTTTAACAGAGGTTTGTAGAAAGGGCTTGCATAAGACAAAAGGGGTGTGGAGGAAGCCCAGCCTCAGGCAGGGAAGGCACTAAATCGTCTCCGTAAGAGAGATAGCACAAGAGAGAACCTGGAGATCTCAACTTAAAAGTCTGCAAACACAACTTCCCTTGCCCCTCACACATCCAAAACACAAACCTTCAGTTCAGCCTTGCGGCACTTTGGAAATAACGCAATGCCATGCAAACATACTAAAAGGATTAGGAATGAATGCTCAAGACAAATGACTCGGCTGTGAATCTAGAACTGAATAAACAGACGTTTCAGTCAAAATAAAGCAATAGAGCCAATAGAGGGCGCTATTCCACAACAAACGTTATACATATCACCTTTAAAAATTTAGTGCAATGGGTACCCTTCATCTGTTCTAGCTTTTACTCCTCGGTTTAAGTGTAGTAGCCAAATTCATTCCCACCCAAAACGAACCCATTATTCCTAAGCAATGAAAAATTAATGTCAAACTACGTGCAGACAGACTAAACAGCGAATCAAGCTCCTCATCTGGGAGCTCAAATGCATTTCCAATTAATTCCCTAACAGTCTCTCAGGCAAGCAACCCACAAAACCCAAATGACCACAAATGGCATTTGTGATAGAAATGTATTAATTATGAGGTCAGTGTGCATCTCAAATACAAAATAATACCTTCAAACTGTGCATTGACTTTTGCAGCAATCAAAATGATCCGATCTGTGTTTTATAACATGAAATAAATGACTTCTTAGCCGTTCAAAATGGCCTGAGTATAGCAGAGGCAAAGGCGATCCAAGGAGTTTTCCTAACCTCCCCCTTAAGTTTTAAGGCATGGCTGGGTCTACATGGGACTAGATCGCTGGGATCGGCATTGACGTCAAGAAATAATGTTCTCCGCTGGCAGGAAAACCTCTGAGTAGCAGCAGTAGGCCTAAATATCCATCTGTCGATTTTGGGTCATGGTTACGCAGCCAGTGCGATTCGCTAGAAATGACATGACAGACCTCAGATCTCCTCTTGGCTGATGCCAATTACTCTAGGCTTAGAGTTACAGGTAACAGGAAAGTCAGAAGTAACATGCTTGGAAAAAAAAAAAAAAAAGAGGTCTTTGCTGGACAGATGACCCAATTTAGAATGGCATTGGTACAGAAGGTTGGACCCACGGCTCAAAAATACTGAGTTACAAAGTCGCAACACTGAGAATTTAAACGACTGCACTTTTGACAAGAGCTTCAGACACATCAAAAGAAGAACATGTGAGCTGGTGGTAAAACAAGTCGTGTGACAGGCGCATTGATTCGTCTTCGTCATGCTGACATGAAACCTGGAGGATCTGCAAAGTTACGAGTGAAACACCTGCACTGTGAAACAAAATATCTTTTTATACGGAATAAAATGTGGTTAGTAAATTGCTTCACTCGTCCTCTTTTGGCTGCGGAATGAGGTCAGGGAAGGTAGGCTTAAGTAGGTTGCGATGCATTGCATTTTGAAAGAACCACAGATAATGTCATGATGTATTACCAAGTTACATGCCAATGGAAAGGCTGAACCATTTGCACCAGGGACTGAAGATCTTCATGTATCCGATAAGCCTGATGTAAAGAGAACCGCAGAGCTACGTCCTTGACATTCAGAGGAGACAAACAGCCTCCTACCTAACTAGTTTGATTCAGATGACTTCAACTCTCTGAGGAGATCACTTGCACCCCAGCTAGGGTCTACGTTGGATCTATTTTTGGATCTGACCCTCTGAAGCTACACGGGATGGCAAACTGGAGCTCTCCCACTCAGGGTTCATGACTCTTTCAGGCTTGACTCAGAGGTGGGCTGTAGTAGGAGGCCAGGAGGATCTGTTCGTTGCACTGCAACTGCATGAGGCAGCTAACAATCCTGAAGAACAACCAAGTGCAGATGAAGAATAACTGTAGATGGAGTTAATTATCATGCAAGATGGCGCTGTACTCATGTATATCTTAACTGTGATGTTTAGTTCTAATAGTGTATAAATAAAAATAGGAGAGGAACCTCACAAATAGGTGAGGAAGTGGTGAAAATCTTATCTTATTTCCCGCTGTTGGTTGTGGTCTATAATGATAAATGTTCAAGATGAGGCTCAAGAGGTCTAAATTAGTTTAAAAAAATAAATAAATACAAAGAGGAGGAAAATCGAATCGACTGAAATTTGTTGAGAGAAGCTGGTCAGAGGTAGAGAGTCTCTCTGGCACAGAAGACCTTCTGCAATTTAAGATGGAGAACTGCGTAACGCAAGGTAAGGTCTTATGGCCGTAACTACAGATGCATCAGTACTAACCCTACATCAACCCTTAAGGCCATCTCTGTAAATCAAAGTGCCTGGGGATAGATCGATAAAATCAATCGATGATAAATGTTCGTTCCATGGACACAGTCACCAAAGAGTCTTGAGTAACAAACATGAATCTCTACCCAACGGTTTCAGTTTAACTTGCTAGAGGGCAAAGAAACCGGGTATATAAGATAAAATGTTCCCGAGACTTACCAACACAAACATCTTCTCAAACTCATCTTTGGTCTAACTGTACGGTTCTTAACAGTACAAAAAATATAATAAAATCTGATCGACCATCCAACTGAAACTCAAGCCTTTTACCAGCATACAAATTGTCTGAGCACTTCGATCTGACGAAATGACATTCTTAGTATTTCTCACAACATTGTGCTTTCAACCAATGAAACGCTTCTTGTGCTCCAAAGAAAGAAGCACTTGAAGTGAAGAATGTGGGATGGATACAGCTGAGGATCGTTCGGATATTCAACAGAGGTCCCATCCGGTCTAATACAACATGAGATTCTTATATAATGATATTTGAGAGCATGTGAGAAAAATACAGTACCATCATCGCTTGTGGGGAAAGGCTATTGTTGATCATCTTAAAGGGATAGTTCACACAAAATGCAAATTCAATCATCACAATTGTTTTTCAAATCTGTAGGATTGATTTTCTTTTTCCAGAACACAAAAGATATATTTTGAACAATGTGTCGTCATATATATATATATATATATATATATATATATATATCAATACACTGAAAGTCAAAGTCATCAAATGTTGATGCTGTCAGACCTCAAAGACTTTCATTGTACGGAGAAAAAACAGTTCAAAATATCTTCATCTCTGTTACACAGAGAGAGTAAACAACATGACGTTGAGTAAATGAGGGCATAATTTGCATTTCTGAGTGAACTAGCCTGCATATTTGCTGTGTCACTATTATCTGAGAAAGGTTCTTATTGTAAAGAGAAGAAAGCAAAATGAATATTAAAAATGAGAAAGCTGCACTATTGCACAGTTATTTAAGAATAACAGGTATTTCGGATGCTAAAAAAAACAAGCTTAAAATAAGTCAGCAGCGTCTATGATATTGTTTCTTTAAGTGTTGTGTAACAAACCAAAAGTAAATACTTGTGTCTAAATCCATGACACTTCCAAGAATTCTCTTTTTTGCAAAGCCTGTTCATGACATCATAATTGGTCACCTGCTGACAGAACTAGCACAGAAAAGCTAATGAACTCCCGCCCATGGACTGCTGTCGTCATACTGAAGCAGAGGATGTGGCGTGAGGTTGGTTTGGTTGAGAGTCCTGTAACGTTCTGGAGAACGGGGCTGATAATGACCAGCCCATATCTGTTGTCTCTAAGGAATGCCACCAAGGAACGAGAATCTGAATCCAAAAGAGGATGCCAAATTTTTGTTTTGCGAGAACAGATAGCTTTTAAAGTTAAATATACTGGAATGAATCAGTAGATCTGAGTTGTGAAACATGCTAAAACAAAGCCCCATTCATATTTAATGGTGCATCTGTGCCATTGTTATGCCTGATAAGTTGCCTCATAGGAGACGGGGGATTTCATTTGTTTTCCCTTTTATGTTCCATCTCGGCTCTTAAATTGCACAGGCTAATGTAAAAGCCGGCGTATGTGGCAGATTACATGAGCTATTACTGCCACTCTGCCCTCAAAAGAAGAAGGAGCCGTTTGTCAAGGACTAGACAAAGTAATGAGTTTGCAACTTATTGTCTTCATAATTTTTTCAATTTACTCCTAAGAAACTAAATCTATTTTTTCAGTCGACAAAGTCTGTTGTGGAAAATGAAAGTAAAATAAATATGCTGTGATACTTGTACATTAATATCCTGTACATAAATCTCTCAGATTAAAATATGTAGCATTTTTGACCTCTTTACAGGGTGCACACAACCAAACCAAGCTCTCCTCACTGAGTTTCTAACCTTTCCAGAGCAGTTTACATGAAATCTCCCTTTATCCTTCAGAAAAGCAGCCACTCGCGCAGCTTATGGGCGTTCATCACTTCAAGATACTGTCGGCCCTCAAAAGAACACAAAGTGCAGGACTGCTGGTGCCTCACCTGTTAGCTTACATTTAGCATTTAAATCAGTCCTCAGTCTCTTTTTAATCAGGGGTCAGAGAGCAGATTTCCTGTAGTACCCCTCGGGTTTGCTGGGCGACCTGCGGTCTCGGGCACCCAAGCCTCCCTCGTCCCCAGACCCAACGTTCGCCCCTAAACCCAGCCCCATTCCTTCTGGAGCAGGCCGGCGGCCCGTGGGCCATTCCTCATACTGTTCTGTGGAGGGCCCAAGCCCACAGGTGAGGTCCGTCTCATTTATGGGCCATGACCTCTGCACAGCTTGTGCAACGCCCCCTTGTGAGACGATTGCCAAGTCTAGTCTCTGCGGAGGCTGTTCCAGCACATCCAGATGAAGGGATTCTGAAGCCTCAGAGTAGGATGGAGGTGGCGCTCCACCACCTGCCTGACGGCTGTGTATATAGAGGTCCGGTCCGCTGTAGGGAGGGACGTGACGGCCTGGTAACTCATAGAGATCTGGAAAGTCAGGCTGTGGGCCCTCGGGCTTGGGTTCGGCTGCGTGCCGCTTGCGGGATGAGTGCGGGTGACGACTGGAGTAGCTGTGGGACATGGGAGGAGCTGTAGAGAGGTGAGAGTGGGCTTCGTGACTCTCCACCTCCATGGAGACCTCTGGAAGCCGCCGCTCCTTCAGGCTCATTGCTGAAACACCCATGGCAATGTCTGGCATGAACTCATTGATAACAGGCTCCATGTTCTGCAAAAAAAGATTAGCTTGTACATTAGCAAAGCTCAAAATGGAAACTCATTTTTCATACAGTACATTAAAATGCTGTAATGCCTAAATTCACTTGAATTAATTCATTTAGAAAACAAAAACACAGAAATGCAATTTCACTGCAGTTCCTAAACAAATCATACACAAATCTACACATTTCAAAGTATAATATATTCAGAACTTCTAGCTAACATCATTTTCCCATGTTGGTTATTTAGCTTTTTTAATCCTGTTAATATTTACACTTAAAAACATACTACCAGGTAGACCACTGGGCTCATGTTTTTTCCAGCGTCTTTAACACATTACTGGTGTGTTAACAGTAGACCAATGGACCCTTTTCGCAAGACTGTGATGATGCATTTCAATGGTGATCATCATCTTAAATCCTTCAACGTTTTTACATATTATATATATATACACCTTTGCATTAAATTACTAGAAGCAAAAAAAAGAAAAAGAAAAGAAATCAATGATCGGTAATGCAAGACTGTTTCTTGTGCATTGTTTATGGAAGGGACTATCGTGGATTTTTTATTTTGCTATTTGAGCAAATGAAAATGCCAAAATAATTTTGTAGTAGTCTTCCATTCACTTCTCTCGAAGATTAACCTATGATGACATCCACTGCTGAGAAACAAAAGTTGTGAGCTATTTAACAGTAGAAGGTTGGCATTACTACTTTTGCATTTGACGTCAACTTATTGGCATGTCAAAAGAAAAAAAATGTGCAATATACCGACTCCACTATTCATTTATTTTGTTATTTTGCTTATAATATATAATATTTAACATAATATGCAATAACCATAAATAGCTTTTACTTTTACAGTTATTTTAAAATCACAAAGACATGCACTCTTTCATTAGAAAACAAATCCCACATTTAATAGTTGAGTATATTTATAAGTATATACCTTTAATGAACTATGAGTGCAATAAAATAGAATAATTTAATAATAATAACCGTTCATTAATTGCAATTGTAGTCAAATGTTTGATTATCTGAGATTTAGATTTTCGGTCATATCATCCAACCCTATTAATTTGAAATATATATTGGTATTAAATCACCATTTGCTTGTCAGGATGAAGATTTCTCCCCCCCTGTGCATTAGTGCAGTCTGGAGGCAGGGGCTTGGCTCCTGGTGGGTAGACTGGGCTGTTCATCTTGGAAGAGGGCTGCCTGTGAAGGAGGGCATGATTGCAGGGGTAGGAGAAAGATCTGGAGGGAGGTTGGGTGGGGACCCGAGGTCTCCAGCCTGTTTTATACTGCTGCTGGCTATGGCCCGGGGTGGTTGGGGGATGATAGGGTGGAGGAGGAGGAGGCAGAGGGGGATGGAAGCCCACCAGAGCCTCCAGGTCAGTGAACATGCTCTCCACAGCTGGTGTACTGTTGACCCGGCAGCGACCTGACTGGCGCAAGGCCAGGACGGGACTCTCGTCTCCAAAACGCTCCTCGGGAAAGAATTTGTGCGGATTCTGAAAAACAGCACATGTAACCGTGAAGGCAATGTTTGTGCTACAAATGCTTCAGAAATTAGACTTAATAGACTGTCTGGTATGCTGAAAAGGTTTTGACTCGTTCCAAGCTATCCAGCGTAGGTTCACTGGTCATTTAATGGTGAGAATAAGACACCACAGCAGTTCAAGCGTTAAAACTTTGTGTGTATATATGTGTGTGTGTGTGTGTGTGTATGTATGTATGCATGTATATGGTTGAAAGATGTAAAAGGGATTAAGCAGAAATACAACATGTGTAATAATACTGCTTTAAATTGTTATTTTATTTATCAGCAAAAATTTTAACAAACTAAAATTTAACATGCTCCCTTATTCTTTTATGTTTTCATATGTACAAATCATAATAAGCATGTTGTTGGAATGTTTACGTAAGTATTATGTTAAACTCTATGACAATGTAAAATTTTAACCAATTTTTAACATTTTATTCTTTAAAAACTGTAAAAGGAGACAATTTAATGTGCTTTCCATGGACATAAAATCACTTTTGCAAATCTCTTTTGATGTGGACATTGTGATGTCTTTGAACCATATATTTACACACACATACACACACTTATTATTAGATAATATTAACAGGTTAATATTTTTAATTGTACAAATGAATGCAGCCTTGCTGAGGCATTAGAGACTGGACTGGAAGTATATATATAATACACATATTTATGCACTGAAAAAGTGCTCAAACCTGAATAACAAAATTCTCCCTTTTTAATTTTTTTTTTATTCATTTATTTAAAAAATCAGCATGAGTGCCTGCAATCACTGGAAAATAAATTGTATTCATCAGGGGTCAGGCTAATACTAACTGACAGGCAAGTCAGAGAGATATTCATGGTAGCCATAGCAACACATGTCAGTCTCCACGCAAACAGGATGTGCTGGGTTACCTGTAGGAGTTCTGCAGCCCCGTCAGGTAGGCCAAACTCTCTGAGCACACGGATCTGCAGCTCGTAGCTGACTGTGGCGCCCTCACCACAATTCAGAGCATACGCTCGCTGCACCTGGTCTGTGTGACGCAGCTCCTGCAGCCTACGGATCATTTCCTTCACTACTGCCAACCTGGGCACTGAAAGACAGGGTGATACAAGAAAAACAGATGACTTACTTAATGTGCAAATACAAATGAAGAAGCTCATCAGTTAACAACATTACACAGCAGATAAACATTTATCCAAGATGGGCATGTAAGACAAAACAAAACCAAAAATGTTTTTTTTCTTTTCTCTCTCTCTCTGTTTTTTTAATGGGTGTTGAATTGTTTTATATAACACCCACAGGATCACGAAGCTTGCCAACATACAAAGCCAATGTTCCCACTCACATTATATATACCTAAAAAAACACTGAATTGCTTCTTGCAAAAGAATAGCAAAATTAACTTGAGGAAACAACTTCTCATGGTTTGATTTATTGCATTCAAGACTACATCTATATTAGGACATGATCTACTTGGCCTTTGCAAACTAAACTGCAATCTCTCTAAAATGACTTGATAAAACTAGTCACCACAATCATGCCTAATTGAGTATTTTTATATAGATATATATGGTGGCTAGTTTTTAAGACTGGCTGAAAAGAAGCATCATTACAAGGCATGAATGAGTGTTTAACCCACCTGGTATTTCATTAGCAACCACAGATGGTGGAGCTGTCTGGCTGCCAGCCATTTGCTGGTGGTTGATCATGTGACAACACTGGGGGACGGCATTGTTTACCATGTACAGTGTGTCAGGTACATTGGACATACGAACCATGCGAAGCCTAACCAGGTCGGTCTGCTCAACCATCATCTCCTCCAAAGCCGCCTAGAGAAAAACACAAAGTTTAATGAAAGTCGTATAATGACATAAGTTTATTTAATAACAACGCCAAGGTTATTCTATAAACCAACTGCCTTTTTGAAAAGATTTGATTCACAGACTACAATAAAAATTAAATTCAATAAATAGTAAAAAAAAAAAAAAAGGTATTTAAAGAAATATATGTTATCTTACAATATTACAGTTGTATTTTAAACTAATGAAATAGAGATACTTAATAATTAGCTGTACAATTTAATTGCATTTGACTTTTAAATCACCTCTGCTGCCTCCACTAGTGCATTGTAATGTTACAGTTAACCACCCTGCTGTATGTAAGGTGAGGAAGTGTATCCTACCTTGGCCTCCTCCACATAAGGAGAGAATAACCGTGGGCGGACATAAATGCCAGCACTCTTCTGCCGGAGCCAGGCGTTGGCTTTGCCTCCCTCCGCTGTGGGCAGCATGTCAGAGGGAGGGGTGCTGATCAGACCCCTCTTCATCTGTTAAAAGCAGAGGAAAAGTCTTTACTTGAAGACAGATACTTGAAAAGAGCGGTCAAGAAGAATCATGGAAAAATGATGGAATTTGCTGGAGCATTAACACATTGGGGTATCTGTTTTCTTACTCTCTAGCTAATGACATCCTGAACAGTGCTGAGAAATAGAGCATGTACCCGTTCATACATCAATCAGCATCCCCATTTTTTATCACTTTTATTCAGCGTACAGAAAAACAAAAGTAACGCTACCTATTTGGCTTATTGTTTAATTCTCGTCATTATACATCACCATCACTCTGTTCTCCTATTTGATAATGTTCAGTGCTTTGCTACAATCTGTATTGTTAGAGGCGCTATAGAAATAAAAGTGACTTGACTTGACTTACGGCAGCATGACAAATTTCTGTGCACATTACTGACTAAAGATAAATGTTAGAAAGGTCACTTAAAAATGGTTCTCCATTTAAAATGTAATAATTAATGTAACTATTTCAATTACTTAATGTAAAAAAAGAACACTATTAAACAAAAAAAAAGTCTCTTATGCTCATCAAGTATGCATTAATTTGGTCAAAAATACAGTAAATAAACATTGTGAAATACTGTTACATTATAAAACTGTGGGCTTCTATTTTAATATATTTTAAAATGTATTTTATTCCTGTAATGGGAAAGCTGTATTTTCAGCAGCTATTACTCCAGAATCAGTGTCACATGATCTTTTAGAAACCATTTTACCATGCTGATAATAGTCAAGAACTATT
The DNA here is from genome assembly GCA_032359435.1 of Enteromius unitaeniatus. Lineage (NCBI taxonomy): Eukaryota > Metazoa > Chordata > Actinopteri > Cypriniformes > Cyprinidae > Enteromius > Enteromius unitaeniatus. The sequence continues at coordinate 10,322,278 of JAUMHI010000065.1, forward strand.
TTTTCAGGATTTTTTGATGTATTGATATGCCAATGGTTTAATTGCACTTCATTTTATTTTTTTATTTGATTTTTAAAGTTACATTTTAAATGTTTTACTGTCACTTTTCATTTAAATGTGCCCTTGCAGATTAAAACATTTAAAGATAAAATATTTTACGATAAAAAAAAATAAAAAACTCTTACTGACCTCAAATACTTCAAAAGAACTGTAAACTTCAATTAAGTGAAGCTGCACAGAGCTAAAAGCAATTCTGTGTGCTTAAAATCTAGTGTGACTGCCTCTTAATGCTCCGGTTTAAACTGTATAACCAAAAGACATACACATTAACAGAAGACTCACAAACACACTCACAGTGTCAGAGAGGACCTCACTGTTGGTTGGTAATATGTGCTCAGTTCTGACGAAAGGCAGCAGTGGAGAGAGAATCTCTTTAAGCTCTTCCAGGTCCAGATCCCTTCTTTTCACACCACGTTTATTCACACTATGTGCAGTACCACTTAACAGGTTAGGCTCTGGGGAACACACAGAAACAAAGTTTCAAACACACACACAGAAATTTGAGTTGGTGGAAACGGTGGCCCAACTTTTCTAGCCCACAATATAGATTAGACAAAGATGGGTGGGAGGGTGTGTGCTTCCAGAGGATTAGCGGTATCGCCATGCAGCTCCACTGACTGCAGCCGTGCCCTTGAGCGAGGAATTTAAGCTCCGCTGCTCTGAGGATGCTGCGCTGCATTGAACCTGAATTACTATCTACACCTCAGACAGCAAATCAGTATCATGTATAAAGAGTGTTAATGACAAAACAAAGGTGAATCGGAGCATTGCTGTTTCCGTTTGGAATGTGTTTTGAAAGAAAAGCAATCAGAGATTGTGTTTGCGCTTTGGCACTAGCTATAAACGTTCAAGATAGTGTTAGTCTGGGTATATTTGATTCTGTTGGGTACACCGAGCAATTACAGACCCAGGTCTGGAGCCGCTAGCCATATGTTACACTTCTGTATCGCAGAGCACTTGGCCTGATTTCTCAGAGCTGAGCCAGTCAGTCATTACTAGACATTAGGAGGATTGGGGAATAAATCATTAGACTGGCATAGTTCAGACCCCCATCTATAGCAAGAGGTGGAAACAGGGACAAATTCAGCCACACAGAAATGAACGTTCAACCCAGAGAAAGGTATGCGTGGAGGAGATGGAGGAATAGTTCAGGCAAAAATGTAAATCTAAAAAATTACTTGGTCACCTTCATGATCAAATAAAGAAAAAGTAAAGCCTTGTTGTGCATTAAGAAAAAAGAAAACTGTTCTTATCAAAACCATACTTTTGAACAGTATAAACACTTTTCTTGTTTCTTGGAAAAAATTTTTTTTACCTCAGTTTGGAAGGTGAGTAAATAAATAACAGACTTTTTTTTGGATGAACTATTCCTTTAATGTGTATTTAGTAACATCAGTCTATGTGTGATACCTCTATCAGCCATCCTCTTGATGAGCTGGTGTTCACCCCACTTTACAACATACTTGAGGACGTCCTGTTCACTGGCCTGTGAAGAGGGGAGAAGAACAGTACCAGTTTGTGTTATAAATTTAGTCAGCGCTGCAAGGCTGCTGTATGCAACAGAATAATACTGAAGGGAAAAAACACGATATATAAACCAATGTATTTCATAGCAGCAGGTCCTGCAGGTACAAGGTAAAACCTGAGAAAAATTATTTCCCTACCTTATCTCTTACTGAGAATATTGCACAGCCAAAACCTCATTTCATTCATCGTCAGAAGCTGATCCAGGTTTAATGGACATAGATTAACCCTCAGACAAAATTAAATTTAATAACAGAGTGGCCACACTTTCTTAAAATGTTTTGGGCTTTTTTCAGAGTACAGACTGGAAACTAAGGGCAGGAGAGTGAACAGGATTTAGACATGACCAACAGCTCTTATCGGTCTTAACCAAGTCCACATTATTTAATTCAAATGAATCATCTGACCCATTTGTTTAATTACCGAACATGAATGTTGATAAACAAGCTTTACTCTACACAAACTCTAGACAATAGCTAATGAAATGAGCAAAAGTAGAAAAACGGGTAACACTTTATAGTAACTACACACTATGAATCATTAGTTAAGCATTAGTAAATAGTCAATTCATAATTTATGAAGCATTGCTACAACATTAATATGCATTAGTAACCAGTTTACAAGTGTGGCCATAAATGCCTTGTTCTTTAGCATATATTTAATAATTGTATTTTCATACTTTATTAATGACCAGTTTATTATTTACGTTATTTACAAACCAGTTATTTAGGAGTTGTTAGTGTTTAATAAAAACATTTATAAAGTCTAATGAAATGATTCATAAATTATTTAAATATGCATTAATAAATCCTATTATTTAGACACATGATGTTGTTCAGTTGTGTACAGACGTACAGCTTCATATTTTTTGCATCTTAAGACAAGCACGAACTAAAAATTTACTGATATTAGCAGGTTTTCAATATCCATGTCAATGAATCAAAATCAAATTTTTCCCATTTTTTAAATTAAAGCATAAAATAACATTTTTATAGTTTCAAAACAATGTTAGTCTCTTAATATTTGTTTAAAAATTTCTCAGTCACTACAGGGATTAAATCATTTCAACGGGTTTGACCCAGACTAGAGTTAACGAAGACTTGTAAACGCTGAACAGCTAGCACAGCTAGGAGTGTGAAGGCGCTAACAGACTTCTGTGTGCCAGGCCAAATCCCAGATGGGGTTACAGCTCTCTATATAAGCTCACAGAGGAGACTTAAGGGGGTCATCTGATACAGCTGACTCATTTGTCTAAAAACAAAAGCAGGTGACCTTTAAGAGAAGGAAGCCCTGATCAACAGAGATCGATAAACAGACTGATACTGACACTCTGCTGTCTGAAACAGATAGGCCTGAAGCACTGCAATGATTTGTGGACTGAAATAAACTAATTTCCCAATAGTGCAATATGATTCAGTTACCTTGAATTACCCCTGTATTTTTCCAAAGGGAAAATAAGCTTGACCTTGAAGTAACAATACAATCACGTGTAACAGCCCTTGTTAGAAATACTGAACTAGACAATTAAATTCAATCAGATTTTTTGCACACATTAAGATGTTTTGTCTGAGGATCCAATAGCATGCCCTCTGTGTAAACAACCTCCATATTGTTCACATTTAGTTAACAAAACACTTTTTTTTTTGCATATCTAGCTAGATTTAAGACATCTCTGTTCAGATTATTTAACTCAATCAGCTCCCCTAAAATGGAAAACCTTGAACTAGATAACGGTAAAATCCAAAAAGCACTCAAGGTGAATTGGTGTAGGTCATCACCTGCAGGTAATCAGACTGAATGGCTGCCAGCAGGTGCTCCTTGCTAAGCTCGTAGAGGACATCGGAGGTCATGACCTGGCTGAACTCCTCACACAGGAAGTGCATGGCCTGTCGATGAACCCATTTGGAGCCGTATGGCTGTGAGCTCCACTTCAGGATGGCCACCACAGAGTCCAGAGAGATGCTGTCTGCCACAATGTCTTCGCAGCCTAAGACCAATAAACAACAACATCACATTTTATTTAGGCATAAACAGAGCTTCAGCTGCTCTTAAACATACAAATCTGTGTCCAAATGTATTTAATCAAGATTTTAAAACAAAAACGTGGGTGGTCCTTAGAATAGGGCAATGCCTCCATCTGCCCTCTATGTTTATTTGTCCATTTCTAAAATCATTTTCTTATGACTGTAATATAACACTTTAAAAGTTAAAAGAATTCATAACAGCAATATATTCTACCACAATATATGCAGATGTGTCTAAAATATTAATGAAAATGTATGCATGTAAATGTCACTGTGGGAAAAGATGAATAATTTACCCAATTATTCAAAAAGAAAACACTGCTTTATGCTGCTTCAAACTGTGCCTTGAATTACTGATTTGATCTGTTTTGTCTCTTCTATTCAATTCTTTTGGTCTCCTTTTCCAGCCATCAAAGACCGAATGTCAAAAGAGAGGCATTCAGTGCAGTTTAATCAGTAAATGCCACCGTTTTTTTTCTGTGCTCGATACAAAGACCCCTGGAGCAGGGGAGAATTTCAACCTCAAAGCAATCCAAGCCAAGTACCTCTAGAGAGCAAGCTTGGTTTTCCCTTTCTAACAGGCATTATGAGAAATTCAGTTAAGACAATAGTTTGCATACAGAAATGTACAACTTTATTGTATCACACCTAACAAAACGCATTAAATAGATAAAAACCATAAAGACAAATAAAGCATATTAGGAACATTTCAGAAGAATCGTGACAAGACTAGAATAATGGCTTCTGAAAAGCTTTGCCATGACAGGAATAAATTAAATTTACAAATATTTTAAGACAGTTATTTATTTAGCTTTGGCCTCTCACTATCATATTTGGATTACTTTAATAATCATTATGCAACTTTAAAGGTATGGAAAAAGAAGCTCATATATTCTCTCATAATTAAATTTCAAGCTAAACAGAAGAAAAGAACACTGTGATAGAATGAGGGTAAGTAAATCACACCATAAATGGGTGAACTACTCTATACTATAGAAGACAATGGGGACCAGCATCTATTAGGTTAACAACATTCCTCAAAAACTCTTCTTTTGAAGAAAGAAACTCAAGAAACTCAGGTTTGGAAACAGGTTTGGAACAACTTGAGGGTGAGAAAATGATAAGAGGAATTAGATTTATGGGTGAACTATCCCTTTAAGTGTTCAGGCACACTGTGCTGATCAGTACCATTAAATATTCAACTAGAAGGCGGTCTGCGTCAGAGCAGATGCCTCTCTCAAAACTCTGGAGACAGTATTACGTTGTCGAATGACATGTTTTCCAAGTAAATAAGCTGTTCTTGAAGACTCATAAGGGTGACCTTGAAGATGTTAAGGATCTGAGGAAATCAAATAAGAACAAACATTTGCGGTGTCTCACGCCATAACTCCTGACCCATCCAAAGCCACAACTTTGACATTTTTCTGCAAATATAAAGCCATATCTACCATAAAATGACCTCGGCATTTTGTATATAAAAGCATTTCAAGCATTTTTTATGCATTCTCAATGAATCAATGATCCCTCAAAGTTGTGCTGTTTTACTGAATACAAGCCATGACTGCCTGCAGCCTTGTGCCAAATCATAACCACACTGATATTCAGCGTGTGTGATATTGCTTAAATAGCCTTCTATACCTTATCTTATTGCTTGCAAAGTGAAAAGGTGTATTGTTTAAGGCTTAGATCTAATGACAATGTTTCCCTTTTAGGATGGGCACCGTAAAGCCTGAGGATGGCAGCTCACACGTCTCCAGCCTGGAGCACACGGAAGATTAAGAGTAGCACTGCATCTGTTTCACTGCATGACTAGAAACCATTTAGCATGCAGAAGCAAAGCAGTGCAAAATTCCCTAATAAACCCGTCCCGGTTAATTATAATCTCTAGTCGCAGAGCCATAAACTTGTCATTTTCAAAAAACAGTATCATATTAGCCTCCAGGGAGTGCGTCGCCCACCCAGCATCCAAAAATCTCATTACTCTTTATTGACTTTGTAATCAATGTGTAGATTGTTCACGTTGGGCATGAATGTAGAGCAACAAATCAATGCAAGTTAATGAAAGTTAATGATTAGGTGCGAGTCGAATTCAAACCGCAAGAACAACTGCAGAACTTTCACCAAGGAGTTAATAATTACTCAAACATGAGACGAGTGTCCTAACATGAGACTAGAAACAAAAGTCTGCAAAACAAAAGCAACACATGGCAGGGAGACTTTGCACAAACAACTTGCAGTGTTTTCCCACTCAAAAGCACTTGAACGCCAAGTGCAGAAGATTTGATGGTAATGAGATTTCATCATCAGTGCTTCAATGTTAGTTTAGGACTCTGTATCTCCTTACCATATCTATAAATGCAGACAAACAGTGTTGTTTTTAAACAGCATCTCAATGTTTGCGCTTCACATTGGGAATTAAAACATCTCTTCAAATTAACGGGACAAAATCTGCATTTACACTAGGCTGCTAAAATTTAAATGGGTTTTATTATAAGAATTTATTAAGAAATGTGAGAACTTCTACATCATGGGCTCTGATCTACACACACAAAAAAACAAGATGAAACAGAAAAGTGTTGGTAGGTGTGGACATCTGCATTTGTGTGTTCTGATTGGTCACTTCTTGTTGCCGATTACTTGTCCGAAAGCACAGATGTACTCCTCAGCAGTTAGTGTGGCCTCCTTATTAGTGGTTTGATCTTCTGCCCAAATTTGCTGTGATCCAAAACCTAGAGAGTTCCCTATGGAGGCAGCATTTTGAGACTCCTGAAGCAAAGATGAATTATGTTACACTAATACCAAATGCGATCAATAAAAAAAGAAGCTAATAATATAATAAAAAATTATTCAGATGTATGTAGCTCAAAAATAGCTCCTCATCACAGTTCCCTAATGAGGTGAAGAGTCCCTTTAAAATGAACACACCACCTTTTTAAAAATAGGCACATCTTTCAACTCCCCAAGAGTTAAAAAGTTAAAAGTTTTACCATTTTCAAATGTATTCAGTCGATCTCCGGGGTCTGGTGGAGCACTTTTAGGTGTAGCTTAGCATAGATCATTGAATCGGATTAGACCATTAGCATCTCGCTCAATAATCACCAGAGAGATATTTTGGTTTCTAATATGCCTAGTAAGAGCTTGATTAGCGGCTTTAGGTGTGTAGGGTTGGAACTAAACCCTGCAGGACACCGGCTTTCCAGAAACGAGTTGCGACAGCCCCTGTTCTCGGCCAATGTGGCTAGGAACTACACTCTCATTCAGGCGTAATAATCAAGGAACTTTGCTGCCGTATCATGGCTGCAGGGGGCCCAATAATATTGCACAGTGCCTGACTATTTTGAGGCACTGTGTAATATAATTTGCTAATGGTAAAATCAAATTCAATGATCTATGCTAAACTACAGCTAAAAGTGCTCCACCAATCCCAAAGATCGGCTGAATGAATTCGAAAGAGGTAAAACTCAACTGTTTAACCCCAGGTGAGTTGGAAAACGAGCCTTTTTTTTTTTTAAACCCTAAACTAACTAAAACTAAACAGGAAAGTTATACAAGTGAAAAATAAAAGTCACAGCCTGCCTGGTGAGAAAGGAGGATGATGAGGATGTATGAGGAAGAAGCTGATTCCAGCAATGTGGAACTGCTAACAAATGAATCATTTAAAACTCATTTCACTCAAACTCATAAAAACCTCATTTAAAACTAAACCACAAGCAAGGCAACGTTTTCTAAAAGATTCAGTATCCATTTAAAATATGCTTCCTCTGAAAAAACACATTTTGTCAAGGACTCAAAACTAACAACAAGGCCATGCGATGTGAAATACCTAATGGTAGTCTAGAGCTCATTTTACAGTTGAGTACACCTGATATTGGAGGAACACAGCAACACTGGAAGAGAGCGGAGACAGTGAAGGACCAATCATTAGGGTATCTATTAGCCTTGAACAAGTGCAGTACCCCAATTAACTAGCCAGAGCCCCGGAGCTTGATATAAGGGGTAGACAGACTAATAGACAGAGAGGAGGAGGAGAAGAGATAGAGCGAGCCAGTCAGCGAGAGAAACGGCGACATGCTGAGAGGAAGAAAAATGGGAGAAAGAGTAAAGATTAGGAGGGTAATGTCAAAAAGGACAGAGATAGTGGAAAATTAGCCCGGTCTGTATGACTGAATGTTAAAGATGGAAATTGCTAAAAGATACAGAGATGAGAATGAGAAGCGGAGAGTGAAGGAGCCCCAGAGAGGTGTTGGGTTAAAATTCTCCATGACCTTTCAGACAAGCTGTAACGGACAGAATCATTACATAGCTGACAGTCTCTCATAGGCTTAATGGAAACACCACCAGCAATCTGTGTTAATACTAATCAGAATGGTGCCTTGGGGCCAGGATGGGTTTCTGCATCGAGTTTGAAACACACTCTAAAGGACATCTGACTCAACCTCTTGTACAAGCATCAAAGCATCATTGTTTCAAAAGGACTCTCTCTCTCTCCCTCTCCAAAGATATCAATATTAGACCTGTACTCTCTAGGAACAGAGGCGTTGAGGTGACAGTGTGTTTCCCACAAGATTGTTGTTTGTTCCTGCCTTTAAATTCACTACAAAATGATAAGTCCTTTAAAATAATATTAAATCAGGAATAAGAATGTAAGAGATACACAATGTATCATAAATTATGAAATATAAAAGCATCCTCTTTAAACCACTCAACTTAATGAACAGTGACACAAAAAAGGCAAGCAGAACAAAGAATGAAAAATACAAATGAACACATACTGGAAGACACAAAAGGTTTTCAGTTTGTGAATAATTTCTCTCTTTATCCCCAGATGTCTCTTTCTCAAATGAGAAGCAATGCATTTTTTAAAGGTGCTGAGAACTGGAAGAAATGTGCACATCTCTCTGTAGCTTCCAGCCTCCAGGCCCATCGATGCAGGATTTCATTTGCACTACAGAACAGACCTATGGTACACCATGCTGTCAGTTAATGTTATCGTCACAGATGCAGTGTCACGCTTAGCCTTGTGTCAGTTCATGCACAGCACGGACCCTCACTAGAGCCGTCTCCTTCAACTCCAAGTCAGTCCATTTCCATCACACTGTTTGAAAACTTTCTCATGTGCCTATCTAGACCACCACTTTGCATCATCTCATCTACCCTGTGAGATACTGATTAGATGCTAATTTTTCCCCCTGAGGCCCACTTTTAAAGTTAGCCAGGTTTCCTGCACCAAAGAGCCATCATTAAGTTTTACAGAAGCAATTACTACCCTCTTTCTGACCCTTAGAATGAAACAGCCTGTTTAATTTGCTAATGCACTTTAAGACTTCTATATGTAAATGATCACAGTTATGATTATGACAGTACTCTGAGGTTAGCCAATGTCATTCGCTAGGTTGGGCCAAGTGCCAAGTTACTGAATATCTCTTAAGGCAAATGTGACCTCATATGTTCATTTGCACATGCTTCTGGCAACATAACCATGCTGGATCAGAGCAACTGATTGAGTTTTTGCAACTATAAATGGTCTGGCTGGACTAGGAAGGAAGCTTGTGTTGTGAATATTGCATTAAAGGAATCGTTTTACTAAACAATTCTAACATCAATTATTCACCCTGAAGTCTGTTTAAATGCACACCAATGTAAAAACACAAATAACTGCCATAACAGCACAATAAAAGTAGTTAAGACCACAATTCGAACAAGTTTAGGGTATTTTTTTTTTTTAAAGAAATGAATATTTGTATTAAGCAAAATACTTATTGAGCATCAAATCAGCTTATTAGAATGATTTCTTTGCAACACTTTAGTAGTGATAGCAATACCTGTATTTATTAATTTAGGCCTAATGGATAGCGAGTTGGGTTTGTAACCCAAAGGTTGCGGGTTTGAGTCCCAAATCCAGCAGGGATTGTGGGTGGGGTTAGTGAATAACCAGCACTCTCTCCACCTACCACCACTGAGGTGAGACCCTTGAGCAAGGCACCGTTCCCCCAACTCCTCCCCGGGCGCCACAGCAATGGCTGCCCACTGCTCCGGGTGTGTGTTCACGGTGTGTGTGCGCGTGGTGGTTCACTTCTCACTGCTGTGTGTTTGCACTTGGATGGGTTAAATGCAGAGCACAAATTCCTAGTATGGGTAACCATACCTGGCCACACGTAACGTCCTTTCCTTTCCTTTTAATTCCACTGTTAATAACATTGATCACAAGCATACTAAAACTATAGGCCTAGCTGATGAGCACTATGGTATCATTAAATGAAAAACATTTACCAAGTTCATAGCTGGCTTAATCAGTTTAGCAAATAATGATAACTAAGTCAACACTGCGCTGGGAAAACCTTGTTACTGTCTCTGCTGTCATCTGTTCAGTTTCTCTTGACGTCAACTTCCTGTCACAGAACACACGCAGACCATGATAAGAAGGGGGTTTTCGCATAACTTCCTTAAAATTTGGGTGCTACAACACTACGTTATTAGGTTACATTTAATGTTTTGTCATTGCTGAGATAAATGTACAATTTTGTTGTGATGAAAAGCATTGTGCTTTTATTTGGCATCGTGCACGCATCAGAAGCTAATACAAGCAAGCATACTGCAAGCTCTCTCCTATGCATCCTCATTCTCAGAGAAAAGTCTGTCTGTCATTACTCTGTGAAAGTGTTATTTTTTAACTAAACGCAAATGAATCCAAATTTGTGTAAAAGGACATTCATGGAAACTCATACATTCTAGTTTTCTCCATACTAGTGTTGTCAAAAGACCCGGTACTTTGGTACCAAGACGGTACTAAAAAATTTGAAATGTTCCAGTACCAAGTTTTCTGAAGTACCGGTAGTACCAAGCAACGGGTAAACCCGCTTCTTGCTGCGCTACCCGAAAGGTGCGCAGTTGCATCTTCTTCATAAAAGCACAGAGAGATGGTGACCGGCGGTGCTACTGATGAGGCGGCTCTGAATCTGCTCGTTGAAAAGAAAGGAGGAAAGAGCGACGTGTGGAAGTATTTCGTTTTTGAGGCTGATGACAAGCGCAACATCATTGACCACCAAAAACCCATCTGCAAGCAGGGTCATCAAAGTTTTATGTCAAAAGGAGGAAATACATCGAACCTCATCGAAACACCTCAAACATTGCAATTTGCTTAGTTAATCGTTACTGTGCGTTAACACCGCCGCCGGCGAGAGCGTCAAAATTCGCCCTGCCAACGACGCTGTACAGAGATTTTTGGACGCTCTTGACGCTCTGATATAGATTGAATGCTTGTCTGTATTTAAAGGGGCCGCAAATAAAACAAGCTTGTGCGGACTGACCACAAGGAGGGTATAAGTTAACCTCGTGAAATATATTGATTGTGAAAGTAAGAAATTGATCGATGGAAAGAACTTTTTTGTA
>JAUMHI010000065.1:10337349-10406098 GCA_032359435.1 Enteromius unitaeniatus
TAACTCAGTTACTATTTGTGATAAGTAACTAGTAACTATAACTAATTACTTTTTTAAAGTAATGTGCCCAACACTGTCAATAGCATTGGTTTATTGGTGCCAAAACTGGATGGAAAGTGTATATGCAAATAAGTAATCCTAAATTTAGGCTTACATCATTTTTGAGTGTATATATTAATAGATTTCATTTATCCATATGGTAGACATTTAATCCAAAGCTCCCGAGAATCAAACAACAATCTTGACATTCACTTTTTTCACTTTGTGAATTCTCAGTTGATATCATCAGTCTAGTTGGAGCACCATTGTTTTTGACAAATATCCAAACTATTTCTTATTATGCCTTTTGACCCAAAACTCAGACACTGATTTTGTCCGTCTTTAACCTATAAAACTCTATATTGCTCCTTGCCTGTGCTAATTAAGTACCAGAGTCGGTCCACAGCCCAACTCCCTTGGGTGGCAAACTAGTTCTGAGAACAATTTAATTGCCCCTGTTCGCTGTCATTTGGCACGTAAAAGCAGGCTGCCAGAGCATCTGTAAGATGACAGGAAAGAGAGTGCTTGTTAAGAATGGGATGAATGGTAAAAAAGGAGGTGTCTCTGATGTGCAGACACCTCATAGATTATGGTTACGCAAACGTGATGCCATCTTAGCAAGCCATTTTTAGCATCACCTATTCATTTTGTTTTGTATAAACCAATATCATATATCAGTGTATCAACATTGTCAAGTTGTTTATTGTCTGTGACAACTTTGTAATTATTCTCAATTATGAAGCTTGATAATCCACATTGATATCAAGTAACCCTTCAGAATGCCCAATTCTCAGGTTTGCATGACGGCTTAATGTGATGCTTTTGTTATCTCGCTGTGGTACACTATGCTTTCTACATTCCCAATGCATTGCATGCCTTGCAAAATGATATTTTGGTCCCTTCATCAGTGATTCACATTGCATGTCTCATTAGGTTTACTCTACATAAATAAGAACTTATACAAGTTTGGAATTGTGCATTTCTTATACTGTTTGAGTAGCAGGTAAACACTCACTGCTTCTGATGAAGTAAGACTTGGCCAGAAAAGTTTAGATGAGGCTCAGTGAGAGATTTTGCCATTCTGGTGTGCTGATGTCAGGAACAGCACTGAATGCGTCACTGCTCTTGCTGAGAGTCATACTGATGAGGCTGTAGGGTTTTACTGTAAAGCCCCATTGACATCAAGGATGATAACTACAAATATAACTATAAAAATAACAATATTAGCATCCACACCGGTGTCTGCCATTTAAAATTCTCAAGCTTGTTACAGCAGTTGTCATCATTCTGATAATAATTTCAACAATATTGTTTCTCTGTGCCTTTATTTAACAATTTTTAGAACTAGTTATTGTGCTTGGTGTGAACGGCCTTAAGACATACTTGTTGTTTGTGTCAGGAGTTGTTTGTTAGACGACTCTGTTAGGGTATAGGGTATATTCAGTAACCCTGCTAGTAGATGACTGCAACTACATGATCTACACTGATGTTTATTAAAACATAGCCTTATATTATTTGAATGATTTTTTGGCAAGCAACGATTCTCACTTTTCACCATTTACATGAATTTGCATATCTTCGAAACATTGATAATTTAAGAGCATTATGGAATGAAGCATGTGTACAATAGATGTAAGTGTCATTTAGGAAATGAAATGATTGTTCACAGACTGCCTGCAAACAGCCTGTGCTCTACAGTTTCTTCCCATCATCATCATTGGGCCTGTTGGGGTTGGAAGGATTAGAGAGGCTGCCAAATGTAAACTAATTACTAAGTGGGCTTTGTTTAGGTTTCATTACAGTCCTGCTGGCTCAACAATCAACTGCAGACTAGTTTCTTTTGGAGGGGGAGAATTCAAACAGTGTGTCACTTTTAGCCACTGCATGTTGCCTACTCCAATTTTCTCTCATTCTGAACTTTGTGTTGAAACTCGAGACACACTTGAGCTCAGCCTGGGTTTGATGTGAATTGTAATACTGGTTCTTTTCAAAGATTCCAGTCCCAAGGTAAAGTGTTTCCAAAATTAGGTTTTCTAAACATATTTCATCATATAACCTTCCATAGGAGAGAAGATTATGTTGTCTTTAGACAGCACTGAGTTATATGGAGAGAAAACAATTATTTTGCTTTCCATTTTGGCTTTCAGATTATTTCAGAGAAATGGACCAATGTAATCTCGCGTAAGTTTCCTCTAGAGAATCAGAGTCTGCAATCAGCAGAAATTTCATTAAGAATTCACATTTTTTTCAAGTCAGTGTTACCCACCTTCATATTTTTTCTCTGTTCATTTAATTTTGTAGCTCCATTTAGTATGTTAGCAATTATCTTCTTTCGCTTCTTTTTTTCATTTTTATTTCTCTTCATTTTACAAGAAACATATCTGAAATCTCCATGAGGTCTCTTGAGCTATGAAAAAGCAACTTCTAAATGCAATAAAATGTTCTTCTAGGCTGAGGCCATTGTGTATCATTCACTCACCAGGGAAATCTAATTACAAATGCAAGCGTAGCTCTTTTTACTTTCTGACCACTTTCCAGTCAGGACCTGGCCGAAGCAAACAGAGACTCTAGACTCATAGCAGCGGGATTGTGTTTCCAAACCATTCAGCACCTGGTCTTTAGCTGATTATGTCTTTCGTCTTCATATAGATGCCAGCTGCTCTTCTTTCTGCATGGTACCTCTGTCATTTAGTGTATAAACACAAGCTTTGCTGAGGTGCTGCACATTATTGACCATATTCAAAAAGTGCACAAAGCATGACCAAATTACTCTCTTCTTAGACGAACTTGGCAGCAAGTCAGGCTGTTTCTTGGTTATTAAATAACCGTCTGCCAACAAAGGACACAAGAGGACAACCAATCCCTGAAAAAGTAATGAATACCTGTTTATGGTTCATTATTTAGAACAACAGCAAACATGAGAGACTGATAGACATGAGAGTGTTCAGAGAGAATGTCTAGGAGGTTTAGCTGCACTAAGCTTTAGAAGGTTCTGCTTCAATGGTAAAAACAACTACAGCACAATGGTTCTATAAATAATCTGAGCATGTAGGCGTTTCCTCACATTTATGGATACTTGCACATTTCATCCAAAATAAAATGGCTAAAATGTTTAAAATGTTAAAATTTAAAGGTAGTAATTAAAGGTCATGATTGCTGTGTTGTGCTGGTTTTTTTTCTTTCAAGTCAACCAAATGTTCTTTGACAAGTATTGCTAAAAAAATGTGTTTATTAGTGCACTAAACTCTAAACACTATTAAAATAGAAAACATCTGGTCATGTGATTTCAAGTTGGTAATAACATTGAGAGACTATTGATATGGCTCGAGTATTCAGCTCATGTGAGTCTTTTTTTTCTTTTAAATATTTTATTCATTTTATGTCTGAAACTTTTAAGTGGGAAAGAATGGCTTTTGCTTTTTTAAGAAGATTTTTGTCAACTCCGTTACAGAACTTAGTAGTGGCTGGATTTTTGTGAGTGTAAACATATAGGCATAGATGTGTTCATTTAGAATTTGAGGTGAGGTTAAAGAAACTGTCTCCTAGAGACAAGATTAAGCATCTACAGTAAAAAACTAAATTGAGTGAAGCTTCAGTGCTCTGCAAAACAGTAGTTAACTGGCATTTAAACCATTTACATGGAATGCATTTAGGAGACACTCCTAGGCAGAGAGCAAGTGCACTGGCTTCAAATAAGAGACCATTGTGATCAACAGATGGCAAGCATGCAACTCAGAGCATCATCTGCTAGAATAGGAAAGAAGTGCTTCCTGACCAAATGCAGACCAAGTGTGAACATGTACAAAGAAACCTATCATTATATGCAACACAAGTAGTTTTGTTAATTAACCCAAGTAATCCACATTATAACATTAATATGGTACTTGAATGTGGTACATGAAATAAAATAAATGTCAGACTTCCAAAAACTGAAATACAGCGGAACTACAACCATGTTATTTATGTGACTGGCCGTATTTCTATATTGTTCAGTTCTGGTGAGGATGTCCAACGGGCCAGCGTGATCATCAACCTGCCAATCCTGGTGCGTCAGAACCCAGCGGAGACCTTTCGCAGGGTGGTGCCAAAAGTCAGGGTAGGCAAACCAGTATTTAATTTATTGCTTTTTGTTGTTAAGTTCTTTCTATGACTTCTTGATACATGCTGTTTGTGAATGATCATACAGAGCTCCATCTTCTTCCCCAACAGGAAGTTCTCCATGTAGCTGGGGCGGATATGCAGCTTGCAGCAGCAGGATCTTTCCTGACTGTTCTCCAAGATGACATTGTCCTCATCCAGACACACACCCACTCAATCCTGCAGATAGTTCTCCTAAATCTTGACCACAGGGACACAGGTTGCTATTTTTTGAGAAAACTTCTAGAGCACCTGTAGAAAGTATATACAATAAATTTGATGAGTCCTTATTATTTGCAAATTTGAAATAGATTAAACAAACACTACTGTTTAAAACTATGGGATCAGGATGGTCCTTTTTTGGGGGATTTATTCAGCAATTGATTAAATGCGACTGTAAAGACGTTTCCCTTTTTTAATAAATGTTATTTATTTCTGTTTATCAAAGAATCCTTATAAAATATATTATAGTTTTCACAAAAATCAACACAACTTTTTGTCATTGAAGAAACATTGTCAACACAATGTTTCTTGAGCACCAGATTACCATATCAAAACGATTTCTTAAGAATCATGTGACTGTAGACAAAATTATTGGCTTCTGAAAATTCAGCTTTGCAGTAAAATGTTATTGTAAAATATTTTAAAACTGTAGTTTTCATAACACTACAGTTACTGTTGATCCAATAAATGCAACCTTGGATAAATTTCTTTTAAAAATATTGCTTGATTATTTTTTTCTATTTGACAGAGCCCAAGCTTTTAAGTGGTAGTGTGTGCCAGAGTAAAATATGTACATTTTTGCATGTCAAGGACACAATCAGCTACTATATTTTTATTTTTAATAGTGGTCAGCAATGCTTGGTTGGAGACGTTGCTGTCTGCAATTGATGCTTTACCGAAGGAAACTATCAGGCAAGAGGTAATGACAGATGCAGTATTTCTCCTGTCTGTCATTTCTAGACCTGTGGGATATGATGTATAAACCATCTATTAGTATGAATTAACATTCAGTTTGCTTTGATTGATTGTTTGCACAGATTCTGAGTCCTTTATTATCGAAACATCAGCTCTCCCAATCTGTCCCGGCACGTCTGGCCAGCTGTCGCATCTTAGGAAAGGTTGTTGGCAAGTTTGAGTTATCAATGTGAGTTCTACAGTGGAAACGCCACTTAATCAATTAAGAGGAGAGGAACAATGAATTATATTATATTTCTAATATAGTGCAATTTTCTTCTTATGTAATGACATTTAAGATGAAAAGTTTTTAAAATGCACTGTGTTGGTTATTTTAACACTTAAGATGTCATTAACATTTTACACTTAAAATGTCTACCATGGCTTCTCTCTGCAGAGTGAAGAAAGACCTTTTGCCACTGATCAGGTCACTGTGCCAGGACGTAGAGTATGAGGTGCGCGCATGCATGTGCCGCCAGCTGGAGAACATCACCAGAGGAATTGGGTAAAAAGATATGAAGCAGAGCTTACGTTAAAAAGAACACTTTGATATTTGGATATCTAATGCTGCCAAATCTAAATGACTTAATCCTATATGGAAGAGTACTGACATTGACTCAGAGATATTAGATAGAAAAACAGAGTATCATTTAAAATGTAACTAGCATGTATAGTGTTTGTTTAGTTCGTGTGATAGACTGATGCTTAAACTTTAGAATAGCCTGTTTGAAATAATGTCTCCACCAAACATTTTATATGAACAGTATCAGTATGAATCATATTTGCTCTTTACCAGGCTGGATCACACTAAGGTTGAAGTGCTCCCTGAACTGGTTGAGCTGGCCCAAGATGAAGCCAGTACTGTGAGACTGGCAGCTTTCGACACCATCATCAACCTTTTAGAAATGTTTGACAGTGGTAAGCTACACATAGTGTTTATTGAATTCGTTTGATTCTTATGTTAGTCGTTTTAGAAGGGGCAACAATGAATTATTAATGTAATAAAATACTTTGAATGAAGCTTAATGTAAAACCATTGTTGTTGTTTTTGTTTTTTAATTGCTCTGGTTAATTTTTAAATTTAGCTTTTGTTATTAAGGTTAATGGAAACAAAACATTCCAAAAAAAAATTTTGTTATTGATTTTATTCAACTTTATCTATTTGTGTCAATTGGTTTTAAATACAATACATATTTAAAGACATAGTTTTTCAAATTGTTTATAGTATTTTCTGATTAATGGAGTGATGACATGTATTCAAAATCTTCTGAATGACCAAATGAAACTTGAATTTTAAACCTGGCTTTATCCAATATTCATGTATGCAAATAAATGTATTTGTCCTTAAACAAAGCCTGATTTGCATTTTAAAACATAACATTTCCAAAAACTTCCTAAAACAAAACAATTATCTTAATGTCTTGCTCTAAGGGATATTAACAATGTTAGTGTCAGCTTTTCTGTTGTTGATGTCTTCCTGTTATTTCACAATGTACTGTTTGAAACACGTGCTGCGTACCTCTGCTCATAATCAGACACAGCTTCTTTTTATTTCCTTATCTTAAGCGCTGTATGTTGTATGCTGAGACATCAGATTTCTTTGTGAAACGATTGTGAAAGTTGTCTCACACTCTTTCTCTGTCATCTTCTCACCCTCCCCTCTTTTCTGTCACCATTTTTTATAGATGACAGGACTTGTGTTATATTTCCCTTGGTAAAGGCGTTCTGTGAAAAATGCTTCAAAGGGGATGAGGCAGTGCTGGCCTCCTTGTCCTTCCAATATGGAAAGCTTTGTCACGGTCTCTCAGGTGACTGTCCGCTACCTTTTTGCGTCTTTCTGAAATGTTTTAGAAATACAGTCCCTGAGTCATGAAATGTAGTTTTGTATCTCTTGTTTGAACAGAGTCTTTTACTGATGAGCAGCACCTGTGGTTTCTGGAGTTTTATAAGAAGCTGTGC
Organism: Enteromius unitaeniatus; assembly: GCA_032359435.1. Taxonomy (NCBI): domain Eukaryota; kingdom Metazoa; phylum Chordata; class Actinopteri; order Cypriniformes; family Cyprinidae; genus Enteromius; species Enteromius unitaeniatus. The sequence continues at coordinate 10,344,442 of JAUMHI010000065.1, forward strand.
TGTCTGGGTTTGCAGCATGAAAATGGGCATTGCGAGAGCCAGCCCTACCCACTGGAGCTGGAGAACAAATACGCCCTAGTGCGCAGGAATTGTGCCTACAACTTTCCTGTGAGTTTCCCTGCCTTGCATCTATATGGATTTCGGTCTAAAGTCTAAAATTTGAAGTTTATCTTTTTCAAAAAAAAAATTTATTCGAAGGTCTTTTGACCAACCAATGTTTTCAGGCACTGTTATCTATTTTTAAAATCTGTCAGTGGAGGCAAAGCCGTCTAGAAAAGCTCAACAGCTCATTTGAGGAAATTAGACCTCTGTCTGCTCTATTATCAATGTCTGAAGTGGTCCTTTGTTGTTAGTGTGGTTATATATAGCTGCAGTCGCTCAGAATAAGTTTGCGAACAGTCTGAGATGTAGGTGGATGAACATTATGTCTAAGGAACCAGTCGCTTTTTAAGTGGGACACAAAAGCGTGATGAAAGTTTCATAAAAGTCTTCATGACTTGTGTGTTATAATTTGTTATTTACTGATAATGTTTCCTTCTATATTTTAAATGAATGTGGATATTTTAAAAAACAAAAATTATTTTGTTTCTCTTGTATTTTGGAACTCTTGAAATACAGCAAACTGAAATATAGTTAAATGGTCCACTTAAATAATTCTTTATAGTGTTTCTGTCTTGTTGTTTTGTTAGCCTTTTTAATATATATATATATATATATATATATATATATCCATCGTTTTTTAATCTTATATAATAATTTTGGATTGGAAACATTTCTTATTATTATCAGTGTTGAAACCGTTGTATTGCTTCATATTTTTTGGAAACCATAATATTTTTTGAGTACTTTTTGATGAATAGAATGTTTAAAAGCAAAGCTGTTATTTAAAATATTTAGTAGTAGATGACTTTCTTGAATAACTGATAAGCATATTGCTGTGCGCCTGAAGCCTTGTCTGTAGATTTTCTTCTCTGGATTTATTTTCAGGCCATAGTGTTATTTGCCGATCCAAACCACTTTCTGTCTGAATTATATCGTACCTTCTCAAGTCTTTGTCATGATCCTGAGATTTCAGTACGGAGGACGGCAGCTGGTGGTTTCCATGAGGTACAAACTCAGAAACTCATTTAAACATATTTTTGTCATAGTACACAGTGTGACTCACATTTTGACAGGTAGCAGTGCCTCAATTCAGAATATACTGTACAATAGCATCTTTTCCAATCCCTCTGCATTAGGTGGTCAAATTGCTGGGCCCAAATGTGCATTACATACACAAAGAGCTAATCACTTTGCTGCAGGATGACTCATTAGAGGTGAGACCCGAATAAAGGTTTGTGTGTGTGTGTGTGTGTGTGTGCGCGCTTGTTTATTAAAAGAGCTTTCAGCTGTCTGTGACAGCTTCAGTCAGCACAGTCATTTCCTTGGCACACTGTGCGGTGCGAGACATGGCAACTTTCTTCACAGAAAGATTTGGTCTTTCTCAGAACCTCTACTGACCGATGAGTTCACTTGAACAAATAGCCGTCTGACCATTCAAAACGCCCTTTTCACAAAGCAAGCGGAGCTTATGTAACTTCTGTATTTGGATGCATATTAGTTAGGCAAGAAATTCCCTTCTGGAGTGTGTGTGAAGCAGAAAAATACAATTATTTGGTTCTGTCTTTGTAATGGATTATCAGAAATAAACTACTGTACTTGTAATGTCTGTACCACATGATTGGAACTGAAACAAAATGGCAGGTTTTCAAAAAAATCACTCCCATTTGCAATTGATCACAATTTGATTTGATATTTGGAAACTGTTTTAGCATCAAAAAAGTTACACACATCACCTTTAACACCAAACTACCAAAAATTCTTCTTCGGTGCCAGACATACCGTGCCTACGTGTGTGTGAAGCTGTGTGCACAAGTGTGTGAGTCTTTGCGGAGGTTGCATGCTACTGTGTAGGATGAATGAATGCATTGCACCTCCCTAGCTAAGGCTAGAGTGTGGTATTGTTTATTCTGTCATGATCCTCTGAGCGGTGTTAGTCACTCACTGCATTAGCATCTACTATAGTGCAAAGCTCCCTGAGCCATCAGACATAGTGATTTTCATGATTAATGATGATGGAAACCCAACATTATAGACTATCTATTATAGTCAGTGATCTCACACCAGCTTATCTCCAATTTTAGAATCCTTTTCTGGGTTTGCAGTAACATGTCTCTGAAACATCTGATGATGAGAAGGCTTTGTTGATTTGCATTAGCTCAGTGCTTTTATGTCTGCAGGTTTTGGATGCTCTGTTGAACAATCTTCAAGAGACTTTAGAGCTGGCCACCTCCAGAGGGGAGGGAGCAGGACCTGAAAGCAAGGTACCTGCTTTATTTTTTGATGCTTTTCGTTAGAATTTTCTCTGGTGACTTTTTGGGATCTTTTAGACTTTTAGTTTTACATGCAATATTTATATTATAGTAATAATAGTAAAAAAAATATTAATGTCCTTATTTAAAAATATTTATATAAAAATTAATTATTTTAAATAAGATGCTGTCAAACAATTAATCGCATCCAAAATAAAAAGCTTTTGTTTGCATAATATGTTTGTGTACTGTGTAAATTTATTATGTATACATAAATGGACACAAATGCATGTATTCATTTCTGAAAAAAAAAGTTTATATTAAATGTATTAATATATAATATAAATTAAATGAATATAAATATTTTCTAAATACATTCTGTATGTGTGTGTATATAATAAATAAATATACACAGTACACACACATAATGTGTAAAAAAAAAAAATAATAATTTAATGTGATTTATTGTTTGACATTATTTTAATTTTTTAAAAAAATTAATAATTTATGATTAAAATAATCCAAATTGTAAGAACCGTCAAACATAACATAATAAAACAATACTGTATGAGTGCGTACTCTAAGTACTTCTATTTGCTAATGAATCAAATTATATTCAATATATATATATATATATATATATGTGTGTGTATTTATATATTTATATATATATATATATATATATATATATATGTTTATTTAAAAAAATGTAACCTTTAAAAAATATATATATATATATATATATATATATATATAGATAGATAGATTTTTTCAGATTTTTTTTCAGAGTTTGTTAAGGTTTTTAATGTTTCTTGTAAGAAATCTTAAAAAGTAAGAAGTCTTTACTGTCGCTTTTGATTAATTTTAAGCATCCTTGCTGAATAAAAGTATTGATCAAAAAAGTGAACCCAAATTGTTACAATAGTAGTGTAGGTCTCGCTCTCACCCTTGCAGCAGGTGAATATACCAGACTTGGTGCCTGCCTTGGTAGCAGCAGAACAGAAAGCAGCCTCCTCACTGCACTGGCGGGTTCACGAGAAACTCCTGCAGTGCTACTCCTGTCTGCCCCGTGTCATCTCTGGAGACCAGATCTACTTCCGCTTCTTTCAGAGGATGTTCAGCATCATCACTACCAATGTAAACCTTCTACACACACACTCCTGCCTGTTGATAGTCTCAATTTTAAGCGTATATTTCATCTGTCTTGTTGTTTACTCTGTTCTAGAATGTTCTGCCAGTCCAGCGGGAAGCTGTCAGGACGTTATGCGTGTTCTTACGCTATAACCGCAAACAGGAACAGCGGCAAGAGATAATCAGCAAAATAAAGCAAGGTAAAAAAGCAGGATCTGCTTATATTACATTTTTGTGTATGAGATTCAGTGATTCAGTTCTGGATTCAGGACCGTTTCTCTTCTAAATTTAAGAGCTTGCTCAAGGTAGAAGCTACTGGAACAGGCTTCGTTATCTGGATCTGTGTGAAATCACAATAGACCTCTTCTCCAAGTCGTATTTTTGCAAACATTTCCTTATTCCAGCGCTTGAGTTGGTCAGTGACCCCGTAGCCAATGTCAGGTGAACAGCTCACATTTTTACCCTTCGGTTATTGCATCCTTGTTTACTGTGCCGTGACTAATGCTTGTTAATTGTTTTATTCAAACAAAAATAAACATTCTGGCAGGTACAAGCTCTGTTATATGTTACCCAAACTGAGATCCACCATCAAGCCAACAGACAAACATCTACTTCAGCAGCTGGAGTTCTGTGTGCGGAAACTGTTGTGCCGTGAGAAAGACAAAGATGTAGTGGTAACTTTGCGTAAGGTGAGCCTCTAATTTTTTAAGTATGTCACATTGGCAAAGTTTTTGTGGGCAAAAAGGATCCATGTACGAAATAGTCCTCACAGAGAAGTTTTCTCAACTTGATCTCAGCATTATCAACTTAAACCTACTGTTTTGCCTGTTAAAAACTGTAAATGGGAGGATTTTAATTTTATTGAATACCATTTCATAAATAAAAACTGTTTTATTATGTGTTCTTAGACAGTTCTAGAGCTGGACAAAATGGACATAACAGAGCCGGTATGAAAGATCTGTTACTTTGATACTTTCTATTTAGTAGTTTTGAAAAGTTTTAGACGCCATCTTCTTTTTCAAAACTGTGATAACACCTTTTATATTTATAGTATCATAAAAGGCATGAAAGAGAGCTTTTGGATCAGAAAAAGGAGAAGGAGGAGACTCTTTTACTTGAAATGGTGATTTACCCTTTTTAATCATTTTATGAAGACCACAAGATTGTAGTCTTAAATATTTTTTAAAACCAAAACAAATGTATTTTTAATAGGTTTTTCATTATGTGTAAATACTCTTTAATTGTCAAAAATATCATTTTAAACAATACTATTACGTTTGTGGTTTTGTTACACATAGGAACTGCTAGAAAGACAGCAAAATGAGGCGAAACTAACTGGAGATAAACAGTCTGAGAAGAAACGTGAGTGGCATTCATTCATACGTTTTACTAGCTTACATTTGTACATTTCTCAAATGTATGTGGGTGTTACTTGTTTAGTTTATAATGCTTTTGTAATGCAGAACGAGAAAGCAAATCAGGCCTCTCTGGTAGTAAAGGAATGTCAGGATCTACATCAGGAGCAACATCATCCTCTTCTGCTGGTTAGCATCCTTCCTGATGTGCATTAATGTTAACTGAATAACAAAAACATTGCATTTGTTTTACTATACGTGACCCTGGAGCACAAAAACAATACCACAGGTATATTTGTAGCAATAGCCAAAAATACATTGTATTGGTCAAAAGCATAAATTCTTATTTTATGCCAATAATCATTAGGATGTTAAACATCCAAGATGTTCCATGAAGATACTTTGTGAATTTCTATTGTAAATATTTTATAACTTCATTTTTGATTAGTAGTATGCATTGCTAAAGACTTCATCTTCAACAGATTTTTTTCCCTAGATTTTTAAAGTCTTAGCCAAATATTGTCCCATCCTAACAAATCATACATCAATGGAAAATTGACCCTTATTACTGGTTTTGTGGTCTAGGGTCACATATACACTACAATTCAAATGTTTGTAGTCAATAATTTCTTTTTAAAGAAATTAAGCAATTAAGAATTAAACTGATCATAATTGACAGCTTTTTAAATTTTTCGCTTTTCAATCTATTTAACAAAGAATAAATAGGAAGTTCAGCAAATACGTAAGCAACAAATCCACACATTAGAATGATTTCTGAAGCATCATGTGACACTGAAGACTGGAGTAATAATGCTGAAAATTCAGCTTTACTTTCGCAGGAAGAGAAAGAAGTACATTTTAAAATAGAGTGAGAAAAGAGTTTTTAAAAACTGTATTTTTAATCAAATGCAGCTTTTTCTTTCAAAAACTCGTTGACATTTAAAGGTTTTTAGAAATGGAAGTTGCTTATTTTCCCAACACTGATAATGTTTGCAGGTAAGGAGATGCGAAGGGCCAAACTAGCTCGTAGTCGTTCTCTCAGCGGTCATCCCACGACACCCAAGATGACAAACCCGGACAAATCTTTGTACGTAATATAATCGTCTCATCGCTCTTGTGCTGCCATTGCAGTGGATTGCACCAGCTGAGTTCTGTCTGGATTTTGAATTTTGTCATGAATTTGCCATGACCCATCACCAGCAGTTACATATCATATTTATACTCACCATTTATTTTCTCTTTAGAAAAGTGAAGGAATCAGGAAGTTGCCCTGGATCCGGAAAGAGTGCTATGTTACCATTAAATGGTATCTATCAAATTTCATTATGAATTATGACTTGTGCTCTTTGCCACAACCTTTCTATCATTTACCTGTATTGGTCTGTTTTCCAGATGATAACCTGCGACCCCACCACTTTAACGTTGCTTCATCAATCTCCCCCACCCCATCATCCTCCTCCATGCCCGTCCTGATCCGCAGCAACACGAGCAGCTCTGTGGATCACCGGAGTAACGGAAATAAAGACACACAGTCTAGGAAGCTCTCTGTGTACGTAGTGTGAACCTTTGCAGTTTAACCTTAATCTTATATTAATCATGACATCTTGAGTGCAATTATTACATGATTATGAACTGGAATGATTCAGCCAGTCTGATCTCCACCTCTGATGTTTTTCTATTCATGTCTGACAGACAGCGGAAGTCAAATTCGTTTGGAATGCAGTCTGGGAGAGAGTGATTACCACTTTGCCTTCTGACTTAAAGCCCCTTTCTACAAGACTTTTCTTTCTGCAGCAGCAGCAACGTCCGTCCATTTTAATGTGTCCATTCTCGTCTATACCAGAAATGGCTTAAGATATGCTGGGGCATCAGTTAAGGTCTGCATCGATCCATTTCTGCCTTATTTCACACGAAATCCCGCACTATATGTCATTAAACGAAAACGAGAGTTGAGGAGTAATTGAATGTATTTAATTTACTGCCTCATTATTTTGTTTCTTGTATTATAGCATGCTTTGCAAATTCTGTTTTATATTTTTGAAGTGGCTAAGAGAAAAAGAAGCACTATGTATTTTTATGATTGAAGAGTTTTGGAACTCGCCATCCCATCCAACCAATGAGATTGTGCCTGGTGCTGCTTAGCACCTGACTGATTATCGCCAACATCCTTAGCACCCAATGAATAAAATTCATGTTGAATATGACGTGCTTTAATGAGTTGCATTTGAACCGGTTAAAGTGCTAATAAGAATACTATGCTGATACTGACAAATCTGACAGAAGCACAAAAAACAAGTTACTTGTCACATGTAACATTATACTGTGTGGTTAACACTTCATCACGCCATCAATAAAATTCCTTAATCAACCATTTCAGAAAACACTATACATTTACAGTTGTGTTCCTAACCGGGCATTGTATCGTTATTATATTATACTGATATTCTTGTTTCAAAACATTAAAAACACTATTCTGTTACATTACACAAATAAATGTTCTATTCTAAGTTGGTTATCCAAGCAAAACAACATTCATTTATGAGTAGGAATAAGTATACCACTAGTAGTTTCTCTGTTCATAATTAGTTCTTAGTTGGGTCGACCACACGTCCTATGTAGAGGATGCATTGTGTGGCTTCATGGTAGACGACAAAAATGAAGGGTCGGTTGAAAGTGAGCCTGGGAGGAAGAGGGGTCATAAAGATATTGCTTGAGGTATCAACCACCGAGCCTCCAGTCTCATCCACCTGCACAATGACCTTCTGTACCACCTGAAATCAAGAGGCTCTGGTCAGTGCATGCTGGTACATCATATGATTTACTATATATATATATATATATATATATATATATATATATACAGTGGGGCAAAAAAACGTCAGCCACCCAACTGTGCAAGTTCTCCCACTTAAAAAGATGAGAGAGGCCTGTAAGTTCATCATAGGTTTACTTCAACTATGAGAGACAAAATGAGAAAGAAAAATCCAGAAAAGTCAGTAAATTACTCTGAGAGCAAAAAATCTTGGTTGATTGTAGGTGACCAAATAATTATTTTACACAGACCTGTAACTTCTTCTTTGGGAGCAAATATTACAAGGCCAATATTACAAATATTACAAATATACAAGACCACTGATAATCTCCCTCGATCTGGGGCTCCATGCAAGATCTCATGCCGTGGGGTCAAAATGATCACAAGAACTGTAAGCAAAAATCCCAGAACCACACGGGGGGACCTCGTGAATGTACCCAGCTCTCTGCAGGTCAAAGTAACAAAGGCTGCCATCAGTAACACACATTGCGCCGCAAGGGACTCAAATCCTGCAGTGCCAGACGTGTCCCCCTGCTTAAAACAGTACATGTCTAGGCCTGTCTGAAGTTTGCTAGAGAGCATTTGGATGATCCAGAAGAGGACTGAGAGAATGTCATATAGTCAGATTAAAATAGGTGATTTAAATTAAAATTACAGGCCTCTCTCATCTTTTTAAGTTCTTTTTTTCAAAGAAATGCTGTTGTTTTGGTGTATATATATATATATATATATATATACACACAAAAACACACACATCAGTGTTATGCTAATATTTGTTAAAATATGTTAAAAATACATTGACATGAAAATCTTTTCCTTGTATTGTTGGAAAGTACCTCTGACAGTTTCAAGCCTTCATCGCTGCTGATTACAGAGAGATCTGCAGTATTCCTGAAGATCTCTTTAATGCCCAGGCTGGGCAGACTCATACTTAGTGAGTTGGACTGCTTCAGTGAAAATCTGGGCAACTGAATCTCCAGCTTCCTGAGGAGAAAGACAAAACTGATCTTTAGAGATCAACAGAAATGTGTCTCGAAATGGCATGTTTCTACAGAGTAACTATAAACTGTTTCAAGCATGTCATGATTGCTCTGTTTGCTCAGCATGAGTTTTATGGAGATTTGAGTCACTTAAAAAACACATTTGCAAAAATGTGAGAGACTGATTACATGACTCACGTCTTTTTCAGCTTTTCAACCCATCCACGAAACACTTGACCAGTCATGGATTCATCAATGTAAGTGTAGTCCACATCTTCATCTGGAAGAAGGACAAGCATGGCTATGCCCTCCTCACAAGGCAGTTTCAAAATGCCAACCTTTAACATAGGGTCATAAGCCAGGTAGTATTTGCCCAAGTGATGCATCATGGGCACTTGCACAATCTTATACTTGTTCACATAGAAACGCTCCTCTTGGGTGAAGGTAACGTTGAAGGGTCGCAGCCATTGACCTGTTAAAGATCAATAGATTATCTTTAAACTTTCACTTTTTTAAAACATGTTTCTCTGGAATGCCCAGGGGTTAGATGTTCATCTTATGGATCAATATTTTATATGGATATTATATATTCATATATTTGGTAAACAAGCATGATAGTATACATTATCCCTTAAATGTATGATATTAGCATATAATAGAAAACTAAATATGCAAATTTATACCAGCAATAGCAACTACTACTTGAAATAGTATGATAAAATGTTAATTATGTCATTATTCACTTGTTTTCTACTCACCTGTGTAAAAAGCCGCACTGATTAACATTGCCATGCTTTGTGGATCTACGTTCTCCACCCCATCGTCGACCTTGTCCCCTGTTCGTTCTCTTATGTAATCATCTATGCTTCCTTTGGCCTGCTGTACACTGGCAAAATTCACATTTTGAACATCTGCATTATAAAACTGCCTAACCCGGCTGATGAAGCCGTCATCTGCCTTGACGTCCTGCTTCATGAAGAGGCCAGTGGCCTGGATTTGAGCAGTGGTCTCCCTCAGCTGCTTGAGTAAGGTCTGGATCTGTTCTGGTTCTCTGTCTTTCTCCACACCTATACCCTCTAGCAGCTCGGTACGTGTAGCCCCACCAGCCCCAGCTGCTAATGCGGCTAAGGCCAAGGTCGTCCCGAGGGTTGAAACGGCAACATTGTCATCATTTGAGCTAGCAATCTTGCTATACAACCGGGTAGCAAAGTCGGCATTCTTAGTGACAAGCTTGTCAAAATCTGTGGTTTGCCCAAGAACGGACACAGCAAGGAGAGATGCTCTGACCAAGAGGGAGAAGGTGCCAATCTTCATGGTGCTCTGGCAAAAAAAACATTTATAGGCATATTATTTCTTTTATCATCATGAACCAAATATAGCTATATTATGTAAAATAGCTGTTATATAAAGATTGACATATAAAATAGTTTTTTAATGGTTAGAAAAATCTGAATGCAATGCAATGACAGACTGATTTACAGATGCTTCTTAAAAGCTACTAAAAGGCCTTTTACTTGCTAAAGTCGACATGCTGATCATTTAAATGCCTTAGAAATGCATGTAGCCGAATGTGATACAATAGGGTCAAGGCAGAATTATTCCTAAATGACAAAATAGAGTATATGAGAAATAGAAAACTTTTGACAGGTCATCGCTGTAAACAAATAACACGCTTTGCATCGGATTGGTTTATTTATGTCTGTTATGTCTTTTTTCATGGTCTTTTTATTGTAAAAATCTCAAATATTATTTGTATATAGTTCGCCAATGACAAATGTAGCTTGCTTGCAATGCAAAACGTTATGCAATGACTGTAGAAGCAATAAGTCTGTATTTTAAAATCCCAGCTAGAAATAGGCTAACAGCTAAACAAAAAAGCGTCTTTGAATTGGGATATAAAGGATAGTGGGATATAAAGAGCTCATGAACAGTCATGATGATGGCCAGACTGCGCCAACATTCAGGGAGATTGCCATCAAACATGATAGAAATGTTAAATAATTCAATACAGTGTTTGAATTCTTAAGCTTTAGCTAACAGTTTCCACTACAGACACGCACGGAGATTTAAGTAACTGTTACGTTAGGTTGCAAAATATATAGTGAAGGCCAAACTACTTACTTATTTATGATTCGACGTTAGTTCCCAGTGTCCTTATAAAACGAGAGGTTATAGACAGGAACGTTTCAACAGCAGTCAGTGCAAACACAAAGTAATTAAATCGATTAAACTAGGAGCTCACATGTTGTCGCCATCAATAACAAACCAACCATCCCTACGGAGATTACGCAACATCCGCCCTTTTCGCATTCTTGATGAGGTGCGCAGTTCACGTAATGTCATCGTACCTAAACAACGGTGCTTTGTACGGATATTTTGCATAATTTTCTGTATTCTCTAATATTTATTCTTGCTTATTTTTTGACAACGAAGTGGTTACGAATAATAATAATAATAACAACAACAAAAACAAAACAGCTCAAACTTCTACATATCTAGTGACTGGCAGGATATATACAATACAAGATAAGAAATTATTGTGCAAAATGTAATAATTGCTAAAAGCTGTAGATTATGTATACTGAAATACTGAAAGTTTTGAATAAAACGTTCACGTAATCACAAATGGCTGCGATAGGTTAATCCTGTCTTTCTTTTCCAGCGCTGAGAAAAGTAACATGAACCACGGTATCACGTGACAGGTCAGTGGTTAGAGTAGTCTATTTGTTTTTAATCCAAGGTGGAGAAGTGTCTCGGTGACGGACTGCAAGATAAGTGCAGAACAATCTCTTTAGCTCAAGGGATTTATTTTAAAGCAGTTCTTGTGCCCAAAAGTTAAGCACTCTTTGGCTTGCGTGGGTAACAAAAACAAACTTGAAACGCTGTAGATTTGAATTATTTCTTAAATGTAGGCTATTAACTTCTCAAATATAATAATTTGATGTTTTAATACGTGCTAAAAAAAAAAACAGCAGAAAATATAAGGTAATGAACGCAATAAGGACCCATGACCAGCCTTTCTGGAGGACACTCTTGTCGCCCAAAACATTTTTAGCAGGGGGTTGAATTGAAATACAAATTTTAATTTGCTGACAACCTTATGCCTTTAATTTCTCAGATGTCTGACTTTATTTTTGAATTTGAGAAATGCCTGATAAAAACTTGAAAAGAACTTTGAATAGTAAACAAATAAAAAAAACATAGCAATTGTGAGAAATAAATGTACAATTAAAAGAACAAACCCACAATGGATTTAGGCTTATATAAAACAGTAGTGCTGCAATAATGAATAGAAGCCACAGTTAGTATTAATAGTTGTCTGGTGGGAAAAAAAAAACAAAAAAACACTTTAGCCATCAAGTCAAAATTCATCCTTGTCAGATACTGCAAGTCTCCAAAGGAATATGTGAATTGGGGTAAAGAAGGAAAACTGAATACGGACTTACAATGAAAAAAGTAGAAAAAGGCATTTCACACAGATGGAAAGTGTGAAACAAAGTAATGGAACAAAGGCCTATAATTTTAACCCTTTTCAGATTAATTTAAAATGCATTTATCGTTACTATTAGGATGGACAAAATAATCTTCATTACAGGGTAGAGGCACAGGGAAGCTTGTCTTCCATTACTATCTTTCTTTACAGCAATGTTAACCAGTGTTACAAATCTTAAAATGCATTTCACATTTCGTTATCTTTTTCTTTTGTATGGCACAAGGATTACATTGCAATTCAGTGCCTTTCAGCTAAGAGCTCCTTTACATTATGTTTCATTGTTTCAGGCCATTCTTAATATCCATTCCTCTTTGTGTGCATCAAGTAAGGAGTCAAAGGCTGCACAGTCAATGCAGATCTTGATCTGCCTCTCCAAGGCTGCCATTGTGGAATGGCTGGGTAAGTGTCAATGTCCGATATCTCTTGTACTACCGGGCCACGGGAATTTGCTTTACAGGCACGTTCTCCTGTGCTTGCTGGCTGCTGCTTGGTACATCTATGTTGGGATCGTCATCTACCTGGTAGCACTTTCCCAGGTTCTTGATAATGTTGAAGTTGTAACGTGCAGTGTCCGCAATGCTGTTCTCCAAAAGCCAGCCATCAGACTCGGAGTCAGGGTCTCCTAACCTCAGCACATTCTCCATGGCTGTCTGAAGATAACGTACTCCTGTCAACACTGACACCTAGAGGAAGGAGAAATGGTTTAAGAAAATGAGGAGGCTATGAGTGTTTCTTACTTTTGAGTGAGGGGTTGCAGTTTCAAATCTCTCTCAACTGACTATTTATTGTTTATATTAAACCAGTTGAAATTGCATTTTTATGTCAGTAGATGTTTGCAAACCTTTGCATTTGGCTGAAATCTTTTAAATATTAAAAAATAATTTGAAATACATTGATAGATCATAGAGTAATCTGCCTATTAGATTTCTGAAGGATCATGTGACTTTGAAGACTGGAGTAATGGCTGCTAAAAAATCGGCATTGCCATCGCATAAATATAAATTATGTTTAAAATATATTAAAACAGAAAACAGGCTCTATATCGCACCTCAAAAAGCCAGATGATGAGAACGATTAAACCGATAGACTGCATTATCTGTGTGTAGTGCTCCAGCAGGGCCTGTCTGCAGCCCCTCCGGCTCAGGTTCAGCTCCTCCTTTTGGTAGTCATAATTATAGTGCGCTGAGTTGTTAGTGATTTGATGTTGGATGCATGGTCGAGGAGAATGCAGGCCACAGCAGCTAAATGGCACTCTGTCGATCAGATACTTCCCCTCCACATTACTCCGCAGTCGCCTGAGGAAGAGTAGAATGCATTAAAGTATAGTGTTTAGTAATAAACCAAAGTGATTAGACAAAATTAAGAGAGCACTGGTATTTCCACCACATTAAAAAATGGTTTTAGGTCAGTTATTTCTAGCTTTTGCTATACTGTGTCAGTAGGAAACCAATCAATAATCAATCACACTTAATTTATAAAGTACTGTAAAAACACTGAAGAGGGCCAAAGTGATGTACAGAACAGAAAAATAAAATTAATTCTATTAATTCAGAGATTTTTGACAACAGCCAGCTCTCCATTTTTTGCCCTATTTGCACATTGTTTTTAAAGTAGTTTTGTATGTCTCTTGAAGCATCTTAGAGACGTTGCAACAGTTCTTTTTAGCCTGTCTCAGTTTGTTCTGTTACTTCATGTCATTCCAGACAGACTGGATGATGATCAGATCTCTGTGTGGGGCACTGGCTGTTTACAGACACCTAGTGCAATCAAAAATCTCACTGGATTACTGTAACTAATGGCAAAATTAATGTTTAGAAATGTAAAGTAATTTTTCCTTAAGTCTAATATTTCCTTTGACACTAATCATTTAAAAAAAAATGTGTTTTAATAATTATGGCCTTATTTACGGTATGCCGTAATGTTTTTACTCACCCTCATGTTTTTACAAACTATTTCTGTGTCTTGTCTTTCTTGAGTGGAACACATTAAAAATGTCTCAGCTGAATGGGGCTGGTTGTTATTATGGACTCGGCTGACTATCATTGTATGAAAGAAGTCAACTGAAACATTCTTCAAACTATCCTCTTTTGCGTTCCACAGAAGTCAGAACATCATACAGGTTTGAAATGACATGAGGTGAACAAAAGATGGTGCAGTTTTTATTGTTTGGTGAACAACGGCATAGTGGGTAGAAATGGACTTACTCTACAACTTCGCTATCGGTCATATCCAGGTAGCGGTTGCTAATCCACTGAATGTGAAACCAGTCTCGATAGCCTCCGTTGCCACAGCACTGAAACTGCATTTGCAGCATGTCCATTGTGCGCTTGATGTAGCAGCGGCCTGGCATGTCCGTGTCCTTATAATAATGCATGGCATCACGCAAGCCCAAAAACAGTGACTCCTCCAAATCGTTACGCATGCTATAGCACATCAGGGCTCCCACAAGGATACAAAATGTAAAGAAAAAGGTACATATAATGTAAGGCAGCATGAGGAGCTTCCATCGCAGGAACTTGGTAGTATCCACACAGTCATAGCAGATCTTTCCCCCCAGAAAGTTGATTGCACAGGCAGTCAGGCCAACACAGATAAGCATGTTTGGCACTGACACAATCTCTTTTGACATTAGCTCCCGTCTCTTCACGATCTCCACCTTTAAGAACAGACCCAGGCTGAAGAGCGTGACTCCAGTTATTACAGACACCCAGTTTAAGACCCATAAAACCTGGGCCAGTTTGTCTCTGTTTGTCTTCGTAAATGTCACTTTTAAGACTGCCATTGTTGATGGGAAATGTTGCTTTTACCGTCTCGGCGGTAAATTGTTTTATGTCCAGGTGTTTAGCTCATTTTATTTTAGGGTGATATAACACACTGGGTTGGTTAATGGGAGAAAATAGGGAACATGTTCCATTGGAGAGAGCAGGCCAAGAGGACCACATAATCAGCTTAGGTTAGGTATTTTTACACTCCCGGATGACAGCCTTAGCTTCATAAAAGCACAGGTACTGAAAACAAGAGGAAAATGTAACAAAATGATTGCATGGATAGTTTACAATATATATAAATGGCTATTTAATTTATACTACTGTATATATGTTTATATATTTCTATAACTATATGTATATCATGATACTTACTGAATGATTAGTGGAATGTGCACGTTTATTTTAGCTCAGCAAGTATAGAAATGTCAATATTATTTTTTTTATATGTTTATGCCTTACTGTGGCTCATAGCTGTATTAAATTATTTAGAGTTTTAATACTTTAGTATGAAGTTAGGGTGCAAGTAATCAAGACATGTGTCAGCTTGTCAAATGTGAAATTAATTCCATGTACACACTCTAAAAACAGG
Source organism: Enteromius unitaeniatus (assembly GCA_032359435.1). Taxonomy (NCBI): domain Eukaryota; kingdom Metazoa; phylum Chordata; class Actinopteri; order Cypriniformes; family Cyprinidae; genus Enteromius; species Enteromius unitaeniatus. The sequence continues at coordinate 10,359,921 of JAUMHI010000065.1, forward strand.
TTATAAATGATAATTTAATCAATTATAAACATATATTTTTTAACATTAGATGTTACAGAAAGACATTAGATGTTATTTGTAGGCACTATTATACTTTAATACCTTTCTAAGTTGTTTTCCCATGACCCCACCACATAACTTACCTACCCAGATCTCAAATATCCTCTATGGGCTTGTAATCCATGGACCTTGATTGAAGATGCTGTCATATTCCCTTTTTTGCATATTTCAGGTAAAGGACCACAGAAGAGGCGAGGAGCAGGTATAGAGTGAATTGTGTCCAGACTCACTGTGACCTTCACCTAATCCATTTATCCTCAGGATTTAACAGAACACTTCCAAGCCATCTGGGCGAATAACATCAGTGTGTGAAATAAACCCCACCCACCCAAAACATGAACAATACATAGGCCCATAAGATGCTTAGATATGATGGTGAAACCTTTAGAGAATCCAAGAATCCTCAAACAGATTTACTGTACAAATGTACATATTTTCACACTGGAGTTAGTCAGTACTGGACCAATTTGTTTAGATTTTTGACATATACACAAATAGTAATTTCGAGAAAACATGAGAATGATGCTTAATGTCTCTGACAGGAAATGTTAATTTTTGTTTTACCTAAATGTCTATAAACTATTCCTGTAAATACATGTTCAGTAAGACGTCAAATACTGAACTGGACATTAAATATTTGACAGAATGTGATTTTATTAATTTTGTTCATATTTAATATTTTCAGCAGTTTACGTAACGATTGCAGTCAAAACGTACAAAATGTTCAAGCATGCTGTGTGCATACATTTTTCGTCGTCGTCTAATAACATGATGCAGACATAATTGAGCATTTCCAGTCATGCGCAGTATCCGAATGCAGTCGCCGGAACGATGGCCGTCGATACTTTTCTCTTTGGTCAGTGCATCCTTTATTTTTTAGCATTTCTTTTCGGTTTTGTCGCCGTTGTGCCGCTCTCTGAAAACAGCGATGACTTCCAGGGGAAATGCTTGCTGTTTACTGAGGGAATGTGGCAGAATGAGAACATGACGATGGGGAAACAACGCTTTATAGTTGAAGAATGGGGACCAGAGTCATCCTGCCGCTTCATCACTTTCGTGGGCATCGTGTCTCTCATCCTGTCCGCTGTACAGGCGTGGCGGACCTTTTTCTTCCTCTGTAAAGGCCACGACGAGTAGGCAACCATTCACTTTGCATATTAAAACACCCGAATCAGTAAATGATGTTACCATACATGTTTATTTTGTGCTTATACGTTTCTTGCAGCTCTCTTTTCCATGCCTTCTTGAATCTGCTCCTGTGTCTGTTGGTGGTGTTTGTGGTGTTTGTGGCCGGTACCATCTCCAGTGTTGGCTTCAGTGCATGGTGTGATGCTGTCACTGAAAATGGTGCCATGCCAAGCAGGTAAACTGTTTTAACTATTTTAAACCAGTAAGAATCAAGCAGTATCATTGTGCTGCACTCTATCACATGCAATGAATAACAGTCATGCTGACATTTAGTAAGCTATTACAAATACCAAGCATACTATTGCTTTTGCTCCATTTTTTTATTGAAATTGTTATGCGTATTATAGTAGTGTTAACAAAATTGTAATAATAGTAATGATGCAATTAGTTAATGTATTGGCTTAAAAAAATCTAAAATTTCCGCCATTGTAAATTTCCATCATTTTGTCATTTTCAATTGACTTATGCTTTAAGACAAACGTATTTTCTCTTTTTTTATTGCAACTCTGGAGCCTCCTAGAAAAGTATCTCTTGTAAAACTAATACGCTTTCCCTTTTATTATATTTGAAATGCTGCAAATTACCCCCAGAACAGATATTTAGAGAAAAAAAGAACCTATTAGTCTTATTAAAGTCTACATTCCATCACAATAATTCCTAAACTGATATTTCATGGTAAAAAAAAACAACCTATGGTTGCTTTATATTCGGTTTATTTTATTTTGCCAGTTGTGAGGATCTGCAAGACACAGATTTAGAGCTTGGTGTTGACAACAACTCCTTTTATGACCAGTTTGCCATTGCACAGGTAAACACTCATCCATAAAACCTACATTCACAAGCAGAGATTTTCCTTTATATATTCAAAGAGTCTTGTGTACGTAATATATTTGTGGTATTAATATGTAAATATGTTCTTTGTTTCACAGTTTGGCCTGTGGACAGCCTGGTTATGCTGGTTGGGTCTAACAGTACTAGCCTTCTTAAAGGTTTACCATAACCACCGACAACAGGAGTTGCTAGACAGTCTTGTTCAAGAGAAGGAGCTCCTGCTAGGTCATCCTTTACAGAGGAGTTCTTACAACTGGAATGCCATGATGTAGTGCATTTACACTGCATTAAACAGTTTCTGAGTGCAGAATTAAACCCTCAGAATAAACATATTTTTATACAACAAATCAAACGTTAGACTTAGTAGATTCATGATCATGAAGACTTCATATTCTAAACAGATGGCAAAGTTAGTTTCCATTGTTGTTCAGAGACAGCATCTTTACAGAAATCTTATAAAAATCCTCATATTCACTCTTATTTTTACATATAAAGACACCGTCTGTGAGATATTGCATTGTACCTCATTCTCTTGAGACAGCAGCTGTGCATTTAGCAGACTCTGTAAAGTGTAAATGAGGATGCATTGAGCAGATGTCATAGCTTCAAAGTTCACTCAGACATGAAATGCAAAGCCTGCTTCACAACTAATACTGCTTTTTACTGTACATATAGCAAAATATAACCAAAAATAAAACTCATTACTCTTATGCAGTCTTTGTTCTTGTGGAGTTTATCCCAATATATGTAAAACCTTTTGCTTTTAGCAAACAATTGATTGACAAAATATTTGTCTGCTTTTTCCTTATCGTTAACCAGTACTTTCTTGTTGTTAAAGAAAAAAGCTCTTTCATTTTGTTGAGGTATCTTTATGGAAAGGCAACTAGAATTCTATTTTTGGTGATATTATAGCACCTCATACATCCTAAATAATAATGAGCACTTGCATCTCCATTGTTTTCACATATTTCCCTAATGTTAGTCTAAGCTGGCCTTTAAAACACATGCTAGTCCAAATTGGTTTACGGTTTCATTGTCTCGATAACCACCAAGTGGCAGAAAAAAATATTACTATACATACAGCTTTGGTCATTTTCTTGACCAGTTTCTGACACAATGCGACTTTTGTAATTGTTGTAATGTGATTGTGACTGCGGATACCATAATGTTACTTTGGTGATAATTCCACATAAACACTTGAAGAAAGTACAACCATAAAACACGTAGAAAACAAAACGTATTCAATATAACTGCATTACCCTGACCACATTGTGAGGTAAATTAATTTATATAATGGAGGTAAATAATGGAGGTTGATTAAATGGTTTATTCAGCAATAAATGCAGCGGAAAATATATTGTATCAAATTATATACTACAAATTGTTCACAAAGTTGCACAGTTGTACACTTTACTCTTACAATTCCATTTACCAGAGACTGGTTTATAAGTGAAAAATATATTTAAATCCACACACACACATATATATTGCAAGTATTACATAATGTGAAAGTCTATATAATTTTTATAATTTAGCAATTATTTATACAAGGGGAAAATATTTTCCAGGTTTCAGATTTTTTCTACTTACTGGTACTCAATTCAAAATGGTTATAAACTTTTCACAGTGATTTGAAGCAGATTAACATTTTTTACATAGGGTAGATTATTGGTTTTTTGGTAGATTTATGGTTTCTCTGATGTCTTCATTTCTCCGTTAAGCACATTAATTCTGTGTGGATGAAAGAAAAACAAAGGAGAATGAGCAGAGAGTAATAATTACCGTTACCCCTTCAAATTAACTTACGACCTTAAAGGTTTAACGTGTCAGTCACCTTCTTGTGCACTGTGGGATGATTTTGTACCAACCGATGCGCCACACAGCAGTGCGTAACGCCGGACTGCCCCAAACGTACAGCCCCGAAGTAGACAGTGCATTGAATCGAGCAAGTATTAAAAACGGGTTCGAGCCGTCGTTTTTAGAATAAACACCGTATTTAGAAACTTGCTTTACGACTATGTTTACAAAAGCGGGGTACCAGAGAATTAAAAAAGTAATAACGACGACAATTAAAATCTTTAAAGACTCTGCCTTGCTGTCCCTCTCCGCACTCGGCGGGTCTCGTGCAACTTGATGTTTGGCAACGAAGAACAGTTTGATCGTCATTACCACATTGGTCAACACGACAATTTGCAACGTGGCGATGCTGAAGGCATACAGTTTGTTCGCTAGAATAGCTGGGATCAAATTTGCCACAAGCTGGAACAGAACGCTAGCGTGGAACCAGCAGTACGAACACACCGCGATCACCAGAGAGCGCGACACGAAGCGCTCGTAGTAGAAAGGGTAACACACGGCGCAGTATCGGTCAAACTGAGCAAACATGAACGTTAAAAGATTTACGCCCAGAAAAGACGGTAGAATATTGTATGTACCGTTTCTGGATGGGAATCCCTCTTGAACGTCGAAAAGACCCGAGTAATAAGCGGACAGGGCCGTGATAACGTCACACATGCTTGTGCTCAGCATAAACACAAATCTGTTTTGAATTCGGAGATGCTTCGTTTTTAGGATTCCGACGACTACGGATCCTGACAGCAGTACCGCGCTTGTGGCGAATATGATGTGGTAAGCATATAGTACGTAATGTCCAGGTTCGGAGAAGTCGACGGAGAGTTGAATGCCAGAAACGGTGACGTTTGCGGAGGGAGCCTGAGCGTTCATACTAAAGCAACAACTCAAATCTGACTTATAAAGTGGAAAGGATTTAAAAGCCAGATAAATCATGTCAGACCCCCAAGAGAGCCATGTGTGACAGCTCTTGTGCGGCCTTGTCTAGGGACAAATCTTGGCTTCTATTTGTTTACTGATCCGAACTGATGTCAAACACCTTGGGCCTTTTTTTTCTTGTTTTTTTCTTCCCAACCATCGCTCGCCATAGGCCCTGGTTCTTGTCGGGCCTATGGCTAGCTATGGTTGGGCTTGTCAGCTTGGTGTGTTCCACTCGTCACATCTCATGGAGCTTTTTTATTTTTATTTATTTATTTTTTATTAGAAATAGACACAACAACAACAAAATATACAAAACAATCAAGACATCCAAATAGTACCAAAAAAGGGTTTACATTAATCATTACAAACATTATTTTAAAAATATTTTACAAATATTTCTTCCCCGATATAAATACAGACAGCAACTAAATTTGATTATTTCTTTTACTTTTATGAATATGAAATTTACCAAATAAAATTATAAGATTCAACATAAAAATGAATGGATATACTCTTTGTTTCAAAATAAAATAACACATCTTTTGAAGTCGTATCACAATTACAACCTGTTTTCTCCTGAACATACAAGGATACTTCTCCCCAAAACTTCTTTGAATGTACACAATCATAAAAAAGATGAGCTTATTTTTCTGGTTCATCCAGACAAAATTAACATTTTTCATCAACATCCGTAAACTTTGACAAGGTATAATTACTAATGGAAATGTTATAAAGGATTTTAAAAGCAATTCTCTATGTTTGTTAGAGATACAAAATCTGTACGGTATGCTCTCATGGAGCTCAAGTCGGCCTGACTCAGCATTTTGAATCAGCATGGAGAATTCTGATTGGATGCCTTTTTTGCGAATGAGTCAGTGCCAGAAAATTAAAGTCAAAGTGATGAAAACTAGTAAGTAAATGAAGCAACCAAACAGAGGACTGTTCTAATATTACTTGATCTTACACAAGCATTTCAATATACTGTATGAAGCAAGTTATCAAAGCTACTAATATTCAAAATGGTAAGCACATGCTGCTTTGTTTACATTTCATATATCTGCATTTATCTAGTATATTTTTGTTCCCGTTTCGTCATATGAATGATGAACATTTACTGTTGATAACTGCTGATATAGACAATTAACTCATCTCACATACTTCAGTTTGCCATTGGATGTATTCTGTGCGGTGTGTTTTACTCACAGCACTGTGTGCTCCATCAGCCCCACACTTGTTACTTTTTTCCCCTTCCTATTTATTCACGTGTATGCCTCCTCTCTGTGTTAGTATGTCTTTTTGTGTTATGTGTTGCCTTGCATGTGTGGAGATATCCGTTGTTTGTGCCCAGGATGCTCAGGGGAGGACATATTCACCAACTGGATAGTGTGTTTGAATTTGAAGCGTGACATTGAACCCTTACAGCCTTTTCCTTCCAGCCATCCACCCAGTTGGCATGGGCACTGGGAGCCCTGTTGTTCTCCAGCAGAGTTTTCGTTTTGGACATGCTTGGAAGACAGCCTTTAACACAGGTCAATTTGAGTATTTGGTTATGCTTTCTGGACTTTCAAACTCCCTGCGGTCTTGCAGACACTCGTAAATGATGTGCTCAGAGACGTGGTCAGTCGGTTCATGTTTGTATACCTCGACGACATCCTGTCCTTCTCCCAGAATGAGTGTGTCCATATCCGTCAAGCTAGTGTTACAGCAAAGAATCGTTTATTTTCCAAGCTGGAGAAGTATGAGTTTCACGCACGATCATTTCCTTTCCTCAGGTTTATTTTGTGAAAGCGGTTGCTAATTGGCCCACCCCAGACATTCGTAAAGCGGTTCAGACATTCCTGGGGTTTGCCGATTTTTACAATTCATTCAAGGGTTTAGCCAGATTGCCCTGCCTCTGACTAATCTCACCTCTGCACTCGGCAAAGCGATTCCGTTGGTCTGAACAGTCTCAGGAGGCCTTCGAGAAATTTAAGGGCAGTATCTCGCAAATTCATAATAAACTTCATTCCTCTGTTTTGCACAGCACTTTTTTTAAGATAAAAAATATATTTTGTATATATATATATATATATATATATATATATATGTTGAGATTATAAACTAGGTGTGTGGGGAGGACAAATGTACAAGGTTACTTATCCTGCAGCACATAGACCATATCCATCTAAATATAAAAATTGTAGTTATAGTGTAGTTGAAGTTTATAAAATTATTATTCAATTAAATTGGTCCACCCTTTTGCAAATAATTTGGAGTAGCAATAAAATAACCTCAACAATGATTTATATTAATATTTTACTATATATATATATATATATATATATAAATATATGTTAACATTATTAATAATATTAATGAATAATCTAACTTGAATGCTGAAAAAAAACAATCAAGATGATATTTATTATTTATTAAGTTAATATTTCAACATTTCCAGTTTCTTTTTAAAGCACAGCTGTAATATAATATGAATTTTGTATATTGTGTTTTAATAATTTTTGCATATTCAAAAACATAATTTAAATATTTGAAAACAACAAAATGTTGTGTAAATGTTTAGCATTCATAACAACTAGTGTTTAGTGTGATGTTTTTCAGACAAAATGGAATTTTAATTAATATTTGTACTGGTTATAACTTTTTGATTCACAATAAAACTCTGCTTGCTGAGTATAACATAACATTATGGCAATGTTTTTATATAAAATGTTACAAAAAACCTGACACACAATTTTAACCATTTCCTTATATGGAGTTATATTCGTAAAACATCCTGATGATTCAGAAAAAATATACAGAATGATAATACACTGTGCAGTTGTCCAGTTTTAAACTAAAGAGGTTGAATGAGTCCAGATCATTCTCAAAGGGAGCTGAATACACCAGACTCTCCATTCTGAACCTCATCAACAACCTCTCATCCATCCAAACAAATTAGTCAAGTACCATTGGGAAAATAATTTGTTTAAATGCTCTTTACAAGTGTGTGTTTATTTTGCTGTTGTCAAATCACATCAGGGCACACAAGTGGTACAGTGCATACAAAAACAAAAAGATGACTAATTATACCCAAGGCACAGTCACATCTCTGCCCCATGATAGCAACTTTCTTTAAGATATAGAAAAACAGACCAATTCAGCCTACAGAGAGTTACTGCAGCCCTAAACTTGTTTGTTACTAGTTGTTAAGGGATGTATTTACAATGGAGAAATATATACTTTTACATAATATTTACTTATATATTAATACTTATACTGTGTGAGGTTTATAGTCTGTGTTTAAGTGCTAAAGCTTAATAATGGCTCTCTAACATGAGTTTGTGATCTATGATTAGTTTGTCACAATGAGTTATGGGTTAGTCAGGGAATTGTTTTTCCTCTGCCGTGAAACAAATGAATGTGAATGACATTGATCGTTGTGCAGGTCAACTATATCAATTCACATGAAGTCTGTGAATCCACAAAATATCACTGCATGCAATCATGAACCCTCACTCATGATTATGATTATGAACTGATTGTTACAGTAAAAAAAGTTCATGTGATATATTGAAAAAGGCATTAAATATTCATGTGTGTTCATTTTCCCCTCAAAATCAGTCAAATTAAACTTTAAACAAAAAAAAGGGACACTTACATATGTATTAAATTTTTTTTTCTTTGCACATTCTCAGTCTACAAGCTCTCATATAAGATCATGGGTTATGTCAGTAACAATCCAGACCTTTACGTTTACACATAAAAGATCTGTTTTGTGACAGACCTGTTACAGAGGCTAAAAATGTCACAGAGCCTCTCACAGAAGAAGAATGCAGAGGAGCTATTGTTGAGTTCAGTACAGACAGCATTCCAACATTTCATCTCACTCCCATTTCTCTACTGGCCTAATGATGATTTCATAGATACAGCATTTGTGTCATTTGCGATTCGTTTTTACCAGTTTTCTGATATTTTAAGGTTTCTTAAAATGAACTAGCTTAAATATAACTATATATTTTTAGAAATGAACAATGTAGACTGTTATTCCAGTTTCTATTTTATGAGCAAGTCAACCTGGGTTTGTCAGGACACTGAGAGGAGATATGATTTATTGAATTATTTGTTTTGTGTATTAAGGGTTGATCTCATAGAAGCGGCACACATTGTGGGTAAATTCTTGGCCTGCAAACACTCTCTGTTTCTCTGTGTGCATCTCAAAAAACAAACAAAGAAATGTGATCTGATGCTACCACCGGAACTAGCTCTACCGCACAAGCAAGTTTAGCCAAAACATGGACATCACTGTGAGAATTAGTCACATTCAGACACACACACACACAACAAACAATGGGTTTCCATGTTTCATCGAGCATTAAACAGTACCAATTAAAAGTTTCTGAACAGTAAGATGTTTAAGGTTTTTAAAGAATTCGCTTCTGTTCACCAAGCCTGCATTTATTTTATGCAAAATACAGCAAAATAAAGTAAAATAGTTTTACTATTTTAAATAACTGCTTTCTAATTGAATATATTTTAAAAATGTTATTTATTTCTGTGGTCAAAGCAAAACTTTTATCATCATTACTACAGTCTTTAGTGTCACATAATACTTTAGAAATCATTCTAAATAGCAGATTTTCTCTTTAAGAAACAATTATTATAATTAATATTTAAAACTGCATATATTTATTTCAGAATTCTTTGGCGAATAGAAAGATCCATAGATCACATGTTATCTGAAATAAAAAGCTTTTGCAACATTATTCATTATAGCATTATGAAGGGATTTCTAAGGGATCATGTGACTGAAGTATGCCACTAATTGTGATATTAAATAAAAGTAATAAATTACATTTTAAAATATATTCAAATAGAGGCCTGTTATTTAAATATATATATATGCAATTATGCAATTATCTGATCCAAAGTACAGCAAAAACAGTAAAAATAAATAAATATATATTTATTTATTTATTATACATATATATTTATTTATTTTTACTGTTTTTGCTGTACTTTGGATCAGATAATTGCATTATATTTTCAGTTTGTGTTAAATAGTCAGCACAACACAATGTCTTAAAAATAGTTTTTTTGGTCTATTTTTAAACAACCGTTTTTGCTTCTCAAAGAAAAATATAAATATTAAACATATATGAAAGTAATATAAAATATATACAAAATATATAAATACATCACACCTATCTATCTATCTAGATAGACAGACAGAAAGACACATAGACACACAGAGTACAATTAAAAACTAGGCCATATGTCAGTTTATATGCATATTATAAAAAGAGTATAGACTACACTGAAAAATTATATAATTTTATTGAAATAAATCACTAAACTTAAATAATAGCATTAATCTCATATAAATGAAAGCACTTTGCTTGACAAATGCAGTTAATCATATAATGAATAAGAGAGATGAAATTCCATCAGAGCATAAAAACACTGCATATTGACAAATATGAATAGGCTTAAAATAACAATCACCTTAATGTTCAGCTTTAAGAGTTTAAAGTTGATGTCACTGTATTTAAAAAAGGATTCACTCTGAATTTCAAAAAAGGCAGATGAATTCTATAGAATGCCATTCTACAGGATATACTTGTAAAGATGCCATCCTGTAACATGCAAAGTCTGATCAGATTTGTCTACATGGCAGACCTGTTCTTTGATGTCACAGTGAAACTAACTGCTAGCATTCCTCTGCTTTCAAAAAAAATAAAATAGATGGGACGGAAGGCCATAGCATATGAGGGAATTCCGAAGAATGAGCGCAAAACCATACTTGTATAAATATGTTTCACAAAAATAAATAATTATAAAAGAGCCATATACAATTCATGATTTTCTGATTGACATTTTCTGATTGACCAAATTTAGGTACAACACTACAGTGGCCTCCTAATAATGATATTGAAATAAATTGAACAATATAAAAGATCTACAAAATAAAGTCTATACCTAAAAACTGTGTATGTGTTTGGTCCCAGTATTCCCTAAATTATTGGGACCAAATTTCCCCACAAGGATTTAACACTAGTAAATTTTCAGCTTATGGAGGACACGGTCCCAAGTAGAAACAATAATATATTGTACCTTTGACAAGGTAAAATATCAAAAGGTTTAGTGCGAGTGATAGGTTTAGGTGGAGGTTAGGGTAAGGGGTTAGAAAAAGCAGCACAACAACATTATGTCTAGATAGACGGACAATACCAGACAAGGCCTACAGTCTCTCTCTCTCTCTCTCTATATATATATTTATTAAATATCCTGGTTTCAGATTCAGACTCATAATATAGGCTATATAACATTGTAAGTAGGTAAAATCGAGACACTGCAATCATTTCAATCGTTTAAGTAAACTCGAAACGTGAGCAAAAAAATGGGGTTTTCTTATTAGGAAAGGTGTGCTCGCTTTCTCACTCATAACCGGTCCAGCAGGCAGGTTAGGTTAACTAACCCACGCATCGGTAAGAACCTCTCTGACGAGTCCAACCGGAGGGATCATCATTCCTCGCCGCCCGGAGTGAGACCCCATCCGTTCGCTCTCTCTATAAAAGCACCGCTCTTTTGGAAAGAGAGGAGCAGTTCGTCTGTGTGGAAAGATGTCCTTAAAAAGCGATCCGTCTCGCTTTAAATGTTTCTTTTTCCAAGCAGGTTTTAAAAGAGGATCCCGGATCGATAGCGTTCTCTCTGCACTGCATTTCTTCGGTAACCTGTGGCTTCCTATTTGGCCGAGTGGTTCTCAACAGTTCAACAGTTCTTTTAAAAATTGTGAAATGTTCAGGACCACTTGATCAGACGATGGAAAATTTCGCAGCTGAGTTGGGCTTGTTACTTTTTTAAAACCAGGTTTGTTGAATTGACTGTGTGATGACTGCCTTGTTGGCCTATTTGCGCACGCGCTCTGTTGTGTGTTTTGTTGTATGACTAAATTTGATTTTCGCATCTTGTTTGAAAAGAAATAAATAAACATTAAAAATTAAAAACTTATAACTATTCTTTCTCATTTTTGTTACAAAACCGGTAACTTTAGTGATTGTTTTTGTTTACAGGCTGTTGATTGTTTATACCAACACTATTTAATCCTCGCATTTAAGACAGCTTTAATGTCCTTCAGCACAACTTTGCATTGTGTGGTATGTATGCGATGACGGGTTTGTTTTACGTTGAAACAATATTTTAGAATAACAGGCTAAACAATAACTATTTAAAGAGTTATTATCTGGCCCACACTGCATTTTGGAGGAAAATGTTGGGTGGGTAAATAAAAAAAAAGCTACCTTTGCACAGTTTTTGTGTTCAGTCAGAAATGTTGAATTTAATGGTTAAGACGTTTAGAAACAACTTGAAGAGTTTCGAGTAGATATCCATCAGTGGTGATGATGTTTCCATTAATGGGAACATGGACAGATTACACCGGCATGAAAACAGCTGAGGAGGACCCCTGGGACACTGTGTTTAGGATGCAGGGCATGTCTGTGAGACTCCAGGGACCACTGGGCATGATACAAATCAACATGGATTAAAAGGATCGGACCAATAATCTCATATATGTACGTTTAATCCCCATTGTACTCCTGCATTTTTTAGCTATAGTTGCCAGGAGGCATGACATAAAGGCATGCAAAGCTCAGACATTATTTCGTAAATAGTAAATAATTACACCGTATGTTAAACTGATAATAAAAAAGGCACTTAAGTAAAATATGATATATAAGACATATAATTGCTATGCCCTAAAACAGACTAGCTGAATATTGCACTGCGTTGATAATTTAATTAAATAATGGTAACAGTTGAAGTTACCATTATGACAGTAAAATACAAGTATTTTAAACAGGAAGAGAGAGAGAGAGAGAGAGAGAGAGAGAGGCGGAGACACCAGCGAAGATTTGAATCGATCCACATGGTTTTCTTTTGGACTACCAGGTGTGCTTTCGAGCAAGGCATAGAGGTGGTTAAACATACGCCGAAGCTCCTGAAGGACAATTGTCCTTTAAAAAGTCACAAGTATTTGATACTTGATGCCCTTTCACGTGGTTACATTAATTAGAAACTGGCTGTAACACCCAGATGACATCACAGCTCAAGCAAGAGGTTTCCCATGGCTTTACATGATGCAACACACGATTCAAGGAATACACAGCAGAGGGGAGCACCTGTGGAACTTGACACTCTCATTTTGGATGCCGATATAATATTGGGACTGACCAGTCATTATCTGAAGAGAAAACAGAAGGTAGTAGCTCCTTGTCCGTTTGCATGCGTAATATACAGTAGTTGTTAAATATGGCACGTTTGACGCTTAGTTCATCTGTTAAATAGAAAAAAGTGCAAAAGACAAAGAATATTTCAGCACCACGAACAGCTCCTACGAAAAAACCCCATGAATGTGTGTCTACTGTAATCACAGCAAATCCCAGTGTCTGCACAAAGTGTTTCATGTCGTGTTTTAGATCTGAGACCTGCTCGAAACGTCTAATAAGTGCGTTGAAACGAAAACAAACGACAGCACTTTATCACAATGTCGTGCATCCAAACATTTCTAAATCACATTTTGAAGAGTAAAATATTTATATACAAGCTCCACTAATACATAAACTTCAATGTGGGGCTTTTATGCAAATGCAATAGCAGATTGTGGCCATGTGGTGGCGCTATATGAATAGTAAATGGATGACTGGACGACTGAAAATACTTTGTCTCGCAGAGTACTTGAATAGCGTGTATATTTTACACTGCTTTTAAAAATAATACTAGCCTATACAAAAAGAAACATTGACAAAATAAACTATAGGCCTGTAACATGTAATCTGAATAAAATTATAATTGTAATGTAATATAAATGCTGAGCTTGTTGCAATGCTATTTTTGTCTTGGCGTTGTTTTGCTTCTTTCCCCTCGGTTTCCACCACAATCCAAAGCAGCATGTGTGAATTGGGCACAAATTAACTACCCGCAGGTGTGAGTTTTATATTTCTGACAGAAGAAATAGGAATGGGTCCATGGTAGTAAACGATAAAGTGCGCCTCGAAACGTTTGCACACGTCTATCCTGCCTACACCACTGTACTGTCAAATAAAAAAGGGTTACATTTCTCCCCTGTTCAAAAGAGAACGCCTTCAATTTGAATGAGAGTCAGGAGCGCGATGTAAGCAGTGATTCCGCTCCGCCCCTCAGCGATTCAACATCAGTGTTACTTTGAGAGCAGTGTTACTTTTGATTCATTCATTGTCAACATGGGAATCAGAAGCGCAACAAAAACTGAACTTCAGACGCTTGCGTAAAGTTATCTTTTCTGATTTAAAATGGATAATGTTGGAATCTCGCAGTGAGTCGGAGTACATCAGTGTCTGACGCGCGGGGACATTAAAAACAGAAACATGCGCTCTCATTATTGGGTTCAAGGTGCAGGACGCAGTCCAGATTTCAGGAGGTTCACGGTGAGATATAGTATGATTAAAGTTGTAAAATTATTGTTTTTATTCTGCTATTAACTGAAATAGTTATCATTTGATTCATGAAAGCACGTATTGATTCATTAACACTTTATCATACTGAAAAAGGCATGAGCTTGGAAAAGTTGCTTTGGCGGTCTTAGTAGTTTTTTTAAAGCCTGGTCAGGTTGGTGTGGCTGGTTTACAAAGGCTTTGAGCTGATCAGGCTGAGAGAATAACTAGACTATCTGTAGACCAGCTTAGCAAGGCTTGGAAAACATCTTAAACCTGCTAAGACCAGCAAACATTTTCAAACTGTTTAACAATACATTTTTTGTGAGGAGGACCATCTAATGAGAGTCTAAAAGTAAAGTTTTGTGTCAACAATCTATATTTTACTCCAGCAGTCACTTTTCATTCACTCTCAGTTTTAATTATCTTCTGCCCTTCTCTCACTTAAGGTCGTTGAAGTATCAACAAGCAGTGAATCAGGGCAGAATCCAGCACTCAATCCTAGGAAAAGGCTTCATTCTGCAGAGGAAGTGCAATGCGGCAGCCGGCCAAACCCGGAGGGTGCTGGTTCAGTGTCCGTAACGGAGTTAAGATATTCTGAGAACAAGCATGGGAGGGAAAGCCTGTGTCAGCGATGTCAAATCATTGCGAAGCAACTGAACAGGCAGGCGCGCGAGCTGGCCGAGCCAGGAACTCTGAAGGTTTGTGCATTCAACTACACCATTAAATCAATTCATCTCAGGCCCTGTGATACCTTGAAGAAATAATCATCTTCATCTTTAAAAACTTAACTCTAATTAAAAGCTCTAAAATTCATTTCGAACAATACTCATAACATAACAATAAAGAATTTAGGAGAGTTCGAAAACCTTATAAAGTGTAGTTCACTTAAAAATTAAAATTCAACTTTTTTTTTTTTCTCGCACTCCTGCACTTTTTTCCTCACTTTTTTCTCACATTTTTTCTTCATGAATATAGGTGACATTGAAGGCTGGAGTAATGGCCTCTGAAAATGACTTTTATTAGTATTTATAAAAAATTTATTAATATTAGCAGTTAATACACATCTAAAATGTGCAATCCGCATATGAATTTGACGTGGTGTGAGTTCAAAGCACCATTTGACATGAACACTTTTGGACACATCGCTGTCGTTAAAGATAATGCCTGCTCTATGATGTTGAAATGGCAGTATTTTGACTTGGCTGCCTCTTTAGCCCACCATGCATCTAAAAACCCTTCAACAATGTCCGGAAATATGAGGTGGGCTACTTCTTTTTGACACTTCTGCCAGCATTCTACCCTGTCCATAATGATTATTTTAGTCATAGCAAGATGTATTGCAGGTAAAACACATTTCAATGACCAGTAGAACCATCCAACTCAGCAGGATTTTATGGTCCCATTAATCGTGTGCGATGACACACTTTGAGCGGCTATATTCAAGAGAAAATCTGCTGAGAGGAATGCAAGCATCCATGCCTATCATTGGTGATGAGAGTTCTGATTATATTAACTGCCCTGGCAGTGCATAAAGAGAAGGCTGCGGCCCACCTTAGTCTTTCACTTAAGAATCAGCTCAAACTAAACTGCATCAGTAGTATGTTAATGGTAGAAGCATAACTTTTCATGTAAATCTCCACTTCCCTACTTACAAAAACTTTTGTTATAAATGTATAAAGATATTTTTTTCTTCTTAAATGAACAGTTATTTAGAGTTGGCCCACCTGTTTTCTTTGTTATTGCTTGTATTTATTATGCAGTGACGTCATTATTTATTAGTGTCAATATTGTCTTGTTTCCGAGCTTGTATACAGCAGCACTTGGCAGTTATTGTTCTTAGCAACAATGCATGTAAAGGGAAGTGGTGAAGTGATACCATCTAAAAAGGAAGTTAAAGCCACCTAACTTTTACCACTCAATGAAAGTGTGATCCTGTTGGCTTGGTATTGCATTTCCTCTAATGACCAGAAGCTGTGCATTCCTTCACGTTGACTGGGATTATAAGGAGCTGGACCTGACTGTAATCTCCTGTTTTGATGTTTTGTCTCTTAAAGTGACCTAGCCACGGGAATGAATAGGTTATAGAACCAGCATATTTTCAGATACGTATTCTTAAAAATAAAGATCATAAAGATGTTTGAATTGATGCTGTTGTAGGAGAACCATTTTGGGTTCCCCAAAGAACCTTTTAGTGAGCAACCAGGTTTTAAAAATAATCTAAAGAACAATTTCCCGCTGTTAAGAACCTTTTTTGTAATTTTTGCAATTATTCTTTTTGGAAAGAATATTTGTTGCATTTTTTTGATGGGTAGGATTAATTTGATAAAAACACAATTAATTAATAATAAACACCATATTTAATTAACACTTTAAGGCAGCACCATAATGGAGCAGTGCTGGGCTAAGAGATACATTGTATCTGTCTGGTACAGTCACACACTTTGAAATTACAACAGATTTCAAGGTTTGTTTGGGGGATAGTTCTACATTTCACTCATTTGTTTTGGGAAAGTCCAGCTCTGCTAGTTGGCTTACAAAAATGTGATTTCCAGTCCCTCCCTTATGCAATGGGACATTACAATTCCATCCCAATACTGTAGATCATCCAGTTTGAGTCCATTGTAGAGGATTTTAGTAAAGGAGACATATTATGCCCATTCTGCTAAATGTAATGTAAGTTTGTGAGGTTCCAGCTCAAAATACCCTACAGATCATTTATTATATCATTTTGAAATTGTCTATTTTGAGTGGAAGCAGAAACGCTCTGATCTCTGTGCATGTTTCTTTAAATGCAAATGAGCTTTTGTGCCCCACCCCCTTTTCCAGAATATATCTGCGCCATTACAGTTAGGACCTGCTAAAACAACTGATTTGTTTTGGATTATCATGTTTATCATGCTGAAATCATGCATTTTAAATTGTGCATGGTTTGATTCAGTTTTATGAAGGGTTCACTTAAAAAAACAAACAAACAAAGATAGACAAACTACAATCTGATCTTGTTTTTCTTATAAAGTATTTGGAAGACCAGCAAAGCTAGCCTTTGACATGTTGACAGAATAAATAGTTTCTTTCCTAGGCTCTGGTTACAAGCTTGAAGAACAGATGTGGTAAAGCTTTAAAATGTGCAGGGACATTGTGTCAATACCAGACTCTATAAGTTTGCCTCATGGAGTCGTATCTCACAGAAAGATTTTAAATTAAAAAGTGTAATGGCAGTCTAAATCCATTCAGACTCATCAATAAAAAACAAATTGGATTGTAGAAAGGAGAGATTTATCTCCATTTCAAACCATTATGATCACATAACAGTGGGTAACCCCATGAAGTAAAAACAAAACCTTATGTAGTAGATCTGCAGAAGGAATATTAACTTCAAAGGTATTTTCCCCACAGCCTATATATATATATATATATATACACACACACATTTTTTTTTTCCTATTTAGGTCTGATGAAGCTGAAGAGACATATTGATATTTGGGTTGAAATATATTAAATATTTTTATAGGAGGTCTGAAAGCCATTGTAAATGTTAAAATATAAGGTCTGAAAGCCGAAAGCCATTGTAAATGTTATAATGTTCAGTGAAATTACCATACATCCTAGCAAAAGCAAATTAAGGGTCTGAATTACTCTAGGCCATCACAGTATATTAAGTGAGGTTACTACATTTAAAGCCATATTATAATCTCTGCACAGGCATGTGATAATAAATACTTGTTGGTAAGACTAGCAGTAGCATATTTTAGTCAGCTGTGTGTTTTTCATTTTGGACAAACACTTTACTTTTAAGTATATGTGGGTTTTGTCACTACAGACATTTAACATTTAAAAGAAAACACGATATGTGCACAGCTAATGACTCGTTCTCACCCTTTAACCTTTTTTCCATCTTTCTGCGAAGGTGTTCTTATATTCCCGCTATACCAAACGATAATGCTGTTTTACGTTTAATGTTGTGCTTTTGTTTTCTCAATTTACTGTCATCATCCACTTCAGTGGTTTTCTTTAACCAGTCTTGAGGCATGTTGGGACATTTCTTAGTGCTGGCCCTAAAATGCCAGAGTAAACAACCTAAAGGCTCATATATTTTGCTTGTACGTTTATTGAGAAAATCACCCCTGAACATTTTCCTATCTGGAGCTTTAAATGACACAGTAAGCATCTGACTGCCCCCCTGTGTTCAACACTAGTACAAACAGAGCTC
Organism: Enteromius unitaeniatus; assembly: GCA_032359435.1. Taxonomy (NCBI): domain Eukaryota; kingdom Metazoa; phylum Chordata; class Actinopteri; order Cypriniformes; family Cyprinidae; genus Enteromius; species Enteromius unitaeniatus. The sequence goes on from JAUMHI010000065.1 coordinate 10,378,431, forward strand.
TAAAAATATTTACTGAAGGTACTGGGAGGACTACTTACCAAATGGTGCATTCTAGGTAAAAAGGATGATTACTACAATCAGCCAGGACCATCCTACGGAGAATCACCTGACCGTAAATTCAAGGGAAAGTCTCAGAGGCCGGCTGTGGTCTCACTGGAGGGGGTGAAGCAATCTCAAAGAAATAAACTGGGGTGGAATGATGTGCCGGTCCATGTGATGAAAATTTAAACCTGTACATCTCCCTGCTGTCTCAGCAGTCAGTCTGCCAGGCATGACCGCAGTTTATAGGGAAAAGCAAGTGGGGTACTTTCCCAAGGGGATTATGGCTTCCTTTTTTACAGGTCTGTACCTATAGCAAAGGTCTCTGCCTCCCTCTGTGAGATTATTCTTCCAGTCGTCTTGTCCTTGGCTTGCTAGCAGGTGACCTTTTGGCACTGCAAGCACTCTTTACAGTGTTCTAACTGCGTGATACACTGTGGAGGGCAAAAGGCTAAGGCAGAGGTGGTTCCTGAGGATCACGCTCTTTCTTCCTGTGTATGCTTTTGCTCATAGTGTGCGGCAGTTTCAAAAATCATCTGTGAATTGTAATCTGCTATGTAATCAAAGCCTCGTTTATCTGCATTAGTGAAGCTGTTCATTATTTAGGTGCATTTCCTTCCGTTTATATCTCCTTCTTAACACTGGACATGGAAAGAGTGTGATTTACTGTAGTGAATAGACAACCTTAAGAACATTTGTGGCTAGATGACATATCATCACTGTGCTCTTCTCTGTCACTCTCCCTTTTCCATCCTGTGCTGATTATATCACGCCCTGAGGGGTCACAACTTGTCCATCACAGATCAATCCATCACACCGACGGGACCTGGTTGTCATAGCAACCTGTTTGAAAGGTGGAATAAGAATCACAAAGCTTTCTTGCATTTCCTAATGCTTAGTCATTCATTTATCCTCGTCTGTCTGTATGCGTGTCCACTTATTGAACGAACCAAAATATTTAACATTTTAATGCATATTTAGGGGCGTCAATTAATCTGAACAACTGCAAAAATCTGATACTGTATGCTGATTTGCTGCCGCAACTTTTATCATTTTTATCAGTTGAAAACAGTTGTGCTGCTTAATATTTCTGTGGAATGCAAATTAAACAATACATATTTTAAAAAAAAGCTTAAAGGTTTACTCCACCCTTTTACTTTGTCTTCGTAACACAATGTAAGATATTGATGAAAATCGGGAGTCTTTTGTCTGCCCCACTGACTGGCAAGTTATGAACACTCTCCAGGTCCAGAAGAATATAAAAGACATTATCAGAATAGTCCATTTGCCATCAGTGGTTCAATCTGAATTGTATAAAGCAACGAGAATACTTCTTGTATGCAAAGAAAATAAAAATAACAGCATTTTTTCAACAATTCATCTCATCTGTGTCTCTCGGTGTTACCGTAGCATAATTTTGGAGAATATCCACTGAACGCAAACTATGTATGCTCTTCTGTGTCAGCTGTTACAAAAGGATGCGACTAATTGTTGAATATGTTTTATTTTCTTTGCGTAAAAAAGAATTCTCGTCACTTTATGAAATTCAAATTGAACTGCTGATAGCACGTGGATTATTTTGACTATGTCTTTCATTGCTTTTCTGTACCTTGACAGTGTAATTTACTTGGCAGTCAATGCGACTGTCACAAGCTTTTAGGTTTTCATCCAAAATATCTTACATTGTGTTCTGAAGACCAATAAAACTTTTATGAGTTTGGGACAACATTGGGGTGATTAATGACAAAATAATTTTATCTCAAAAACAAAAAATGTATCTCTTTTTAGAAATCATACAGAACAAAATTAATCACATTAATGCCTTAATTGTGTGAACAAAAATATAATAAACCTTTTACAGATACTATAATACAGTCTTAACTTTTTTAAACTTTGCATGTCCATTAATCACATTAATGAAATGTTAGCATATGTGGCCACTATGGCACTTTTCTTTGCTTATCCGGCCACTGTAGAGTTTTGTTTCTGATGAGTCCAAACTAATGAGAGTGACCTTTGATTTGGGTGAGTCTTTCTGCAGGTAAAGAGCGGATGCACTTCTGCAGCCGTGCACAGAGCGCAGATCAATGCTGCATTTGCATTAATCACTCCAGAGTGCTCTTTCACAGCTAACACATGATGACTGATGAATGTGTGAGTGGGAACATGTGTGAGGAGTGGGTTATGAAGCGGCTGGGCTGTGGAAAAGAGCCAGGAGCTAATCAGGGTATTGCACTATGTACGGAGACCCTACAAATCAGCACCTGTGTGGGAGAAACACCAGCATAGATAACCCCATAGTATTCCACCAACTGTTGTCATTCTAGTTCCCCACAGGGGAAAAAAAAAATCACATACCCAGCACATCTGGCATTAAAAGGCAAAATGATCATGAGCAGACCCAGATTGAATAGAAAGCCCTTCTCTCAGATTTCAACTTGGATATTTGGATATTTAGAAATTTTATTTAGAAATTTGGCAGAATGGATTTAAACATCATGAAATGTGATAAACATACTACAATAACAGTAATGCATTATTGGTTGCTGAAAGTAGTATTCAAATTAATGAAAAAATTAAATACTTTTTTTAATGGGTGTTAAACGTTTTATGGAAATATTGTGGGCGCAGATTCATTGGACCTGGTCAGAAAATAGGAATAAAAAGGGAAAAATATCTTTAGTATGGTTTGGAAATGCTAAATTACTTAGAAAATCAGCAACAGGATATGATGTCTGGTACTTCTTAGTAGGCCACAAGATTTCTTAAAAATATAAGAAAATATGACAAAACTATATATTTATAATGTCTATGTTATTAATATATTTCTTATTTAAAATCATTAAGCACATTTTTTCCGTTTTCCTTTCATGATCCAGGAAACTAAAATATAAAAACCTAGTTTTAAAAATTTCTTTAGCTGGAAAAGTTATCTTAGCAATAACTTTATGGGAGTTATTTTTAGAATAAACATTTTATATATATTTTTATATATATATTTTTTATTTTTTTTTCCTAGTCATATCAAGATTGCAAAAAATATATAAGTTGAATCTAGTAAACTTTAAAAAACTGTAAAAAAAAAAAAAAAACCTGTAAAAGTCATGACCCTAAACTGTTCTTAATGAAAATACTTCACAAATAATGTATGTTTTCATGTATCATATACTTCTCTATCCATCCAGAATCCAAAATGGAACTGATTTCAAGTCTAGTGTGACCATACCTTGAGAAAAAGAAATAGTCTAAAAGACCAGAAAATATCAGTGGTGAGAAGGAATAAAGAAAAAGGTGACAAATCCAACTTAAGAAAGACAGTTGAAGCAAGAGTTATAGAGGTTTGTCATTGCATCCTTCAGAGTCCGTCATTAACCTGAGGCAATGGGGGTCTGACAGTGCGGTGGGCCAGATCAGCTCGAGTATATGGGATCGGTAAGCTGATAGAACCACACTGGAACAGATTGAATAACAGGCTAAGTGAGCTGTGAAACAGATCAATGCAGTAGTTTGGTAGCCGTAATTCAGTTCTGTCCCTGAACCTGCACCTCAATCTACTTTCATCGTCTGGCACTGAGATGAGTGCATCATATAAGTCATTGAAAGCCTGAGTGACACACACAAAAAAAAGGCTTCTCTTCATTGACAAATATCCTAAAATCTTAGCACAAAGCAGGAAGTAGCTTAGTCACTTTATCCTTTCTCAGCGCTGCACTGACAGAGGATGCTCAAGAGAACGCTTTGGTACTGCAGCACCACAGTTTATGCCCCAGTTTGCCCAAAGAGGCCCCATATGCCTTGTCAGAGCTGGAATATTTAAGTTCACACCGGCTTTATAACTCTCACCACACTCATTTTCAGTAGCCACCGGAGCAATAAAGCTGCAGGGTTACAGCTCTCTCTTGACGAGTCCTGGATGCCACTAGTTTAGCAGAGGAGGGATACAAGCGGTCCAGTGAAGCAAATACAGGACAACACATTACAAGCTCCCAGGGTTTTTTGGGCTACTTTGAACTTGTGATTACTGCTATGGGTGTGTTAACTCGTCTTTGATTAAGTCCCTTCCATCGGCCGTTTGTCCTTGTTGTCACTTCATGCAACCAGGTAGTCTCTGTCTTACTTTCAACTTCCTTATCTCCTTTCAGCCACAGCCTGCCTGGTGGTCACATTTTCAGATTAGTTGTCATTAGTGATGGCTCAAAGATTAGAATGTGAGATTTTGGTGTTTCAGGAGACGCACAGCAGCTGTGTTGAGGAGATAGCTGCGTTCTCACACCTGAGTTTAAGCTTAGAGTACAAAGTCTGAATGTCATCAAAAGGAAGCTGTCTGGAATAATTAAAAAGTTTTATAGCCTTTTTCTGTTAAAGGAAAAAGTCATGCGTTGAGATTCTGCTGGTGTATTGATTTCTAGATTTATATCTTGTAAATAATGTGCACACACCACCTTTTTTTAGTGTTTAAAAACACAAAAAGGCTGAAAATGGGACTCAAGAGGTGTGTTCAGTGGCGATCAACAGTACATATATATATAAATATATATTTCATTGTAATGCATTAGATACAGAATATCAAAACAAGCAACATTATCCAAGAAAAAATCAACAACTACGATAAAGTTCAATAAAAAAAAACATGTTTTGCTTTACCCTTTCATGATCCAGGAAGCCTAGTTTTAAAAGTGTCTCTATACTTGGAAAAATCATGTAAATGAATAAAATCTTAGCAATAACTATAATAAAACATATTCTAATCAAATTACCTAGTCCATGTCAAGATTGCAGTTACTTTCATTTTGTAAGAAATTCCTATTCAGTTAAAAAAAAAAGAAAAAATCATGAGGCCTTTAAATATTTTCTTTCGTGAGCTGGAAGGCCCTGGAGTGAAAAAAGGTTGAGAACCACCGCTGGAGGGTTTCTTTTGTTAATAAATAATTCATTGCAACAAATAAATGAAAAAATTAATAACTTTACAATGACCTCCAAGATAATGAGCTCATAAAACAACGTTTGAGGTGTTTATAGGAATGTTACCCACATAACGTTGAGCTCCTGTTGTTATCAACAAAGGGTTTCCTCTAGTTTGGTGGTTGTCAATCTTTTTGACTCAAAGACCCCCCATTGTCCAACACAATATCTGAAGGCCCATGCCACTTTACTAAAAAAACTAGGAGTATTTAAAAATGTATTGAATTATGATTCACTTCACACCTTAAAAGTTAAAAAGGGGGGGGGGTACCCATGGTTTCTTAATTTTGTGCTAGTTTTGGTACTATTTTAGCATTTTAAATAACTTTGAAAAGTCATTATTCGTCCCCCGTTACTAAGGCCCCCGACACTTGGTGGAGAACCAGACACCAGTCTAAATGTGAGTCTCATGACTTCCTGTGAATATTTCCAATGGCCATTCTTTGAAAAGTTGCATATAGAGGTCAATCTCACTTTCCTGTGGTTGAATATTTCCCCACTTATCTATTACTGCACCTGCAAGAATATCTTTTAATGTATAAATGCAGCTTGCAGCCTGTCCATTTAATTTGACTGGGCCTACTGTGACATTTACATTCAGCAAATAAATTAACTGAATCCTTGAAGTTTATTATCTCACTGACATTTCTAAACAGCTTTCTTGTGTATGTGCAGTGCTTTATATGTGGTCTGCTGCATTATTGTCGATGTAGCACAGAAGTGCGTAAAGTTATCATTCGGTGATAAGAAGTTAGAGTTCTTGAAGACAGACATATTTGAATGTTCGTCCCGCAGAATGCACACATATAATGTGAGAGAGGAAACTCAGCTGTGGGCCTGCTGAAAAACAGAGGACACAACAACAGTGCTTCAAAAAGGAAAAAATAGTGAAGCATAACTGTTTTCTTTAAAAGGTGGTGCCATCACTGTGAATTCCCTGTAAAAACAGGAAACTACAAGGAGGGCACAGGGAGGAGTGGAACTGTTCATTTGATCTCTGTTGACTGGAGGCCTGACATGTTCAGCTTTGACCTTCTTGGCTCAAAAACAAGTTCATAAAAGATGAAACCTGTGGTGAGGTACCTAAAATAGGAACTTTGACTGCTCTGTTGACATGGAACATTGAATTGTATCTCCTGCTGTTGTGGAAAACTCTTTTTTGGCATGGACCAGAGCAGATATGGATATGGTGCTCACTATGTATCAGACTATCTATGCTGTGACAACATTTCTGAAGAAAAACAGTTTTTGTCCCGCTCCTGGGCCTGTTTGCAATAAGTACCTACCTGGTCTTATGGCACAAATGTACCTTGTGCACTTTTTAGTGAGACATAAAATATGTACCAACAAGTACATATCACTGCAGTTTTAAAAAAAAAATGAACACTAGAGGCAGTCAAATTTGGGAGATTTGAAAACTGATGCTTTTGAACGTTTAGAATCATACTTATCAAGCTTCATTCAAGGATTTGGTGTAGGACATATTTCCAACTTTTAAATGTATGTAAATTATGAAAATTTATGAAATAAATGTGCCACGTATTGAACCTGTGTTTTAGTGCCAATCAGTGGATATTTCTCTTTAAAATTGCAGTGAAACGTGCAGTAAGACAAGTAAAAACTAAATGCACAAAGGTACATATTTTTTCTGTGTGAGTTGGTAAGTACTGTATATTCAGTCAAGACTGTTACATAAATACTTTATAAAATATATATACATTTGACCATGCAATTCTCCAAGCAGGTTTTCTATAAAACTAAGCAGGAGAACTAAACATAGAAGTCTGGAGAAGATTTTCTGTGAAGTAGTGTTTATTTAGTAACATGCAGATGGAAAAATATCTAATGCAATATTCTTGTGCAATATTCTAAATAATCTAAAGTAATTTCCCAATTTTCTTTGATATATCATCATTCTAGAGCATATGAGAATTGAAAATAATGAATCCCCATATTACAGACAGTACATTCTTGAAGTCAAATATGATTTGCAGTGCTCTGTGTAGGTTAGATTGTTTAACTTAGAGGGAAGCCGGGTCAACATTTCCTTTTTAACTGGCATCAAAAGATTGCCAAGATTGCACAGATAAAATCTTTGCCCCACATTCATCCTTTAAAGCGCACTTTTATCTGCAATTTTACTTTACCCTAATACAGAAAACTGCTTTTGTGACCAGCAATAGGAAATTATTTCAGCACTCTCTGAAAAATTCATTTATTGCATTCATTTATTATGACTCATTCTGCTGAATGATTGTATTAATCATCTGGCTAATTGGCTTGGCTGATATGCATCAGTGGGACACTAATGATTCTTATGAGAGTGCTATATTTTTCAATACGGGATGACATACTTGCTCTATAATCACTGCTGGAAGGATTGTGTGTAATGTTAATTAAGCCCTCTAAAGTCGCTTTATTTGACCACAGAGCTGAACCAGGGCGAAACAAATCTTTCTATCACCATTCGGCTTTGTTAGAAACAATCAAAGTGGCACAGAGGGTGCTTCTGTTTTTGAAAAACACAGCTTGTAGATTTGCTTTGGCAGCTCTTACCTAATCTTTCTTATGTTTGTATTTTACCTGAGTATATATCCACCAACACATTATGCAATAACCTACACAGAGGCAGCATTGCTTTGAATGCATCAGTGATGTATGTGGATGTCATTTCAGTTACGTAACTGTCTCATTAAAGTGACAGGAACTCGGCTTTGATACGGATGACTTGGAATGCAATAGAAACCCAGGATAAACAAGTCTTTGCTAAGTCATGGGAGAGTGCCTGTTTTTTTATGTTCATGCTTCAGCCTTGCTTCAAGTAAATCCCCACTCTGGTATTCTGTGACACACTGTCCAACAACGTACAGTGAACTTTTTCATGACTTTTCTCAAAAACAGTTGCAGGCTTGTGATTCCCTTCCCCTTCTTAAGGAACTTTCCTTGCCACACAATTTGTAGTCACTGCAGTAATTTTCGTAATATTGTCAGTGAAGCATTTGTGAGTGACAATATAATACTAATTAAGAAAAATCTTTGGCATAAATTGTACCCACTAGGGAGACAATAAATGCCACCAAATTACTCTGTCTTTCTGGCATAACCTGTTTGTTTACAAATCTCAACAAAATTAGTCTTCTAAACGTAAATTAGACAACAAGGTTTTGGGAGTAATAAAAAAAATGCGTTTCTATAGACGGTCACTTGAACGTGTAATATAGGCCCACCCACATGTAATCAAATGCTGTCATCATCTTTGCGCTTGCTTATGATAATGGGAGCTTATTGGGTGAGATGTTATCCTAATGGGGCATAATTGCTCTATTAAGTGCCATCATTACAATTTCTCCCTGCATCTCATAGTCAATTATGCCTGTTCCGTTAACGCTGTTATCTTTGTTATCATTGGTGCCGTATGACCAATCAGCAGCTGATGACTGACTGGGAAAGAAGCAATTTTTTATAAATGCTTTCACTGTCAAAGAGAAAAACTGTACTCTGAAGAAATAATAAAAGGGCCCTTGATGTGAATCTGCACTTGGAAGGCTTCTGAAATTTATAAAAGTTGCAGATTTGGAGAATAGAAGTGAAGCAATTGTTTTAAAGCTATAACATTTAGGAATGGACTGTGGGTTTGTGGAGTCGCGTCAGTGTTAAGTTGCCATTGATTGAAGTAGCAACAATTCTTCTGTGATGTACATTAGACTTTTTGCATACTCTTTTATGAGTACAGTGAATGTGAACATACTTCCTTTGTTAAATACTTTTTCTTGTGATTTTGGATCCAGCTATAGACGTATAAAATACCGGGAAGGCAGAGCAGGTCTGTGTCAATATACAGGTCAAGAGCGGCCTAATAGAGGCAGAATTACTGACGCCTCGTGTTTGTTTTGACACATGCTGAGCGCTGCACAGAGCAGCATAGTATATATACAGTATTAAACGGCATTACATGTTTTAATTTAATTTTAAAGTAATTAATATGTAGCTGCTAAGATGTTGAATTAGTTCTGAAAGAACAGAAGTATGTTTGCCGACAGGACTGAGAGGATGTTATAACATCTCAAGGGGTAAAAATAAAGTGACAAAAACACACTCAATTCTGACCTAAATGTTTGATGTCATGATAATTACCATCTACTGAATTTGGATTAGTTCAAGTCTAGCTTGTCACTTTCATTCAATTGTTATCGTAGATGCATCAGCTAATTGATATGTTCATACTCCAGTGTACACCAATTTCCTCAATCTTTAAGTGAACTTGTGACTGTTTATTGATTAAACAAACTTTTTTTTAAATTGAATTCAACAATGTCCTATTTCTTGTCCTGTGTGACTGCCATATTTTGTCATTTTGACTAGATAATCATCAAATGGAAGCAAATGAAGTGTCAGAGTAAACATGTACAGTATTATGCCATTTTAACGCTATGGGCTATGAGTAAATATATAAAGATGACCAGGGTGTCAGTTTTGTCATTGCAGTGAAAAAAACAGGATGACTATATCATGCATCCAGGTGATCAAAGGTGATTTATTCTAGGAGGGATTCTTTGAACACTGACAAACATGAGACTAAATAAGTTATTTCATTGCTGAGATCCTTTCATGTGTCACAGAAAGAGTGTTAAGGCAAATTTTGTAGGAAAGGAGAATATTCTTACAAGGCTCAGTTATGTTTTTTTATATTTATCTGTTTAGAAATTGTTCTCACAAACTTTTGCATTCTTGATCTTCTGTCTATGTGTGTCATTTTTTAGGGAACATGGTTGTTTGTTTTGCCTTTTTATTCATGACACATTTTCACCGAGTACACCAGTTCAGACATCTAATGTTAATGTAGCTTGTATTGAGCCAGTTCATCTTTTAATGTGAACAGGATTCATTTGCATTACTAATTAGAGTTTCTTATTTGAAAGTATTTTGTGACACATGCATAATTAGTTTTTAATGAGGTTTTTTTAAGTGAAGTACACTTCCACTGAGAGACGGAACAGGTTTTATAGGGATGGGATGTACACAGGTGTTTTGATGAGTAGCATGAATATGCAAAGAGATGAATAAATGAGGCTTTTCTTGAGGTAGCATTGAGGGCAGCCCTTGTGTGGATGAGACATGCTGATGGTAAATGAGCTAGAGACCTAACAGGGGTGATGCACTTTTTAAACTCTGTCTGGATAATATAACTTATTTGTCTATAACAAAAAAGAGATGGAGAAACAGAATTGTGTCATAGCTGTCGAGTTGGTCTTTACAATTTTGGTCTCATTAATGTTCACACATTTTTACAGTCACTTGAATAATAAAAATAGAGCTATACACTGATGAAGTGAAAATTCAGTTTTGACATCACAGGAATAAATTATATTTTAAAATAAAAAAAATGTACATAAAAAGACCATTTCACCCCAAAATTAAAATTTGCTTTAAAAATTAGAGAAATTTTGCATTACATAACTTGCTCTCTGAATAAGAGTTTAAACAGCGGATAAAAAACATTGCAATAATCGACATGCCTCCAGCTAATCAATGAATGTCCTGTCAAGCAAAAAGCTGCATTATTGTAAGAAAAAAAAATCATTAAGGCATTTTAATGTTATATAATTTAGGTAAATAATACATAATAAAGCTTCCTCCAGTAAAAAAGTCAATCACTTTTTGTCCTCTCACACCAAAAACCACCAACATATTAAAACATTTTAGCATATTTTTTAGTTGCAAACATTTATCCATTCATATTTCTTTCTTTTTGACTGGAGAAAGCTAATTTATGGATGAAGTTATGGAAAAGGGTTTTAATGATACATTTCTTTCTTACAAGCATTCAGCTTTCCAATTCATGAGATGTTAATTGATTGACTGGAGCCGTGTGGATTACTTGTGAATTATTGTGATGTTTTTTCAGCTATCCCAATAAAGACACATCATCAACAACTCATGTTCATCTTAGATGGCCTGAGGCTGAGTAAAATGCATTTGTTTGATGACAATCTGCATGACATTTTAAAGATCTTCTTACCTGTCTTTAATGACTTAAGCATTTTATCTTTTTAAAGTTTCATCATCAGGACTTGTTGGCATTTCTGAAAAAAGCTGCTCATTCCTAGACTTCTGATAGGATATCCAGTCCCCCCCTGACCTCCAGCACACAAAGCACTCCGTCTGTTGCTATGCTTTATGAGGATGAATCGCAATTGTTTGTGTGAAGTGATTTACAACACTGCTCTGCGACTAAGAAGAATTGTTTCTGAGTTGAGTCAGTTGTGGTCTGACTTCATACCAGAATCCTTGGCTGGAGGGTTACGAGAACGTAAAGTGATCAAGTGACAGGATCAGTCAAGTTTGATCATTTTCGGATTGCTGAGAAAAGCAGGTAATTCATTATATTTTTTAATTACACAAATTCCTAAAACTTAAATTAGGATTGAATTGCAGATAAAAGTACAACGATCTTGTGTTATTGGGATCATCCTGTTACTAATAAATGAGGCTGTTGTGGCGAGGCTGTTGAATTTCCCAGGGTTCTGTTTTGTCCCATAATATAATATAAATTCTTCTTTTATTCACATCATTAAATATTTCACAATATTTTGGCAAATGCATTTCATTATATATATATATATATATATATATATATATATAAGATACATTAAAATGAAAGCTTAATATGTTGCACCGGAGGTTGTTTATATAAATATGCATGTTGTAGAATAGATAAGTGAGAGGTCTTTTTTTGTAAAGGCAATGTTTAAAAGCCTGAAAGTGCTGAAAGGTTGAAAGTTGTTTTTTGAAGGAAGAATAGATGGATTCACTGCTTACTGTATGATGACCCACGATTCTGTGCATGGTCCTTGGCAGTTGGTCAAAAAAGAGGTCTGTTGAATGGATTACATTTACAAATGTATTCCTTCAAGTATAATTTTAACATTAAGTTTTTTGATGGAGTCTGATTGGTTAATCAACTTTCAAAGCAGCTGTAAAATGCAGCTAAATAATGGCATATATATATATATATATATATATATATATATATTGTACATATGTATATTTCATTTTATTGTTGTATTTTTGCACACATTTTGAACACTTCACAAGTGTTCTTTTCCAAAACGCAAGGGTCTTCTGCATGCTTCTTATGTGTTCAGAACTTTTATTAATATGAATCTTTTCAAACTTCCTGTGTTCTGTCACTCCAGTCACTCTTACTGTGCTCTGTCATGCACACTGGATTTCACCCAACCTTTGTGACAGTCCTTACTTATTCGGTGCCTATCTTCCTTCCATTTCCTGTAACTCTCCTTTTTCCTTCAGTACCTCCATCATCTGTCTGTTACCCAACAGAACAGAAAATTGCAATTCGCCAGCAATTTTCCCCTCTGCGGAGCATGGATTAAGTGTTCGAAGGAAGGCCTCAATTCACAGCTTTATATCTAGCACTGCATTGTAGTCGACAGCTCCGTGATCCTATCTTTTATTTATCTGTGTCAGTATGTCACACTCCTCTTTGTTTAAGCTACTCCTTTATTTATTAATTTTTGGGGACAGAGATAAGTAGTCCATCACCTCTAAAACCGTTTGGATTTATCGCTGGTGTACTTCTAGATCCTGCTATTTTCATCCATTTAACTCTCCCCGTTGTGCCTTTTAGGGTCACTGTTGGTGGAGGGGTGCAAATCTGTAATGTTGTTTTCATCCAAAAGTGTGCCTGCTCATCCTCACCGCTTTGTCCCATTTATCAGAATGCAGTGGCTCCTCCGAGCACATGTGGGGTGAGACCCAGAGGGCACGGGCTCATAAGAAGCCATTGTCCCCTTGAATAACCTCTATGCGTTTGCTTAGGAAGACACCAGAAGCCACAGACACAATAAAGGATGCAGACTGCAGCCTGGCTTTAAATCTCTATACAAAGGAAGGTCCTCTCCAATAGCACTGTGGTGTGACTAGCACTTAACAAGTGCAGCTTGTGTCTGTTGAGTGGGTGGATGTACTACAAACACGCCACGTTTGTGCCTGCGTTCGTGTCATCTGGTTATTTTGCATTCTGCAGCTGTCATTCTGCATTTTTATGATTCACAGTGGCTGATTCAAGGCTGCTGAGGACACATGTTGACTGAACTGCTCCAAAAGCCATTAATGACTAGACTCATGTTTCTAAAGATGCAGAATAAAATCATTAACAGAAAATACAAACATCCAATATCAAATTATATGTATGTGAGCTGACTCTGAATTCTGTAGCTTTTCAGTAGCTTTCAAAGCAGCTGTAAAATGAAGATAAACCTGTAATCGCAGATTGTTTGTTGGTGTAGATTTTTTCATTATTATTATTATTATTACTATTATTATTATTATTATTATGTAGAGTGATTGTGTGTGTTCGTGTATGAATGCAAGAGGATGGTGCACATCATATAATTTGGTGGAAGAATCTTATTTTATTTTTATTTTACAAATTAATTTTATTTTATTCGAGTTTTGTTTTATTTAATATAATTTTTTAACAAGCATTTCAGTGATTTTACTGTGTCACTGCAATTCATTTTTCTTTACTTTATTTTAACATCTTTGAGTCAGATTTAAACTATTCTGTTAATTTCTAACTAATTCATATAGCTCTATCAGTATTTCTTCTTCATTCTCAGTCTTGATCCTAATATTATAGGTTTTCTAAGCTACATCGCGTATAGCACTTATACAGATCTTAGCCTAGTTCTTAAATGAATAAATGTAAAGTCTTATGCCCACAGGCAGCTCTAACAGGTTGGAGGGGCTGCATGCAGACTGAAGCAGATTGCAGGCATCTGGCATGCCAATGTTGTGCGGTTTCCCCCCTTAGTGAGTAAACCTGCTGTAGAAGTCCTCCAGTCCCAGACAAAAGCACTTAATCATTGTATAGTGTTGTGCTGAGGTTGGGGTTTTGGCCCCTGACCTTCATTTCACTCCTGCAAAATATACACTTGGGGTGTTGGCAGCATAAGTTTATTACAATCCTTAAATCAAGCTACACACAATGTTGCAATGCGTGAAGTGAGAGCTTTGATTTTGTGGTTTTTAAATAGCAGCTGTTAGGAGTGACAGTTATATGCCCAGGTTCACCAAAAGTTTACCATAATTTATATATTTTCATCTAAAACATTTTCAGTGGCCACAGAAAGCATTTGGACTACAAACTGGTTTCAAAATGATTTTTGTTTAGGATATTTAGTTTATCACACAGTAGCCACAAGTGCATTTCATCACATAACTATAAGATCCAGTACACTTTTTGAACCACTGCAGTGTTTGTAGTTACATATGTATATGTGTGTTTTTTTTAGTTATTTTGTTGTGAGATTTTGTAGCACTGCAGTGGTCCCAAAAGTGCACTGGACAATAATGCTAAAATGTAGTATGTATTTAAACACTTATATTCGTAATAACTAATTTCAGTTTCAGCAATGTTAGTTATAAAAATATGTCATCAGTATTGTATATGTGTCAAAGAAATCCGTTTTTTTCTTGTGAAACATTTAATTTAAATAGCTTAGAAGATGTTAAACGCTGGTAATTGTAATGTGCCAACATGTGGCCTGTGTCGCCTCAGGTTGTTACTTGTATCACACTGTGTTGCGTATGATTGACAAGCTAATCAACTATAAACTAAGCCCAGCTTTTGCCTTGTATATGGAGAATGTTTATGCACAATCTCTGAAAATATAATCAGCCTGTTCATTAAACCAGAATGCGTGAACAAAATGCAAAACCAAGACTATATCAGCAGCTGTGCTGTAAAAATGTAAAAACTTGTCATGTTGCTGACTTTCCTTGCAGGACCCGAGCTTTGCGGCCTTCCTCCTTGACAAGCTCCAGACTGTGGAATGGCCTCCGAGGGGCTGCGGTGCTCAGAGCAGCTGTGAAGTGTGTGGAACCCCCCTTCACCACCTGAGGCGCCTGGCACTCCACTCTGCCCTGGGGCTGGCATTTGACGACATGCCTGACCTGCAGCCCGGACCCCTTTCTGGCCTGCTGCCACCACGCATGGCTCCTCACAGTTCCATCTCACCTTCGGCTTCCTGGGAATGGCCTGCACAGTGTTCTCCAGTTTCAAGCAGTCAAAAACTCACCAGGCATCCATGTGGTCCACAGTCCAGAGAAAAAATGCAGGAAATGGGTTGGAATCAAGAAGGATCAGCTAGAGTGGGTGGTAAACGAACCTGTTTGGCCACGGTCACTCCACTTCCTCTACATGCACAACACAACCTGGAGGGAGTGTGGCGTGTTACAAGCACCTCAGAACATCTTCGCACATTGGTAAGAGTAGTTGTAAAGATGATTGTATGATCAATAGTGTAGAAATTATCCTAAACCTGGGAGGGACACAATAGAGGTATGAATATTAATTATGCTGCAGTTATGTAATATTTAATAGACACACTAGTCATATATTTGGCAGGACTATTTTATTTCATTATTAATATTGAAAGCAGTTGCTTAATTTATTTTTTGGACACAATTATCTTATAAGGCTTTTTGATAATTAGAAAGTTTAAAAACAACTAATTGTTTTTAAATATTTTTGCAGCATCATAAATATCTTTATGCCTTTGATCAATTTAATGAAACCTTTGTAAATAAAAGTAGTAATTAATAATAAGAACAAAAATGCAGACCCTAGTCTTTTAAATGGTTTTGTTGATCTTCTTTTACTAGTTCTACTAGTTTTACTACTTTCCCAAATTTCTTAAAAATGTGCTTTTATATCCAAATCTGAGTAAAGTTAGTAGTACAAGCTGTAACTCCTGTAAAAAGTTTACAGAGAATGTCTCTGGGTCTAATTTGGACACCAAGGCCAATGTCTGGACTGTTTCTGCTGAGGGCCTTTTGGGCCACAAAGCACATCATGGTTGCAAATACACAAGTCTTTGAGATTATGGCACAGTGATTTGGTTTATGGTTTTACCTTGAGCAGAATTATTTATTAGCTTTCATAAAGGAGTCCCTCATTGCAGGGTGACTATATTTATGCCATTATGGAGCTCAAGTCCAGTTCAGGGCTGAGGATCAGGCTGTTATGACAGAACCCAAGAACCTTTCTCAGAGAGAATAAGATATTAGCTTTTTGAATATGCCTGTCTGAATCAGATGGCAGCGTTTGGGCTTAAGGTGACTTAAACAGAATGGTTTAAAGGTAAACATAATGTATTATAGATATTTTTTTCAAATATGAGATGCCTTTTTAGGAGTTTCTTCTAGGTTATCATGGACATCTTAATTGATTTTGCATGCTTTGGAAACATTTGTGGCAAATCAGTAATTCAAAAAGCACAAATTTCTACAACCACAGATGAAATTTCTCATTAAAGCCCAAAAGAAACAATAACACATTTAAATATTTCACCTTTGATATGTTTGTGTGCTGAGTGACTTAGGATTAGCCAGACATTATTATCAGGTAGACTAGCCACTGCATGTCTCGTATTGGCCTTCTCTATTCTACTTGACCTTCCCATCAGGAGATTGAGCATTAAGTCATCTTGATATGGAATGCAATTTGATAGACATTTGGATGGCTCGCGGTGACCCTATTGTCACAGATGAGCCATTTGTCATGGCTGATGCTTAGAGAGATGAATAAGATTAAAAAACCTAAGCACTTTGAATGTGAGTTACCCCCAGTTTTATGCACTTTATGAAGGACGGAGACATCTTTAAGAGTTATGTTTAAAGGATGCAGATGTGCTCGTGAGTTCACATCTTTCTCTTACCAATTGTAACTTAAAATATGTCAAGGTTTCCATGGAAATGCAGCATTCAAGCCATAAAGTGTTGATTGGAGAGAGTGACCTTGATTGCATAGTAAGCATAGAATTTGACCAGTCATTACTCAATAAATAAATGAGTACTGAATATTCAGACTAGGAAAACCATATATACCTGTCATCATATGTTGCCCTTTACATAGAAGATTTACTATAGCAAATCAGTAAATTTATGTACAGTATATGTAAACTATATGTCAGTAGTTGTAACTATAGCAAGTCAATATAATAAATGTATAAAATATTATTTTAAAAACATATTTTTAGGGGTTCGAGCGCGTAGCGTAGCAACTTTGCCTCAAGAACCATTGCTGTCAATCAAATCGTTCATTAATTATTAAAAAAAATATGTTAAATGTTATATGTTGTATGTTATTTGTTATGTTTTGTGAAATAGTCCCTGTTTTTTGCTCAATCAAACCACTGCAGTAATAATCTCTGGACTCTGAATTTTGTCATTTGGTTAGCTGTAATTGCCTCATTTATAAAAGGGGAGTTGTCAATTAAACCAATTAGCCTGTAAAACCTAAACAAAAAAAACAAAACCTTATGAAACGTGGTTAAAACATGTGACAGATGAGTCTTAGCATGCATGCAAAGTTTCACAGAGCTCAGATAATAGCTAGCACTATAACTATTAAATAAAGCCCTAAAAACACAATATTTCCAGAGTAAATGAGCTTACATCCCTCATATATTCACTTTATAGACTATATATTCATAATAATATCATAGATTTTAATCATTCTGAACAAGTTTGCCTCTGGGATTAATGATGTCAATCAAACAGTTCTGACAAAAAACACAATGATAGTTATAACACTTAAACACAGTGTTGCAATTATTCACATTCAAATAAAGTTTACCATTTTGCTCATACACAAATTTTCAAGATAATGATTACAGTGAAACCTGAAAATAACATATAAACTTTTTAAAAGAGAAGACTTGTAATAACTGTCACCTATCATTTATTTAAAATATCTAAAATTGCAACAATGTGTGTGAATGCATGCCTGTGTATGTGTGTTTGTATTAATATAATAGTTTAGCCATTTAATTTCTGTGTCTGTGTGCAGTAAACATTCCTACTGAGCATTTATTTTATTTTGTGAAATAGTTTGATATATGTTAGCAGTTAGTGTTTCCTTGAGCTTTATGTATTACTACATCATAAATCTTTATAATGAGTTATGGATACATGCAAGTTCATCAAGCTTAGTAACAATCCCCTAAAGTCCTTCATATTTTTATATCCAGTCAGGATTACACTGACTGGTCACTGGACCCTCAGGATGAAAAATCCTGGATATAAAATGTGTGTAAAATGTTGTTAGTATAACATGCAATTCTTGACTAAAGAGGAGCTCACTGCCATCTCTTGTTGGAATGAATGATTTGTGTACTTTTTCCAACGTCAACAAGTTTGCATTTTGTAGTCCTCCTGTAACAACTCTGCATAACAGAATATTGTAGTAAAGAAAAGCTGACTGGCCCTGTGTCAAAAAAGCACAATGGATGCTGTCTTCCCCTTCATCTCACAGGGTATGAAAAGCAATTAGACCTTGAAAGTCACAGCACATCCAAACCACACAAACACAAGGCTGTTGGTACCCTGGAGAACGTTTTCACCCTTGAAGACAAAGACATTGCGCCATGAATTTCAATAGAGCCATATTTGACAAAGTGTTTTGTCCTTTTTTTTTTATTCATAAAGGTATTTTTTCTTTTGTATACTTCAGCATAGTGTAGACCACTTTAGCAGACTGCAAAGCTGCGTCAAGAAACAAGGGAAGGATATATCTTTCATCCATACATCCCACTTAGTATAATATCAGCTTGGAGGCAGCTAGAGGCATTCAGCCCGTGTGTTTCTGTAGTGTAGGACAGGCCTCATCAGCTTGTCCTCAGGCCTAAGTGCCACCCGCAGCCCACTAATGGGCCTCCTCTGGCAGCCGGGCTCTTTTAAGGCCTTGAGGAGCGCCGCACAAGCTTTATTTGAATGTGTGGAGGGAGCCAAAAGTGCAAATTGTCAACAGATGGGACTGCAGTCTCACCTGGGGTGAAAAAATGGCACCTGACGTCCATCTGGGATGGTTGTCTGCTAGACTGCACATGCTGCCCTGCTTTAACTTGGCAGAGGTCTCATTCTGTGAAGGACGTTAAGGGCCTCTTCTGCAACACTCAAAAACAGCAGACCGAACTGAACAATTTAATTTCCTTTCCTGTGCTGTCCTGCAGTGGAGAAACACTCATTACTTCCAGTGATTTTTTTAATAGTAAAGTTGTAAGGTTGTATTTGAGTTGGTTACAGGGCTTAAGGGTTTATAAATAGTTTTTTTGGCCTGTAGATTGCTGTTGTCTGAAAACATTTAATACAAGCTGATAATTAATAGCGTTTCAGAGGGGCTGCTCTCTCCTGTCACCACTTGTGCTAGTAAATGCTTTATAAATGTCAAAGTTAAAGTCCAATGTGACCTCTTTGCTGTCACTGAGCTCCATCTGCTGCTGGGTTTTATTGGAACACAGCTGTGCCCATCTAACACACGCATTGTGAGCGTGTGTGTGTGTGAGAGAGAGAGAGAGAGAGAGAGAGAGAGAGCAATGCCGCACTATGAAATGAAAGCTCTGTATTGAAATGTTGACTACAGGGAAAGGTCATTATGCAATTTACCTTAATTTTACAATCTCAAATAGATTGTCATAGCTGTTATACAGATAGCGAATTTTTTGACGGATGGATGAGTCCCTTTTTTTAACTGCTAACATATCTGAACTTACACTGTAAAACCAACGAATAAAGTGAGCTAAATTGTTATGGAAACTTGAAAATTTAGGTTCACTCAAGACTTATACACAATACAAATACTATTCAGTTTTGGGTCTGTGAGATATCAAATGTGGGGTCAGAACAATTAGCAAACATTACTCCAGTCTTCAGCGTCTTCCAGAAATTATTTTATTTATAGAAATAATTTTTTTGCTTAAGCTACATTTTGCAGGATGTTTGGAAGTTCAAAACAACACTGTCCATTTTCAATAGAATTGTTTGGCTTTAATTTTACGTCTGACCAATTTTTTGCATCCTTTGTATTAATTTCTTTGAATGCTGGTTTAACATTCAATATATTCATTTATTTCTTTTTAAAAATCATACTGACCCAGAAACTTTTGAAAAGTTATATAATTAGGAGCATTAATTCATACAAGCTTATTGCCTTCATGTTTTAGTTTCTACAAACGCATATTTTTCACAGTATAATTAGTTCAAATGAACACAGCCTGTCCATTCTGATCTCAAATCGTTCCTCTTTCGGCATCCTTTTGGGCTCTAATTGTGGACCCTGACATGAGGCTGTAATTACGGCTGGAGTGAAGGGAGGTAGATTAGCACACAGCCATGGTGGGTGTTTGAGATGAGTCTCTCTGGAGCAGAAGACCCTGCACGTGTGTGTGAGAGATTTTTCTGTGCTCGTTATCTCTACATCAAGCTGTCAGCAGATCACAGCTATTCCACTTTTCCCAGATTCTGTTGTACCTACTCATGCTTTCTCGTTTCCCTTCTATCTTTGTGCATTCATGAGTACATGTGTGTATGCGTGTGCTGTCATGTACTACTTACTCTCTTTTCTTTTAGGTGGAAAAGTCTAATTAAAACTTACATTACAAACACATGTACATATACTGAGGATGCAAAGATTTTGTTCATTCCAGGACCATCATGTACCTATTTTTATTTAAGGGGACAACAGTAAGTGTCCTAGCTTACTTGGTGCCCTATACTAAATAACACATGAACAAAGAGGTTATTTAGAAACATATTGGTTTATTGGTAACATGTATTATCTAACATGAACAAACAATGAACAAGGCATTTATTACGCTATTTATTGATCTTTGTTAATGTTAGTAAATGAAAATACAGTTGTTCATGTACAGTGCATTAACTAATGTTAACAAATACAACTAGTGACTTTAAGAAATGCATTAGTAAATGCTAAAAATTAACATTAACTAAGATTAATAAATGCTGTAGAAGTGTTGGTCATTCTCTATTCATATTTGCTAATGTTTTTCATTGTTAACCAATGATCCTTATTGTAAAGTATTACCGGTTTATTTTGAAAGTCTAAGATTTGTTAGACTAGTACTGGAGTTTTATATTTAGCGAGCTTGGGAAGTTGACCTTTTTTTATTGTACACTGTAAAAATGCTAAAATAAGAATCTGTTAACTGCAAACTGTAAATTATCTTAAGGTCAAAAACTAAATGTGGTTTAAAAATGGTTTAACATCACATTACTTTTACTGTAAAATAATGCCAAATGTATGGTTTCTGCAAGTAAAAACTGTATTTTACAGGGGAAAACAATAATAGGACATTTCCAGTAGTTCCTGAGTAACAATATGATTTATATTTAATATAAATGATATTTTATAGATAGTTAGAATGTTTTTTTCTGTTATCTATTACTTGGTTAATATTATATGTAGTAAAACATAAATATGCCATAATTTAAAACATCTAACTCTTAGATGTTTTAACTTTTTAGATGTAAAACTTTTTTTTTGGCACCCCTAGTTGTACATTCAGCGATACGTTCAACAAAAAGTAGCTTTGACATTTTCTTAAATCTGTGTTTAAAGTCATATCCTTCAAAGAACTTAAGTGTGGATACAGTGGATAATTACTTTTTAATTGTACTTGCAAATATATTGTAGAAGGTGTAACTTTTATTGAATTTATTTACTGAAGTTGTGTCAACCCTTAGAAGTCAGAAGGGGCTTGAATAAGCATGGATTCTGTTTGGTCCCTGTACCTTTAGGAAGACTCATTTCTCACTGTGTGAAAGCTGCTCTTACATAACAAACGTTACGTGCATTTGATCTGGAGCTTCTTATTAATCTCCTCAAGGACAGTGCCTGGAGTGGCACAAAGTTCTAGTATTTTTTAGTAAGTATGTGATCTTTGCTAGGTTTCCATCAGCCAATAGCCCAACACCACTGCATTTATATGAAAAAGATACCCACACTGTAAAAAAAACGTGTCCAGAAAAGTTGTTTCAATTTAAAATCATTTGTTTCC
The DNA here is from genome assembly GCA_032359435.1 of Enteromius unitaeniatus. Lineage (NCBI taxonomy): Eukaryota > Metazoa > Chordata > Actinopteri > Cypriniformes > Cyprinidae > Enteromius > Enteromius unitaeniatus. The sequence continues at coordinate 10,400,315 of JAUMHI010000065.1, forward strand.
TTGCTGCCTTAAAATGTTTTACTTAATGTTACTTAATGTTAATGTAAGTGACAACTGGATTGTTTTAGTTAGCTGAACTAAAAATCTTAAGTCGTTGGGGTAACAAATTATTTTAAGTTGAAACAGCTTTTTTTTTACAGTGCATAAAGTGTGTATAATAGGTGTTATACCAGTTATAAAAAGAAAATGGTTTTGCCATATTTTTCATTACCATTTACGTGTTTTGTTCATGGGCTGCTTGGCTGAATTCACATTACTTCTACACGAGTAGATGTTGTCTTTTTGACACTAGTATCCCACAGGATTTCATTACTATACAGCAGGCTGTGCTTGTGTTATTACAGAATGTGTTTGTAATCCTGTTAACCAAAGACTAAGTATAATAAAAAAAGCTGTAAGACACACTCTTCAGCAACCTACTCTCTTTCAGACACAGTCATGTCATGACCACAGTGTTTATCCAGTAGAAAATAGAGCAAAGACACGTTTAATCAACAGAGTATTCAAAGGATTATACAGTAGGTAAATATTTTTTTTTCATTAGATTGGTTAATATTTCTCTTCATTACATTAAAAGAAAAAGAAAGAAGGATTAAAAGAAAGCTATTTAGAATAGACATAATATGGATATATATCTATTCTATATAACTATATGGTTAATCTATATTTATTTTCCAACAGAGTCCGACTATGGAGAAGGACAGTTTGGTAACTGTAGCTTCCAGGTCCAGTCAGACCAGTGCTGTACCTTTGGTTTCTCCATCAGGACACAAACAGAGTCACCATGACCAGGCAGCAATCCCACCAGCACCCCAAACCAGCACAGCAGCCTCATTCTTCCTCAGGTAAGCCTAAAAGCCTGTAGGGGATGTGTTTTGCACAGTGCACAGCCATCAATCCAGCTAATCGTGCTCTGTGGATCCCAGTTTCAATGTCGTGGTCCCTTAGCACCTCCTCAGGCCCTCACTCCCAAGGACCAAGAATCCTCCATTGCCTCTGGCAGTCACGTCACGGCAATGCTTTCTCAGTGCCCATGGAGACTGCCGTGATGTTGAAGGCAGTTCAGCCTAATGTGTTGAAATGTCATCGATCAATGCTCAGGCTTAGCAGTCCGAGAGAGTGCAAAATCCAAATCGCAGAGGTCTCAAAGCTGTATTGGCCATGTATCCGCAGGGATAATGGTTAATTGCTATGTAAATGACCAATTGTTAGCCAAAATTGTTCTTGAGGATTGATGTTTTAGTGTAACACACATGTAATACTTGTATAGATGTATGTATTATTTATTGTAACTAAAATACATTCTATCTATTTATGCACATAGAATTAACAAAACATATATTATATTAAAAAACATTTAAATAATAAAAAAAACTACTGTATTTTTAATAGTTTATTTTTTGTAAACATCTTAAAATGATTAGCAAATTATTATTAAATGTACTCATCTAGTTATCTTTGCTTTAAAACATAGTTATTTTTGCTCTACAAAGAAGAAAAGTAAACTTAAACTTGTGGTAAGAGCATCTATGGCATATCGCATTGGCTAAAACACACAAGGAAACGCATTGCGAGAGAAAAACACAGACATGGCAGATTCGGATGGGATTAAAATCACCAAGCACGTCTGTGAAAAAAAACATTCTCTAACGACTCCTTTGTAAAACTAGTCCCATCCGAATAGGGCTTTAATTTTAGTCCTTATTTAGGTAGCACACACATTCTGAATCTATTCAGCCATTTTAATCTAGATTAATCTAGATTAATTTCAAAATTAATTTCAAAATTAATCTATGCCCACCCACTGCATATTCTTCACCATGTAAATTAAGTACATATTTCTTCTTATTAAAGCTACATAAATAATTTAGTCAAGAGCAGGGAGGTTTTCTCTCTTATGTTTTTTGATTACTGTGGATATTAGACTGCTGTCACTTTAAGAGCTTTAGACTTGTTTTCTTTCTCGGCTATTTGCTTGCACCTAAGACCTAAATTATTGTGTTTACCAGGACAGTTGTAAAGATGGGCATTTTGACAGATACAAGTGTGTGTATTTAACTGTTCAAGGCCTATAAAGCAGCAAAAATAACTATAAGCACCATCTTCATTTGACAGCACTCAGTAACTGTGTCTCAGACGACGCGCAAAATGATTTCTCTTTGGCTGCTGATTGCATTTCAATGGCTTAAAATCACTTGTTTTTAAACCGCAATGTGTTTAATGGTATACAGCCTTTTCTTTTTTCATTACATTTTTAGAATTTTTTACTAAAACTTAAATTGGATTTTTCAATCCCATATTTCTAATACGCTCTGATAGTTTCAGTTCCCACTAATGAATAAAAGCTGAGGCAGGTTCTCAGGTGCACAGGGGAGGATGAAAAAAGATACAGACATACAGAACTCTGTTTCTATTTGTCATCATTATTTTGGTCAACAAAGAAGACAAAGCGACAATCAACAACAGTGGCTCACCTAATAAACACAGACAGGAGTCTGTGTCTGTGACCGAATGTCTGGGAATAGAATGAGGTCCTCAGAAGTGCGAGACACTAATTGCTGTGTGACACTGCATACAATTAGCCTATTGACAGCAGCGCTCCTCTCGTCTCTAGCTCACCACCTTCACTACCACCTTCTGTAAATGACTGACAGACATCACCCCAGGGGGTTTGCCTTGGCCATTACATTTCCTTAAAAAAAGTAATAAAAGAGGCAGTGGGTTAGTCATGCCATTGATTTTAGACACTGATCACTGTATGACCTGTGCTTCTGTGTGCATCATTAGGTATTACCGCTAATCTTTTTCCATTTGAGTTGACCTGAATCGAGTGAATTAGTATGCACTGTCAGCTAAAGCACATCTGTCTTTTTGATGCCCAGTGCACACAGTGGTTGATAAATAAGGTGGGTCATAAGGGAAGCTTTTGGCAGTGATTTTTGTGTACACCCAGTCAGTCCGAAATCCTGCGAATAAAAGAATGTGCTATTATGTAAATAAGGCACGACTGACAAATAGACATTTTGAATATTGCTTAGACTGCCTGTGGCAATATATCCATATTCATGGCAAAATGTTTTCATGCTTTCCTCAATTATACGAGTCAGAGCAGCTCAAATGTCAGGCACTGGGCTCATGTCCTCTCCCTGGCCTTGACTTCCACCTGGAGCTCACACCTTGCACAGGGTCTTTAAAAGCAAGTTGCCATGGTTGCACAGTTGTGAAAGAAAGAGAGGCAGAAAAGGCGAAATAATTATGAGAGAGGAAATGGAGAGGTGATTAGAAATATATAATTTAGGACCCCCTGTTGCTTTTTTTTCTATTGAAGGCATGTTTTGTTAAAAATAATTTGGAATATTTATATATTTTTTTAAGTATTAGCCTTCTGATTGTTTGTATTCATAACAAAATGCTACCATAGATGATATGTAAATAAACTGCACACACACTAAAACTGTGAATATGATAAGATGTTATGGATTTTGTGGAGAAATTTAAATGAGGAAATTTGAGGGGTAAAAATCCCATTTGTCAACTTGGTTGGCATTTTGAGGGGGAATGACAGGATGGGATCAGCACAGATCAAATAGTAAGTTTGCGTGACTAGACTCCTTAAATGGGTCATTCTCATATGGTGAAAAACATTTCCTTTAAGTTTTCAGTCATAAATGTAAGTTTAGACTTTTTTTCTATCAGTATATCTGTTTATAGGTCTATCTGTCGGTCAATCTATTGATCTACTATGCTACTGCTCTGTCGTTCTATTTATCATTCTGTCTTTCATTCTGTCTATGCATCTGTTTATCTATCATTCCATGTCATTTCTCGACATTCTGTCATTTTATCTGTTTTTTTATGTAATTTTTTTTTTTTTTGCATTAATGCTTAACCTGCTCTGGAAAAAAAATTCAATTTATTAAGTTATTCATTTATAAGTTATTCATTCATTTGGAAAGCCAATATTTTTTAAGACTGACCCAGTTAGAACTTCCCGTATTCTGCTCTTATTGGGCCATCTGAACCTTTCTTTGTGAATGAAGGTTTTCTATTCAGCCGGAGATTCTGGAGGCACACTGTGGTTTCTGTGACCTTTAACCCCAGTTGTTTCCCTTACAGATACACATCAAGCGTGGTTCTTGTGACAGGTTCCCTTCCTCTCATCTATTTGAAAGTGGCAGTCTAGTAAACATGCCAGAGGGAGTGTAAGAACAGATACAGACACACACATTCTCACCCACAGATTTGCCTGGGAAGTTTCAGGTATAAAGTTGTTCTTTATTTTCTGATATAGCACAGCATAACCTTAAGTGTAGAGGTGAGCACTCAGCTCTAGTGATGGAAGTATATTTGCATTTATCTCCTGCAATCAGCAGCCTTGCGATCTTTAGGATCACGACTGAATATAGCAGATCAGTGTTATGTTTTATAGCAAACATATATGTGTCACGTACTGTGTGTGAAATACTTCACATCATGCATGATGCTGAATTGTGCAGAGGTGTGCAAAAAGCAAGTGCAAGTGAACAAGTAGGTTTTTTACGACTGAAGGCCAGCTGTAATCTTGCCTTTAAAGATTTACAGATAAAAGCAGAGTGGCTTCTCTGTTCCCGTAGATGGGGACTGTCTCTCCCTGGCTTTGATGTCGCCCTGTGGATGAAGGTTTCTCTCATGGGCTTTTCCATGGGCTTTCATCGGCACGCTGAGTGTGTATTATCTGCTGTAGTCATGCAGCACATTATAGCCCTGCTGACTGCTGTGCTGAAATGCATAATTGTCAGGGAACAACAGAGCCGGCACCTGTTTGCACTGAGTGAAAGTGTTCGTAATGAATGCAGAGGTCAGGAATGCATCATGTAACTGATGTGGCTGAACAAGCAGTTCCGCTTTTAACAACTTTTGTTGCCTGCTTTTAACAAAAGCTTTTAGGTTTACAATAACCTCTCTCGCTCTTTTTGTGATAGTGCATGCACTTTGTAGAAATGTGTTCAGCTCAGTTAGGAAAAGTTATAACCTGCAGAACTTCCTGAAGGCAAAAGCTTATATGCTAATTTTTTGTGATGGTGCATTGAAGCTTCAATACAAAATCCAATGCAACAAGATTTACCGCAGCATAGCGGTATAAATAAAAAGCCTCCGCAATATAAACTGACATTGTTTACTGCTAGTCTGCTCATTTTGCATTCTCTCTGTTTTGTTATCAATTTGCATTAGGATTTACTGACAGTGAAAACGAAAATGGTTGCTATTATTCATTTTTTCAAATAACTTACATGTTGTCGATAAAACAGGATTTCTGATACTGCAGTACAGATACATATGCTTGAAAAAAATATGAGATTTCATATATAAAATATGATGTTCTTTAGCTATAAAACATCCTTTTTTTTAAGCTAAGTACACTTTCATTGAACTCCCAAAAAGGTCTATCTCTGTACTTTTTGTGTTTCCTTGTGAATCACTTTGCTTCTGTATTGATGATTGAGTAGTTCAAGTCACCTAATATGTTGTGGGACCAATCTGAACATTTATTAACATTACTGAAATTACCAATGCAAGTTTTTTACATTAATCCTTTATTTAACTTTTTTGGCTTTGGTTAATTTGGCTAATATACGTAGCTTCTTCCTGGTGACAGATAATTTCACACCCAAGTACTGTATGTAAATTTGTATTAAAAATAATAATGAAATGAAACTGAGTGGCCTTGGATATAGCAAACATGAGATTTTCCTTTCTTTTAAAGATTGATAAGCCCATCTATTTAATCAGCAATTTTGCTTGATT
>JAUMHI010000065.1:10406198-10416423 GCA_032359435.1 Enteromius unitaeniatus
GATATAGCAAACATGAGATTTTCCTTTCTTTTAAAGATTGATAAGCCCATCTATTTAATCAGCAATTTTGCTTGATTTTATGGTTAGTTTCATTTTATTATTTGCATTTAGCATAATTTTTCAGTGCTGTCCACCACTGAACTGAGAGATAGACACTTTTCTGGGGAGTGTTTTCTGTAAAATTTGGAATCAATATTTATTATGCAGTTACTTTTATGAATTCATGGAGGCACTTCATTCTCATCTCTCATCATATTTCTGATGAGGTTGGATTGTATTGTGCATCAGTGTGTGGGTCGTGTGTCAGCTTTTGTTTCTCAGGTCGAGTGTGTTTTTGTTGTTGGGCATATAGCCATGTCTCCAATCTGGCAGTCTGTGTTGACAATTCCGGGCCAAAGTTTTAGCCTGTGACCCAGTTTGTTAACAGAAAGATGGAGTTGAATAAATAATTGTAAAAATCTGATGAGAAGTAGCTCACATTTTCTCTCTTCTGCCTCACTCTATTTTTGTTTCTCATTCGCTCAATTCTCTCCACAATCACTCCCTGTCAGCCTTGTTCCTCCAACCTTGTTTTGTCTTGCTCTTTCACTCTTTCCTCATCCCTCGTTTCCATGTAGTAAGTAGCTCATGACACCAAGTCTGTTTAAAATGCTATTTACAGAGAGAATATTCTCAGGTGCTTTGAGCACCAACGCTGCCTGTCAGCGCTGTACTCGCACAGATGTGTGTGAGTGTATTTGTATGTATAGGCATGTAGGGGATGCTGTCTAAGTGGTAATTAAACATCAGTCTGTGAGTGTGTGGAACTCTGACACTCAGGAAACAGCTGACAGAGACAGAGAGATAGAGAGAGGGAGACTTCAGCTGAAGCAAATGTGGAAACATCTCAACACAAAGTTTGCGAGAGTGAGAGAAAAAAAAGAGAATATACAGATAACAAATGCAGCAAAGCTGTTTTTTCCAGGTCAGCCCTTAAAGTGCAACAGTAGACTGGAGAGGAACATTTTTCAAGAATTATGAAGATAATGTTTTTGCTAACAATAACCTTCTTGTGCTTTCACAAACACTGAGCTTCATCTTTCAAATAAAGGTGCTTTAAGAGGTTCTTCATAGCAATACCATAGAACAACCATTTTTGGATCAACAAAGCACCATTCAGTCCAGGAACCATGTCTTTCTTACCTTTTTATAATCTGAAGAATCTTTTTTTACTACAAAATTTTTTTTGTGAAACAGAAAGGTTCTTTAGATGTTAAAAGTTCTTTATAGAACCATTTAGACAAAAAGGTTCTTCTGTGGGATCATGAAGCACTTTTATTTTTCAGAGAATACTGAGACGTTTTTTGAAAAGTCTTTATTTTGGTTGGACAAAGGCAAGTCTGCTTAAAATGAACACAAATCTGACCTTATTTAAATAATTTGTTTTATTATTCAGATCTCTAAATTATTTGACATTCTTTTTGCCCTGCTGTCCTTCCATTTTTTATGCCCTCTTTGCTTTTTTGGTACAATATCCCCTTAATCCTCCCTCTCTCATTTCACACTCTGTGCCATCATAGACGGATGCTAATAAGATCACTAGAGATTACCTGCTTTTCATTTGTAGCCACCTACTTTTGCATTTTAACCTCCTTTCGAGAGTTTTTTTTTTCTCTCGCATATAGTAGATGAAGCATTCAAAAGGGTAGAAAATGAGGGGGGGAAAACAATAAAGGACACATGGCAGGCAGATATTGACAGAGCCAATCCTTGAGTCTCTGAGCTGGACTATTTGATGTTTTCCAGTCAGGCACTGTTCTTTTGAAAATGAAGGGGGATGTGCCTCCTCCCCACTGTCTGAACTCCCCCCTTCTCCATATTACATCTAAGGGGGAAACAGGGGAGATTCGGGATTTCGATCCATAGAGCTGCCATGTCCTTGAAGCAGCTGAGCCCCGGTAACTCCTGATGCCTCCAACAACTGCTCAACCTGTTGTTAGCCAAAAATATTGATATTGTTTGATTGGAATCGGGTTCCTAGTGGCATCTACTTTCTCTTTGTTTTATTCAGCAACAGAAACTGAATGTGTTCTGCCATGCTGAGTGTGTGCTAATTGTTGCTAGCAAACTCAGATGTGCTAGCATGCTGTTAAAGAGCTGCCCCATCATTTGTGGAGGCAAAACCCCCTGGCACTACATGACAAAAGCTCCCATGTCCCTCAGGGCAGGGTACAATTCACGAAACCCAAGTCAATAATGACGGGAGCTCAAAGCAGCTGCTATACAGCATTAAGACAAAGCGCTGAATGACTGAAAACATGGCAGCTCAGCAGGTAACACAGGTGTCGGGAAGCAGTAGAAGGTGTTGAGTGATGTCGTGGTGTTTTGGTTTCACCATTTAGATTTCACAGCAATTATTGAGCCACGATGCCCTTTAAGCTGATCTTTTTCTAGCCATAGGCGTTGAAGCCTCTCAATGGTGGCTCATATATGAATCAGTGGCTTCATGCTGATTCTAACCAAGGGAATATAGTTGAAATGAAAGAGACACTACATGCCATGACTGAGGATGATTTAAGAGGTTGAATATATTCATTGAGATTTAAAGGAAAGAAACAGCATAGCAGATTTGTCTTGTTCAGTCACAAATGCATAGTGAAAGAAAACCAATCACTGTACAGCACTGTTTCATCCATGAAAAGAGCATTATGCTAAATAGTAAGTAATACAGTTATGAAACATGATTAGAGATGCACAGTATATCCATACTGTATTAAATGTCAGATTTTTTTTCCAGTTTATCTGTTCTGCCAGATATGCATATTTGGTACACTTTAATAATGGCTCATTTGTTAACATTAGTTAATGAATTTTCAACTTTTTTGAATTAATCTTTGTTAATATTAATTTTGTGTGAATGCACTTTAAAATTATTATTTTAAAATATTAATGCTTTCGTAACACTTAAAATTTTTCATAATGTACATTATTGTGACTAAATTCACCTGTAACATTTAAAATAACATTTAACATTTATTTTACATTAAAATAATGGAGCAAAATGCTCTGGATTATCTGTATTCCTATTTAAAGTCATTTAAAACTTTTTTAGTGTCCACTGGCTTCATATTGATTCAGTGTTGGATTTTGTTATAGATATTTCAAATATAAATAATTGGAAAATCCCTGATTTCCCCACTCAGACTGAGGTGCATTATAATGCAGTGCCCTTCTATTTAGTTTCAGTGAAATTATATACTTTCACAGAATTGGTTTGTTGTTTAAAAGATTCAACAGAAAAACATTATGAGGAATATCTTTGCAGTTGTCAGAAATATAACTTTGCTGCAAGACTGTAACTTGACTTAAATGACTTGAAGTTTTGAAGGTTTGTTTGATTTCTGAATATAGTATATAAGTGGGGGAAAATAAGGACATGCTGGATGTCTAGTCACATAATGAGCTTCATGCTTCAAGGCATAGTGGATTAGAGAGATTGGTGACAATTTGTCCTTAAGTAACCTAAAGGCTGTCTTAGCTAATGACCAGGTGGCAAAGTTGACTCTTGCTTGACGTAGGCTACACTGGTCAAAAACAGTTATCTGCATGAAATCAGCTTTTTTACAACTGTAATGCGTTTACATTAGCGCTCAATATTGTGAGATCAATAAATAAAAAAATAAAAAAATGCTTTCAAAGACATTGAACAATACAATTGGTGCTTGTTATATGTTTAAAATGTACCAACCCCTCTATCATACAAATGAGCTTATGTTCTTGATTTTGGTATGTAACATCCACTTTTCTCAATCAAACCATTTCCTGGTCGAAAAAAATCATATATTTTTTCCCATCCTGAATATTTAATGTCTTTAACATACAAATAAATCAATTGTAGAAGTAAAATGGGCTGGAGCTGACATTACAACATTATGTCACACCTTTTTGTTGAATGTAAAATGCAGGATTTTAGATTTAAAAAAACACAAAAAACTGGAAAGTTTGATATTTTGGAGAAATAAGAGTTTAGAGAAAGACAAAACAAACACTCACCGACCCAAAAACCACAGAACTCTGAGCTTATTGCATTGTCAGCTTGACCAATGGCCATATTACATATTGTTGAGGGAATGGCGACTCAGAGCAGGTGAATCTACTATTGAACAAAGCTAAGTCCTGCAAGGCTATATGTCATACTTTCTGCTGGAACAGAACATCCTTCACCGTTCATCCACCTCATTCACCAATTCATCATCCCAAACACACACACATACACATAAATATTACATGTTAATTGGCACACTTCTTTTCCCCAAGCACCTAAAGGCAGGGCCTGTATGGTTAATAGTTAACAGCATTGTTTAGTGAAAGCAGTGGAGGTCTCTAGCTTTGCTTGCGGGCTAATGTCCTCATTAACATCGTGCAGCTCACCTGTTTCTTCAGCCTGCATGCAGTCTTTGTTTGTTTTATCTTGCTTCATTGATTTATCCATTAGTGCTGCAATCCATCCATTTAACCAGTCCTTATTTGTATTCTGCTGATCATCTAAAAGGTACAGTACACCCAAAAGCGATGATTTGCTCACTTTCATGTCATTTAAAACCTGTTTGACCTGTATGCAACATAAAGAGAAAAAAACATTTTTTGACTCCATTGACTTTCATTGCATGGCCAAAACAGATTTTCACTCAATAGCTTTAAAACAACATTTCTGGGTGACCTCTCCTTTCAAATTATCACTCTCCGAAAGAGTATCATCAGTTATAAGTTTCATCTAGGCTTTTTGGTCTCTTTTTGTAATTTGTAACAGGAAACGGATTGACACGTGTGTTAGAACAGGAAGACACTTTATTATACTGTTTCCTTGCTTCTGTTTCACACACACTAACTCAGTCTCTTTGAAGTCCAGCAGAATGAGGAAAGGGGGCTCCTCTGCACTCATGAAGTATTCATGCCAGTGTGTGTGAAAGTGCATGCTTTGCACGTCAGCGAAGTGTGTTAGTGTGATTGAAAGAGAATGTGTGTGTGTGCAGACAAGTGTGTGTGGAGCATGCTGCCTATCAGTGGCGCTTTGCACAGCAGCTGTGTACTGACACTGTGTCTGGGAGGGGAATGCAAAGGGGGCTGGGCTGAGGAGAGGGAGAGTGCAGCAAAGCGAGAGGGAGAAGGTGAGAGCGACTCACCAGATTGAGAGAGACGGGGAGAGTAGACGGAGAGGACCGTTGGACTTCTGCCAGGGTTTCCCAGCAACAGCAGAAGCAGGAATCGACTCTTTTTTTCCTCATCCCAGGGGATTTGTCTTTTCCATTGCCTTCCCTGGGAGTTCTGTCATTGGGGGAGTGGCGGAGAGGAGTGCAAAAGAGTGGAGGAAAGGAGCGCAGGAGAGAGGGACGAAGTGCCCCCGCCCAGCTTCGATGCAGAGGTGAAGTGAGGGCTACCTTGGAGGAAGGTGGAAAAGTCGATCACAGTTTTGGGTTACAAACTTTTCCGACAGGTGATGGGAAGCTGTAAACTTTGGCGTTTTGCTCCGTGGAACTAGAGTGCGGCGGAAAATGCTTCTCTGCAGAAATGTCACGTACCTGTTCCTTCTGCTGAAAACTTTTGAGGATCGTCATGAGCGTTTCTGACATCTGCTTACCACCCCACTCATCTTGCTGCACCTGGATCCACTTCCTCGTCTGGGAATTTGCATGAAATGGACCCCTGATGACAGTGACAGTAATCACATCGGCGCGTCTTCCAGCAGACACCTCTAGCCCCCTGTCTCCAGCCCGTCTTTCGCACCCGCCCCGCCTCGCTCTCACATGTGCCGGGAGCCGTGGAGTGCTCTTACCGGGGTCTGGAATGAACAAGTTAAAAAGCTGCTTTTCTCACCGCTGTGATGATACGACCTCTGAACTGAGATAATGGATTGGAGAGAACTGTAAGTATAGTGGACACATTTGAGTTGTTAATCGGCCCATTATAAGCATTTTTCGGTAGGGTTTGTGCAGTTCAACTGGTTCTAGCAAAATAAGGATATAGGGTTTGATTCTTAGGATTTATTTGGATAAATAGTCAATATTTACTCATCCTCAACTCTTTTTAAACCTCTGACTTTCTGCTTCTGTAAAGCACAAAAGATATTTGAAACAATGTTTCAGTTGTTTTTGTCCATCAGCTGATTATCACTGTATTGTGAAAAAAAAGAAAGAATTGTTTAAAAGAAAGAAATTCAGGCAGGTTTGGAATGACAGGAGGGTGAGTAGATTAATAGAATATTATATTTCATTATTTTTATATAATTAACTCTCTAACATGCTGCTCCATTGTTTAAAAGCTAAGTATGCTCAGTCGCAACCCTAAAACCTCACCTGCAGTAAAACTAGTAGCAGCAACAGCATATCCAGAGGGAGACTGTTCACTGCAGGGCAGGGATGGGAGATTTAACAGGTGGGTGCATCTGGATAAAGCCCAGCCTAGCGTATCGGAGCTCACTCTACCATGCTGCTGTTCACCCACTCTGGTCACTCACCTCTGTTCACTCCTGTCTGATATCTCAATCTTTTGTGTGTGTGTTTCTGCGAAGTGCTTCATAAAGAGCTTATATAGCATTTGTCATTCAGCCAGACGCGGTGAATGCGGCTCTCTGCTCTGTGTGTGGGCGTGGGTCTCCTCTTTATGTTAGAGGCGGTGCTGTATGTGTGTGTGTGTGTGTGTGTGAATAGGTGAGGTGTGTGGAGGAGGAGGCAAAGAAGACGCTTTGTCTCTATAGGTGGGTTTAACATTAATAAAACCCTCCTCCTCTCACTCAAGTATTTTTGTAACCTCTTATGCCCCCTATTACAAGCTCTTCATCTTCACTGTCAGTCTCTCTCCCTCATTTACACCCAGAGTCCAAAATTAACACTTCACAAGTGCCAAATGAGAATAAAAATTGGCATTGGTGAGTAAACAAAATGCACTGCTGTTACTAATAACTAACTTATTTATTTATGCGTTTTTTATTTAAATATGTGTCTATATATAATATAAAATATGTATACTTGGATATATTTAATGTCAGTAAAGTTTTTGCAATTTATCCCAAAATACTACTTGATTGTGCTTTATCCCCTATTTAAATATTCACATACAGATAATGCTAATGGCTTATTTCTATCTGTAATCTATGTGTGTTTGCACACATCCCATCACACCTTTTAATGCATGGCACATTTCTTGTGGGGGCCTCCTCTTGTGTCCTTCATGGAGACTGTAATTACACAGTGTTCTCTGTGATTTTTCACCCCTGAAGAGGCTGTGCTGAAGGAGTTGAAGGGAGAGAAAGAAAGGATGTGAGGAAGAGTGAGGCATTTAATGAGCTCAAGCTTTTCTCCTCAAGCCCTTCAACCTCATGCTAACAGGCATAAAGACACAAACGACTGCTGGAAAACACACACAGGAAGCTTGCATATTTTTACTATAGAAAGACATGCATAGCTAAAAGCATGCAGAGAACCAAACACCACACCAATATGCACATTTTCGTTAATAGGAATCTTGTCCTTCCTAAAAGGTTTTGGTCCTCCGGGAATGCTCTTGAGTAGGTGTTAGAACATGAATGCAGGTTTTCACATGAGTGAGGTCAGGCGCTGCCGTTGGGTGAAGATTTGACTTAATTTGAGTCTCCACATACTTTTGACTGTGTAGCTAATTATAATTACTTCAGCCTAACAAAACCAAAAAAATTATTGGCATTCTAGAATAATGAAGACATTGTGTCTTTTTAAACCATTTTGGTAGCTGCTGATTACACCATAAAAAGAAGGTTTTTCAGATTTAATTACCCGTTGTCAGTAATCTAATGCTTGCACTTGTTTTGTGGCTAAAATTAACAGTTTTTTCTTTTCTTTTAATTTTTCTTTATATCTATATTTATCTCTGTCTGTGATGCTTTATGTATCCCACCTTCCCAATTAATTTCACATAATTGTACATGTATTTTATATTCAATATTATTATTTAATATTTACACTATTTTGGGGGTCAGAAATGTTTGCTTTTGTTTGCCTTAAATGAATCAAAAATAAAACTAAAAGACATTTTTAGGATTTTGAAAGATTTCAGTTTAAAATAAATAGTTCTTCTCATCAAAGAATCCTGAATAAAATGTATCAATCTTTTAAATATTAAGCAAACTGTTTTCAACTGTGATAATAATAAGCTTTTTTGTGTAAAAAATGAATCCGTTAAAATAATTTAGGAAGGATCATGAGACCCTGACAGGAGTAATGGCTTTGCAATCACAGAAATAAATAGCATTTTGAAATATATTAAAATACACAACAGTTATACTAAACTGTAATAATATTTCACAACATTTCTGTTTTTACGGTATATTTGATCAAATATATGCAGTCATTAATTCTTTGTTTGTCTGGAATCATTTGCTGCTGGTTATGGACATGGAAACTCTTACCCATTTATTCTAACTGTGTTCATCTCAAAACTTTGGTGGACATCACAATGCTGGCCCAATGCAGGAAAAACCTCCTAGACGTGAGTCTTTGACTTTTTGTTTGCTGTTCTTCCGCAGGGCTGCGCAGAAGCTGAACCTCTCCAAACGGAAGAAGCCTCAGCCGCTTCCACCCTCCCCACCTGACCCAGAAGAGCCGTTCTTCTACACTGATGGCTTCAGCGCTGCCCTGCAGCTCTCGCCTCCACCTGTACCCCCATGTCTCCTCAGGGCAGGGTCAAAGGTTAAGGACAGCCCTGGGATGGGAAAGGTACAGTTTTCATTGCTAAAACGTAAAAAGTTTTTTCCGTCTCCTATGCCAGTTTTTTTAGAGATATTTTAATGGGATTGGTTTGTAAAACAGGATCAAAGCTTAGATGATCAAGATTGTGCCAATATTTTTGTAATCTGACCCTGAAAAATAGATAATCTTAAAACCATGTTGACCGCTTATGCAGCATTTCTTTCTTCTATATTAATATAATGACATCATGTATAAACCCCTGTTTGCCCTCTGCTTAAGAATGCCCTGTGGGTTTATTGATTTGGCTAGTTCTCGGGTTACCATCAAAGCAGACTGTGTGTGACAGCATGGGTTGGCCCAGTTGTCCTGATTCCAAGCTGTTGGAATTCCAAGAAGCTCCTTCGGAATGCCAGACAGCATTCCTTGTTGTAAATGACGGACAGGCCGTGGGAGTGGGAAAAGCAATGTATGAAAACAGAAGGGTCAGAGAACAAAATCAGGGGGCATTTGAATGAAAGACATATTTCTCTCTCAGAATAGAGCTGTTTATTAGAGCTGGACAGTCTGAGTGCACAAATGCGTATGATATCCCAACGATTCAAAGAGCCGTTAAAAAGCAGGGATAAAATAATTAACTTGACAGTACCAATTCTTCATGCAAGTTGTTTATCAAAACTCGTCTTTTGAAAATTAGAGTAAAACAGATTAAACATAACCAAACTAATAAAACATCTCCCTTAGGGATGCATGATATTAAAATTCTATCCAACACCGATAAGCTGATAATTCTTAATAATTCTTAATAATTAAAATACTATGCAATTTAGTTTTAATTCCTAAAAGATAAAACACTGACAACGTAAATTAAATGTTTTTAACGCTGCAACCCACTGTAACGGACGACTGACAGAGGTTTGATCCATTTGTAACAATTTATTTTCATAATCAGAGTCATACATGCTTTGGTCATCAGGGGCAGACATAGTAACAGAGGCAGAGAGAAGACAGTACCGTGAGACAGGCAGGAAGGTCGGGGTATCAGGCTAGAATCGGGTAACAAAGTCCAGGCTAGGTTCAGGGCAACAAGCAATAGTCAAGGTCCAGGTCCAGGCAGAGGTTCAGGGCAACAGGCAGAAATCAGAGACGAAATAAACAATCCAAGTTGGTAACAGAAAGACAATCCGAATGGTAAACCAGAAACGCTTAGTGATGACGGTGAACGATCAAAACTTCGCGTTGAACAGCTGTCCGTGAGTCCCTTAAATACTGAAGATAATGGGCAACACCTGGGGAGGAAATGCCCCGGGTGTTCGGTGGAAAGCGGTCCGGGTGGAAACTAGTATTCCGGGGAAGGTTCCCGCTGATGACGGTCAGACAGGGCCACAGAGGCGCGCCTCGTAACAGAGCCCCCCCCCCCTGCGAGCGGCTCCTGAAGCGAGAGGGGCAACTTCGGGGTCGACCACGAGGTCGTGGAGCTGGTTTTTCTGGGTGGTCGCGGTGGAAGATCTCGGTAAGGGATGGATCCG
>JAUMHI010000065.1:10416523-10446636 GCA_032359435.1 Enteromius unitaeniatus
CCCGGGTGTTCGGTGGAAAGCGGTCCGGGTGGAAACTAGTATTCCGGGGAAGGTTCCCGCTGATGACGGTCAGACAGCGCCACAGAGGCACGCCTCGTAACACCCACATTTATAATGTACAGAATATTAACTTAAAGATTTGCTTAGTTTTCATTAAACAATATTTAAATTTAGTTTTTAACATAGTGTTAGGTGACAGCAAAGATAATCTAAATGTTAAAAACAATATTAAATATCCAATACCAATTAAATAAAAAATCTATATAATAATGGCCAATAATAGTCATATTGCTGATATATACGGTATTGAGTATTTCTATTGTCCGAATGTGATTCTTAAAGGCAGTACTATGACCATAACATGTTTTGCCTATGAAAAGAAGTCTCAGTGACTGGATGATCGCTGTCATACTAAAGCATGTTGGTATCCATTAAGCAAAGCACTTAATCCCAGGTCACTCCAGGGGGACTGTTTCTGCAATTAGTGTACTTGGAGTCACTTTGTATGAAGAGCATCTGCTTAATATTAACCTACTAACAATAATGAGCTGAGGTCATGCCCTTTCACTGTCTTCTCTGGAACATCTGTACATATACTGCTTCATCTTGTCGTGTAACTGACAGTTCCAAATATACTCTCTCATGGGACTTTCTAGAGCTTCATGAGCAACTTAGCATGTCACCGCTATTTTGGGTAACAAACTCATTCCTTTCCTTAACACCCCCTGGAGGTCTAAAAGCCATGGAAGATTGCACTGACCCACGTATGACCCTCCTCCAGCACAGGTGATGCACTCTAAATAAATTCAAAGAGATGGGAACCATTAGAGTTTGCTTTAGGATGACTTCTCTGTGGGAAAGTAAGAAGATAATGTGTGTTCTTAGCATAAGATACTATAATAGTTTGCTGACTCATAAACACCAGCAGGTGGTGCAGGTTTGAATAGCGTCATGTCTGCAGGGAGATGATTTGCTCATTAAAAACTGGTGAGGTCACCTGAGTTACTTCTCAAAATGCATCCAGACACCTCTGGAGGACTCAGCTTAATACATCATCCTCATATCCATTGCGTTTGGAAGGCTACGTGAATTAAGCATTTTCCTTCCCTTAATTGTGCACCTGATTGAGTTGATGCATTGTGCAAACACAACATTAGTAAATGTGCACAATAGGCTTTTAAAGTTCTCTAAAGTCACATCAAAGACAGGCAGCTGCAAGTTTTTAATGAGTTTTATCAAGAAAAAGAAAGTGAAGTGATTGCTAGTATGCCCCACTGAGTTGAAGTATGTCGCCTGCTGATTTTGAGACACTTGTAAAGGAAATGGGTATAAACAATCTCTTTTTTTTTTTTTATTTGTGGAGGTAGGAAATGTCAAAGTGCTTAGAAGGCAGCAGGTAGAGAGGAACAGGTGTTTGTGGGAAGGCAGTGCTAATGCAGTGAGGGTAATGAAAGTTAATTTTTGTGGAAAAGTCTGATTGACACATCACTGGTGCTTTTCATTCAAAGGAATTGCTTGATTTGTCTTTTTATTGCAAGTTTAACAAAAAAGAAAGGCTTTGAATTGTATAACTGATAAATGCTTAAATATCATAATAATTAAACACCAAAGAAGTTTGTACCATAATAATAAGCTACAGTATTGTCTTCAATTCAGTTAATGGAATTTTGGTTTTGTTTTATCTTGTTTAGGGTACTAAGGGCTCAAGCCATTGTTTTTTATTTTTTATTTTTTTTAATGTTATCAATATTTCAACATTAAAAAAAACAATTTATAAGTAATAGGCTATTTTTCTACTGTTTTGACCTGTTATCAGAACGGCGTGACAAATTTGGAGGTAAACGCTCACAGCCATTATTAAAAATAAAAACTTGAGATCCTTTTTCTCTGCCTATTAAATTCTTTATCTCAATGAAGAACTGTAAACCTTAGGGGCTGTTTGTTGCTGAAAGTGTCCCTAGTGACAGAGCTATAAAATAAGGTGTTAAACACAGACAGTCGAGTACATTACTGCTTCATCAAGTAGGTCATGTTTCACTTTGCTATCATTCATGTTTATGACCTTAAAAAGGGAACAGATGCTGAATCCATCCTTAATGTTAATTTTAGTATTCAGTCTTTAGTCTTCAGGATCACATCTTTCAGAACTTCTAATAAACTGATTTGGCACTCAAGAAACCTTTCTTATTATCACCAATATTGAAAAACAGTTGTGCTACTACTACTACTACTGTTTTAATGGAAAATGTGATATTTTATAATATAGAGTATTTTTTAATATTACATTAAGTGTCTAGTCAGAACATGATCGGTCTGTTTTCTGAATCCAGCCACACTTTACAGTAAGAAGTCCCCTGTGTGGGAGCAAGGGATTCTGATGATAACATGCTTTCAGCTTTGCCAGAATGAAGGGAATTCTTGGCCAGGAAACTGAAAAGCATTCTCAAACCACTTAGTAATTGTGTGAATTAATGGGTGGGATGGTGCAATTATCCATCCGTATGCTGTGAAGAACTTGTCACAAATAAAATTACAAGGAAAATAATTATGATATGAATGTAATTGTATGCTTTGCAGGTGAAAGTAATGGTGAGGATATGCCCTACAAAAGGATCGCGAGACACTTCAGAATCCATGTCCTTTCTGAAGGTAGATGCTCATAAGAAACAGCTGACCTTTTGTGAGCCACCCACCTGCTCACGCTCCACCTCTGCCACCGCCCTGAAGATGTTTACCTTTGATGCTGTCTTTACCCAAGATGCTTCACAGGTACAGTAATGATATAAATGCTTCCATTATTGGCAATCAGCGTAATAAAAACAAGCATTTTACAAGTTACACCAAGGAGATATCCTCTATTTCCTGTCTGTTCTTATAATTTTATTTTGAAAAAAATCTTCACAGATTTGATGTCAAACAGGTAGGACATCCATGCTGAGATCAAAGCAATGCATAAGGGAGATATTCAGTTTCACTTGGTTTGCGAGGTAGATAAAAGGTTTGGGTTGGTGAGTTGAGGTTATCGTTCCGAGCCCACAGCGCCTGAAGGGATCTCAAAGGAAAAGATAACACAGCTTTTTTCTCTGCTTCCTCCTGAACTCTTTGGGAGTTTGGAGTCTTTGGGTTTCCTGTCCTAGAAACATCAGGTCTGATGATCAATGACTACCCCACATTGTTCGGAACAAAAGAGGCTTTGAGCGAGCACTCATCAGAGATGGTTTTTACAACAACATTATCTTTCCTCAAGCTGCAAAACACACACACATAATTCCAGGGTTTGAAATCTTCATCTGTGTCCTTTTCTCCGTTCTGTATCTCTTTGGGAAGGATGAGCAAGGATCAAGATCTATCTATCTATCTATCTGTCTGTCTGTCTGTCTGTCCGTCTGTCCGTCCGTCCATCCATACGTTTGTATGTCTGTCTGTCCAGAATTCTATCGTTCTGTCATTCTTTTTGTCTAACGTTTGTCTTTTGTTCTGTTGGTCTGAGGTTTTGTCTGTCATCCAGTCTGTCTGTCATTCTTTCTATCTATCTGATTTTTTAACTGTATCTGTCCATCTGTCTGTCTGATGTCCTGTCTATCGTTCTGCCAGTTTGTCATTATATAAATCTATCGATCTACTGTTCAATCTATTTGTCTCTCATTTGGGGTTTACCTATCTGTCTGAATTTAAATACTGTATATACAACTAATAAAACGGTTTGTGTCCTCAGGCGGAGGTGTGTTCAGGGACAGTGGCAGAGGTTATCCAGTCTGTGGTCAATGGGGCAGATGGCTGCATCTTCTGTTTTGGTCAAGCCAACCTCGGTTAGTAAACATTGGTTCAATCTAGTAGCCCATATTTGACAGTTAGTAATTTAATAATAGTGCATTGTTCAGAATGCATTTTAATGGAGTAGCCTTTCAGTCACTTGAGGTGAAAGAAAAAGACACTGTTTTGGCTTCACTGGGAAGTAGGCAGAGAAAAAGAGGGGAGGGCATATGTGTTTGAGCAGTAATAGCGGTTTGTTGAACACAAAGCGCCCTTCGCTTTTGAAAAGCGCTCAGTTTCTCTCTCTCCTATGCCTCCCACCGTGCTGCTTGAATCCCCCATAGTTAGCTTGGCTGCTCATTTGCTCTGCTTTTGCGTGGTATATTCTCTCATGACTAACATCCTTGTGGGTTAATTTTATTAGCTTAGGGCGTTTTACATAGACAGTACTATTATTAACACAAATCCTATTACAGACCTGCTCTTATATCATTATATAGTTAAGTCAAGCTAAGTTAATCAGTTGAAAGTGTAATTTATATAATTGACAAAGACCACTCACTTATTTTCTGTCCATTTTCACATTGCAAGGACAAATTAAACTATATGTAATACTGTCTTCCTCATATTTAATAAATAATATAAAGTTTATATCCAGTGGTCCAAAGATTTCTGAATGATCTTTCTTTTTATTTTACTTCACAGGCAAAAGCTACACCATGATTGGCAAGGACAGCTCTACACAGAGCTTGGGTGTGGCACCCTGTGCTATCTCTTGGCTCTTCAAGCTCATAGAGGAAAGGAAAGAGAAAGCTGGAACACGATTCTCCATCCGCGTGTCTGCTGTGGAAATCTGTGGCAGGGAGGAGAAGCTGAGAGACCTGCTGGCTGAATTTTACACAGGGACTCCCCCGGACAGTCAGGGTACAGGAATTTCCCTGCGAGAGGATCCGGTCTGTGGATCACAGGTACATTACAATTTGTTTTTAGTATGTACATGTTAACATAGTGTTCCTGTAACTCAAATAATAAAGCATCTTGCTAGTAATAATAGATTGAATAGATAAAATAGATAATGTTCAAAAGTCTCTTATGCTCATTGTGTCTGCATTCATTTAATCAAAAATACAGTTAAAAAAGTCTAACATTGCTAAATATTATTGCAGTTCAACTGTTTATATACTGTTTATATATATATATATATACAATATAACCCTTATACTTTTTTTCAGGATTATTTGAGGATTACAAAGTTCAAAACAACAGCATATTAAAAAATAGAAATATATATTTTTAAAAATCCTTACTATATAAAAATAATCATACTTTTCGCAAACGTTTGAAGAATAGTATACAGTAATCGCAAGTCACCATTCTTTCAACATCAAATTGCTTCTGTCTCCGTTTTCCTTCTTTATCTCTGTGTCTCACTTTCACTTTAAACTGTGTCCAGCTGCAGAACCAGAGCGAGTTGAGGGCGTACTCTGCGGAGAGAGCGGCATTCTTCCTGGATGCAGCTCTGGCAGCACGCAGCACTAGCAGATCAGACTGTAAAGAAGAGAACCGCCGGAATTCTCACATGCTCTTCACCCTACACATTTCCCAGTGCCGCATGGAGAAGAGCACCAAAGCAGGAAGTATGGCTCACTGTGCTCATTTTCATATTTATTTAGGAATAAATTTTATATTTATGACTTAATATATGGTTGTTGTCTATTAAGAGCATAATAGTTTATTTTCAATGTTGATAAGAAATGCTAAAATTATGTTTTGAACCGCCATACCTTAACGTCTTGGCCTTAAAATAAAACAACTTCAAAGTCTATCTACTGAACCTCCACCTCAAAAATTAAGTTATACCACCTTATTACTGTTGGAGAATTCATATCATATATCTTCATGCATCATTAGACTGTTACTGAGGGCGGCCGGTACCTGACTTTTCCATTATCATGCTCTCCATGTTCACAGAGAGTATCAGTTACCTCAATTTAGTCCTGCTGATAACGGCTTCACGAGAATGCTAACAAGAATGGTTAGCACATTTTCATTACTGGGCGTAGCCATCCTGTCAAGTCAGCATGTCAACATTAGAATGATCATTAGTATTGCACTCCCATCGGTGCAACGCTGGCTGGGTTCTGGCCACTGACACTAGCCAGAATAGATTTTAATATGTAATGAGGCTGGAGTCTCTTCTGCAGAGATGTTTATAAAGCCCAGCATGAAATAAGAAGCTCGTTTGCATTCCCGCTCCACAGAGGGTTTCGGTTCTGAGGGCTGGCTTTGTAAATCCTGCCGACGTGAGGTTAATGGCCTCCATCTCAGTGTGAAATAAATGCATCTTCTGTAATGATACTGAATGGATTTTACTCTAGTGACCTACATGGGACTGTAATCTAACTAGCTGTACTTACTTTTATTGCTTGCTGTTTGATGGACTGCCAAGGATATTGAGTCGCCACTTACCTAGCAGAGATCCTATATCTAACTGCTGTCTCATACGGTCCCCTGCAACACTGTGATGTGTAGTACCTGTGGCCTTTTGATGATATGTCTCTGCTTAACGTGCAGAGCAACTAAGCCATTCGTAGGTTGTGTTTAAATGAGATTTTAACAGGCTTTGTATAACTTTTCAGTGTCTGGGAGTCGTAGCCGTCTGCATCTTTTGGATTTGGGCAGTTGTGAGTCTGATTTGAGTCAATCGCGAGATGGAGGGAGAGGCCAGTGTCTGTCATTGGGTGCCCTTGGAAATGTCATTCTAGCCTTGGCCAATGGAGCCAAGCATGTGCCATACAGGTATGAGTTCAATTAATCAATATAAACCAATAGTGGGAGATGATAGATCTCTGTTAATGGTGGTAATGTGTCTCTGAGCACACATCGAGTCCTTGTGATCTGCATCTGCAAGGGTTTCATTCTCACCCTTCTCAGATCAATGAAGCTAATTAGCCAGCCTTGCAGGGAGAGAAGGCAGCCAGGGTGGATCGGACTTGATGTGGGATGTAGGCCTATTGATAGGAATGTGGGTCAGAGAGTAGCAGATTTATGCTGAAAGGAAATTAAGAAATACTCACCGGAAGGTGGGATAGTAAATACAGTTGACGTGTGCAGAGATTAATTAGCAGTTAATCTTTTTCTTTTAAATGTGGCATTCGGAAAATAGCATCCTCCACAACAGAGTAAAATAAAAACATTTTAAATCAGGTCACCAGAATAGTGAGTATTTTCTTTGATTTCCTTTTATTCAAGTACTGTATGATTCATAATCCTCTATTTTAGGACAACCTCTCAATGATGTTAGAGGGAAAAAGGCAGAACGTTGTGAAGCATAGCTTCCTTTTTGGCTAACAAGAATATTTTTTGATGTATAATTCAGAGACAGCAAGCTTACCATGCTGCTAAGGGAATCGCTGGGCAACATCAACTGTAGAACCACCATGATCGCCCACATCTCTGACTCGCCAGCCAATTATGCCGAATCTCTCACCACTGTGCAGCTTGCCTCCCGTATTCACCGCATGAGAAAGAAGAAATCCAAGGTTTGTGATTCAAAATGATGTGCAGTATTCGAATAGAGTATGCTTATGTAGTCAAAGATCTTAAGAAAATAACTGAAGCACTTATTCATGGTACCAATATAATCTTTCTTCAATAAACCTTTCTAAAAGTTTCTTAAAAAAGATGTTTTGGACCAGTATTTATTGTGAAAATACTTAGTAACTATATTATAATAATTTGAATTGACAATAATATTTTCCATATTTTTATATTTAAATATTTAGTTTTTACTTTGGTACAATGACAGCATGACATTTGCTGATATTTGTATCAGTACTTTGTCCACTTTGTCTTCTTGTCTTCATACATTCTACAATAGGTCAGGACTGTCACTTTCCTAAATTACATTTTAGCTTTTATTCATCAGAATCATTCACAATTTATGTAATGATTCATGCATTGTCAGTGAAACAAATGTTACAGTGATAATTTAACTGCTAAATTTCTCAGTGACCTATGTCATGTAATCAACAAATGTAATCAATGCATTTGTTCCAGAGGGAGAACAGCATGTAACCTTTCCCATCACAGAGGCTATTTTCACCATAATTAAGCTGTTTTGACAGAATATATTAATATTTTAAAGACTTAAAAATACTTTAATCTAACTTACGCATAGTATTGACAACTATTGTAGCTTCTCCTTTGGTGTGCACTTTTCCCCTTTGTTGATATTGACATGCTGTTTCATGAAGGAATGTCTATTTTTTTTTTTGAAAGAGCTGTCTGCAAATTAGATATTGAAGTCAGTGTGGTATGTTATTTTGTGCAGTATGCATCAAGTTCCTCTGGAGGGGAGAGCTCCTGTGAAGAAGGACACATCAGACGAAGACCCTTCTACCCTCGGACTGTGGCTCTTGACCCAGACCACCCTGCAATGTTATCCAGTGACCCAGATTACTCCTCCAGCAGTGAGCACTCATGTGATACAGTGATCTATGTGGGGCCTGGTGGGACCCCTATCTCCGATCGTGAACTCAGCGACAATGAAGGCCCACCTGCATTTGTTCCTATCATTCCCTCCCTGAACAAGAAGCGTGTAAAAGAGGGACCTAAATCTGATGGCGATCACCTCAAATGCAACACTTTTGCAGAGTTACAGGAACGACTTGAGTGTATTGATGGCAGTGAGAGTACATCTGTCTTCACCAGTGAAGGAAAGGGCCAACAGACAGCCTCAAAAAGTGGCATGGAAAAAGAATCAGAAGGGGCTTCTGTATCAACCGGGACCACCAAGTGTTCTCTTCAAAAGCCTACGCACATGCAACATGGGACAGCGTCTGAAACTAACACAACTTTAAGACAAGATTCAGAGCCTGTTGTGAGAGAGAAGATTTTTATTAGAGGACCTATACAAAAACCCAATGCTTCTTCATCCTTGCAGACCATCTCAAAAACCGAGGGTGGCTTAGCCACACGGACACCTCCAGTAGGTATGAGCCAGCCAGCCTTAAGGCAGGGAGAATGCAATGAACCTTCAATTACTGACAGATCCCATCACCTCAGTAGAAGTCCTATGGAAGTAAGCCATCTACGTGCTACTCTGAGGAACAGGTGCCTCGATAGAGATGTTTTAAGGACTACAGTTACACTGCAGCAGCCTGTGGAGCTCAATGGAGAGGATGAGCTGGTGTTTACGGTGGTTGAAGAGCTACCTGCTGGTCTGGTTCCAGACAATGGGAGACCATCCAGCATCATTAACTTCAACACAGACTGCTCTTTGCAGGCTCTTGCATCACACTCACGGCCTGTTAGCATTATTAGCAGCATCAATGATGAGTTTGATGCGTACACATGCCAGATGAACAGACCCCAGCTGAACCAAGGTGCTACTTCCAAGTCACAGGAGGAATTTACAGCTGGCCATGCAACTGCACACACTTCACTCAGCCCTTGGTCTTGCAAGAAAAATATTTGTACCACAAGTAGTGATGAGACATTAAAGGGAGTGCGGAAGGGACCAGTCAGCAGCTCCATGATGGATTTACCTGGTGGTTTACACACTGAGTCCTTCTCCCAACAAAGAACAAATAGTCCACTGGGTGACAGTGGAATTTACTTTTCAGATTACGATTCTTCAACTATTGACAAATTGTCCATATCTAAGTGCCCTCTATCTCAAGACAGTACCAAAGCATCCCTCGGTGGTCCAAAGTTGATAAGATCTAATAGACTCATAACCTCACAGTCTGCCCAGGTCTCGTACATTTCTACACTCCCTAGAAAGAGCACCCAAACTGCATCTTCTAGTAGTAGCTACAGCCATGAGCTACAACGCCAAGGTAGTAGAATAGATGAACATTGGACCCACACTAGTAGTGGGATACACTCGGCCAGGAATTCAGAGTTTAGCTCTGGTAGCAAACCACCGAAAAATGGCACAAGTGGGATTCTGTCTAAAAAGACAAGCGGGAATAGCAACAGTGTACCTCGCCCCCCTAAAATGCATGTGTCATCCACATCTCAAAGGGTTGTGGATGGTTGTGAGAAGTCGAGTGTTAAGAAAGGGGACCTGAGCAAGATGCCTCAGCTCAGGAGAGGAGCCACAACTCTTGGCATGGTCTCAGTCCCTTATAGCTCCTCTGAGATGAAATGGGGTAGTGATGCCTCTCAATCAACTGGTAGCCTGAAATTCTCATCCTTAGGAAAGAAAGCTAATGGACAAAAGGGTAGTATGCTCCCTAAGTCTGGAAGTATGTCACCCCCTGCTCCACCTGTGCGAAAGTCAAGCCTCGACCAGAGAACACGCATTTTGTTGTCTCCTAGTGCCTTAAAGTCAGTAGGTAGTGAAGGAACAAGATTGTCTTCCTCCAAAGCATCGGTTTCTGAGGAGGACTTTGATGTTCGAGTTAGAGGGGAATCCTTTAGCTTTAAGTCATCTAGCCTGAAGACAGCTTCTAGTCTCAGATCACATAATGCTAAAGGAGACAATGGAAGGCATTTTGGTAGTCTTATGTCGCTTGAAAGGTCAGACAGTTTAACCTCTGTGGGTTCCAAACCAATAACATCAAGGGAAAACAGTAATGTCAGTATAAGTAGCACTGGCAAATCTACTAAAATTGTACCCAAACCTGGGACACCCTGTTCAATATCTACACCAACCGCTACTTCCCCTCCATCTACTAGTGGAATTTGTAAGCTTGGACAGACAAAAGCTGGTATAACTCCTAGATCTATTGTTGGGAACAAAGGAAAGATCTTGTTGAGTACTGGTTCAAAGACTCTTAGCTCGTCCCCCAAGTTCCTTGCCGTCTCAGGTGCTCGGAACACTAGTCTACCTCCAACTGGAAAGCCCCCAACTCGCTCTGTCACAAGCTCCAATGCTAAGCAAGTAAGGGGCACTGTTATGGGCACAAAGCAGGCGATTCGTGCAGCTAACAGTCGGGTCAGCGAATTAGCAGTTGGTAGCTCTAAGAAACACCTCAGGGGCTCTGACCAAGCAGACGGCAACAATGATGGCAGAACTTCCATTGAGAAACCACTGGCTGCTCCTTTGCCTTCTCCTTACAGCAAGATCACAGCCCCTCGCCGTCCTCAGCGCTATAGTAGTGGCCACGGTAGTGACAACAGCAGCGTACTTAGTGGTGAACTGCCTCCTGCCATGGGGCGCACTGCACTTTTTTATCACAGTGGAGGCAGCAGTGGCTATGAGAGCATGATCAGAGACAGTGAAACCACAGGCAGTGCATCTTCTGCCCATGATTCCATGAGTGAGAGTGGAGTGTCCACGTCCAGTCGAACAAAGGCCTCAAAATCTCCCAAAAAGAGATCTAATGGTGAGTTTCATTGGGAAACCACTCAGGGCACTATTTACTGGTGATCAGTTCAAAATTTATCAGATGGCCTTCAATGGATAGAATGGAAAATAGGTAGTACAGTGAAGGTTGTTCTAATATTTGTTATAATGTTCCTAGACAATGAAATATTTCCATCCTAAAAATGGTTTACACACGTGTCTTAGCCAATTTTTACATCACAGACATCCAGTATAACTGCCCCTGATGATGAGCAGTCATTGGAGACAAATGCGACCAAAGTCAGTCTTCATAAAAGACCATTAATGTTGAACAGTGTGCAATGGCTTTTTCCTAAGATTCCACCAGACCAATAAATATTAGTAAAGCATCCTGTCTAGCCAGTCAGTCTGTTTATTCCAGTAAAATTTATTAATCCCAAGGTTATTAGGCATATCTGGTGTTTAATATGCACTCATCCTAATATAATTTTTTGCTTTAAATCCTGTAACCACCTTTAAGCCTCATATACATGTAAAAGCATGCCAACAAACTCTGCTGTTCATCTCTGGCTCACATGAAGAGCATTATCCTGTGTGACCCCTCCAGGCCTGCAGCGACGCCGTCTAATTCCTGCTCCTTTGCCAGACACCTCTTCTCTGGGCAGGAAGGTTGGTGCAGCAGGCCAGTGGGTCGATCTACCTCCACTGGGGGGTGCTATGAAGGAGCCCTTTGAGATCAAAGTTTACGAAATTGATGATGTGGAACGCCTTCAGAGACGCAAAGAAGGGTTGACAGAGGTAAGAAGACAGTATGTCAAGTTCATTATATGCTGTTTGTTTGCTAATCACAGATTATTTACAAAGTGTGTATCCAAGGTAGTGATCGATTAGATTATTTGCCAAGAAATGCTAAATCATGGGTTAAAATACCTTTTTAAAAAAAGGTTTAAAAAAATGTATTTGGTTAAAAAAGTGTTAGCATGGGGCTAACAGGCTAGTAGAAGTAGAGTAACTGTATTTCCCCAATATATTACTTTTTTTTTTTCGTAAAACAATCACACTATTGATTTTCAGTCCTTTTTACTTTAGTGTTCAGCATGTGGCATCAGTTTTTCATTTATGCTAAGCCTAATAGCATCATATTCTAGCATGCGATTCTGATGTTTCTCTCACATCCAGTGACAAGTACAGTTGTCAGGAATAAGGCTTATCTTTGTGACAATTACTTATGTTGGCTAATTGATTTTAGATTGAACTGATAGGTTTAGTTAGACAGGGATAACTACACTCAAATTTTTTTTTAGTTTTTTGCTCAGTTTACTTAAATTAAAGCTTAAACAACACACATCTTTAGTTTTTTTACCCAGTTGTCTTTTGCACTCAATTGTATTATGCTAAATGAAATCACATTTGTAAAATATTAAGTTAACTTAAACCATTTGTGTTGGGCCTGCACAAATCATTTACTTTGAAACTGGGCAGTGGATTTCTAATTTCCAGCATGCGTGCATATGGATAGATCAGGAGAATAAATGTTGAAATTAAATGCTGTTTCATGTGTTTTTAGTAAAGGGAAAGACCTTTTAAAGTATGTTGTACAGTTATATTTGACATTTAAAAGTTTATGATTTATGTTGATTTTTGTGGTTACCATCATGGTGAACTTTAGACCTTGTTAATGGCTACATGAGCTATGTGCTAATGCCAGTGATGAGGCCATTTTTACTTGATCACTGTATGTGTGTTGCAGATGGACAGAATATGTTTAGCATGTGATCAAGTGCTATGATGTCTGTTATTTTTCCATAAGAGAAAAAAAATGGTAACTAAAAACAAATAAACAAACCAGTTTGTACAGCAACAGCAATGGTTGAATCAACAAGAGTGAATTATGTTCAGGGAACATTCACTGAACATGTCAAATGAAATTGTTTTGATCTCATTAAATTAGCACGAATTTTAGTCATCTGTACAATTAACTTACTTTAAGTTCAAATAAATCAATTAAAATGAATGGAAATCGGTTTCATAATTTTAGTAAGTTAGCTTTTTTTTTTTTTGAGTGTTATGTTATAGGACAGAAAGAAGTTAGATTAGCTAAGATCTTGCCAGAGAGAGCATGAGATGTTAAAAGAGATAGAAGGAGAGAGAGCATTGGGGAGAGGTCAGGGGTGCCTGTGATGAATGAGGTGTGGCTCCACAATCTGTGGCCCGCCTGATCGGTCTTTATAGCCCACTCCACACAGAGCGTCTATGGGTCATTAACCGTTTCTCTGTGAGTTTCTAACCCTGATCACACAGGCAATTGTGTGGAGAAGACGAGAGGAAAAGACATTAACTCAATTGAATGACGCTCTGATTTATTTTCAATTAAGAAAAAATGATCTCAGCTCACATATTAGAGTCTGGCCGTTTGCTCATTTAGGCTGTTCACCCTCTTGTTTTATGTGAATCTGTATGAGTGTGGGTAGGAAGTTGTATAGCTACAAAGTTTATTTATGTTTTGTGAAATTAAATTCCGTTTGCTGTGGTCATAACATAAAAACTCAAATGAGTTTTTCTTTATCTGTAATTGACAAACCTGAGATATTTGCAGATAATAAATTGTATTTCCATTTACTTTGTACTGACCACCTGGTAGTGACACAATACACTTGATAGAAGGAGGGTAATCTGTACTGTAATTCAACCTTTCAGTGACAGGTTCCTTTTGAACATGATCTTTCTTTTTAATCCCTGAAGCAAACGTGCTTCTAGAAGTCCAGCGAGCGCTCAACCTGCATGCTAATTTTATTTTCAGCTTGGCCCTAATTAATCTGACCAAAGGGCTGAGGACCTAAATCCTCTGTACAGGTTACGAGCATTAAATCAATTCAGCTTAAGACATTGCACTTTAAATCAGCCTTGAGCTCGGCCACACATTGTCTAACAGGTGCTAGGAATAGGTGCAGGAGGTTTGTGGGTGACTGTAAGCAACTCACACTGCTGTTCCATACTTGCAGGGTTTGCAGTACTTTAATGCTCGTCTTAGGATGCTGGAGAAGAGGCAGCAGCAGATCAGGGAGTTAAGAGCCAAGCATGAGAAGCTGAAGAAGGAGCTAGATGATGCCAAGACTCGTCTCATGCTGGACCCCAGCAAATGGATGGGAGAATGTAAGTGTATTATTGTTTAATGTCAGGATTTTTCAAACTTTTTCCATTCAAATGAATATCAAATGATGACCTTCATTTATAAAGGACACCCTTTTAAAGTATTGGAAAATGTGTATTTTGTTGTGTGACCCATATATGCTGGATTATATCCAGAATTAAATCCAGCATTAAATCATGATTATATCCAAAATTATACATTTTATTGGTACTGCTCTAAATCCAAAGCAAATAATGAATAATATATTTACTTTAGTTAGTACATACAGTGTCTTTTTATTGTTTAAAAAATAGGACTGCCAATAGAACAAAATAAATGTGATTAATCTCATGATTTCTGACTTTAAAAAGCTGATTTAACAAGTTTACAAGTTAATGTGCTATTTTTCTGCTGATCCCCTTTGACCTCAGTTTAAAAGCCTCTAATTTATGTGACATTGAAAATTATCAAGTATCACACAAAAATATTATGCACATTTTTTTCAACTTAGTGGCATACAGTAGTATACCTGCTACAAATTTCACAAGCTTTTAGCCAGAAAGACTTTCTTTTACCATTTTTACTGTGACACTCTACCATGCATCAAGGTCAGGAATGATTAATTTTATCATGCATCTCACACAGCATAAGTTTCCCAGTAATGTGATGTAGACTAATGGCTCCCTTTATGACTTTAATTTAAGTGTTTGAACTTAGTGCCAAAGGATTTACAAGAAAATGCTGAGGTAATGGTGCATTCACAGAAATGTCTTGAGCATTGGCTACTTTGAATTGGTGCCTGAGACAATGTATTACATTAATGGATCACATTGGCTTGCTAGAATATTCTCTGTGAATGTAAACTGTGAAACAATTTGTTGAGCTTATGTAATTGTAATTCTCTTTCACCTTTGCTGCCTTCAACGCTTAAACTGTAAGAGCTAACTCTGGACACAGACTTTATAACAATGACTCGGTTTTATAATAATATTTCAGGATTTTTTGCAAATGCAATCATTTTATTAGTACTGTTTACTCTACTAAGAATAAAAAAGAAAACTGCCAGCAGCAAAGCAAGCTCTGCTGATTCTGTATGTTTGTTTTATTCTGTATTTGAATTACAACTATCGCAAAGCACCAATACAACAACCTTGATACTGCGAGGTATCTGTCTCCACACTTTTGCAAACAGTATGTGGCAGAAATACCTCAGGATGTAAAGGAATAATGTAGAGAAAACAGCAGGCACTTGGAGAGGGAGTGAATATGCGTGTTTGTGTGTGTTCTTGAATCAATAAGGTATTATTTTTCTCTTTTGCAATCACTACCTGCCCACTGGCCAGGTGATGTTTACCATTCATGTGAGACTGCTGTCTTGGGTAAAGCTGTGATTTGGACTGTCATGCTGTATAAATCAGCCCCTCTTTAGAGCCTAGTAAAATGAGGATGGTGTTTCTGCAAGCCCATCTCCCACAACAACCAACCATCACATGTGGAGATGTCTCAAATGATCTATCTACTATCTATCTATCTAGCTACAGCTCCTCCTATACTTATATCTTTATACAATAATGTGGCTTCTATGCGTGCAATTATTTTAGAGATTGCTTGACTTTTATATTTATACATTTTTGAATTAAAACTGTATTTAAATTATTACATTTAAATGATTATGCAAATGCCTGGCTCTCACTACAGGATTTTAAGCCGCAATTTAGCCCTCCCGAGAAACAGAGCAAAAATCTTGTCGAGCACCGTGATCGGTCCCAATGTTCGGCTCGGATTATCTGGTGATCTAATGTGAGGTGTTCACCGATGGAACTTTGCACCTCCCAATCTGTTCGCGCACAAATTAGGGCCACCTAACATGTTTGATATTTACGATTTACTTTCACAATAGCCATTGTGTGACCACAAAAGAGCTGCTTTAATGGCTCCATTAGATAGTTGAGATGGAGTTGTGTGGACACGAATGTCTCAGTAATGTATCAAAAACGTATCATAACCGTAAAGACAAAGAGAAGCGCTGGAGTGAAATTATCATTACAGAATGCTGCTAGCTAATGTAAACATCACTAAACTATCAATGACGATCTGCTGCTTGAGATCACGTGAGGCCTTAGTCTGGCATGATTATCTTAATAATACCTTATAGTGTGTGATGCCACGATGTTGAAATCTTGTAATGTGTGCATGTTTAAGATTTGAAGAAAGATCATTTGCAAAGATTCTCCTGGCTTAAGTTTAAAAAAAAATGTTATGTTTACATTTATCACCCTTTTTCCATTAGTTGATGTGGACCCAGATCTGGACCAGGAGTCGCACGACTATCTGGAGGCTCTGGCTCAGGCCACAGGAGACCTGGAATTTTGTGTCAACCTATGCAAGTCTCGTGTGATGATGGAAACCTGCTTCGATATCGCTGTGCCCACGATCCCAGGACAAAGTGGACAACAGGAAATGGAGGTCTAGAGAAAACAAAAGAGGACATTGTTTGGCAAATAGCTGTTATGGCAAGAACGTGGGTGTTTTTTTTCTGGGGTTGAGACTGTCCAACAAGTGAAGACATTGATTGAGCATGGTTAGAAACTTCCAGAAATGCTGAGTAACAAAGACTGAAAACAACAAGAGCAAGACCCTGTCCTGAGAAACTTCACCAGGAAGTGCCTTAAACCAAAAAACATAAATAAAAAAAATCCCACGAACTATCTTCGTTTTATGATTGGTGCTAGTATTGAGACCAACTCTCCCAAGTACACTTTGAAAAACAAAGTATTTTGCATTGCAATGCAGTGTATATTGTATTTATAAGAGCTACAGTGTGTAAAATATAGTTTTAAGTATTAAACACAATAAAAACTCCCATGCTATTGCCTTTTCTAATATCTAAATGACCACAATTAGAAATCTTTTTTCTGCAACATGATGCAACAACATGCTTGCCCCTGACAGATGTGATGTCACTTGATTGGATAAAGATGCTGAAGCAGTGGCACTGTACAGTCACTGCATACTGATTGGCTCTCTGATACAGATCTACTACTTTACCTGATTGGTGCAGCTGGTGGCAAATCAGAAATTAGAGCTTGTCTCAAACACTTCTCAGGACATCAAACCGAAGTGAGTTTGTTCTTATGAATTTCAGTGTGTGCTGTATGCGTCATACTGTAACGTATGCATGTGTCTGTTCTTCTCTGATCATGCAACATCCAGCGTTAAGCTGGTTTGTTTTAACGTGGTAAACAAATTCACTCTATCTACCTGAACTTCAAAAGATTATGCCTTTTTTCACTGAAAATGAATATGTTCAAATATACAAACAGCTTTCATCTGGTGACAATATCACAGCACAGGACCTTCTCCTCACTGTGTCCCGTGATTTATCTTCAGCCTCTAATGTTTGAGGATTTTTGTTTGTCATGTTAATCCTTCAAGTGTCTCTGGAGAGAAGTGTGACTGCTGTTTCTCATAAAGAAACAAATAGAAGAGATTATTGGGATTTGCAAGGGTTTGAAGTAGAAAATATGGCTATTTTTTTACATCTTAAAATTCTTTCTTTGTTTATGTTGTTGAATGATTCTTTATTTAAACAGAGGAAAAAGACTCAGGCTTTTTTTTCTCCAAGTTGCTGCATGATATTTTCTATTTGGTTTTTGTAAAAGTTATTAAATTTTTTTCCCTCTTTGTTTTGTATGTTAGTCTGTGATTTCTACTATTAATTTAAGTTGAGCAGATTTGCCAAGCATTTAGACTTTTTCAATGTCTCTGACATGTTATCAGTGTTCCTGCTTTGTATTGTACAGTTTTTTATCCTTTTTAAAAACCATGTAAAGACTCCTAAGTTTGCATTAACATAAAGTTATGATTAAAAAGAATGTTTCCTCTTTATAATTCTTTGTGTGGATATTTCATTTAAAAGACCATTAAGAATTCTTCTGTTATATAGGCAAGAGTATAAATGAAATAAAAATATTTTTTATGTAAATAAATGTACAACTGAATGAATTTCATATTTCTTTTTTTTTAAACAAAGCACAATGCCACTTTTAAAAAACGACATATTTGTGTTTTATATTTTATTTTATATTTATAATAAGAAATGTGGCTTGTTCACCAAATTAGCTTATTTGAATGATTTATCAAGGATCATGTGACACTGGAGTAATGATGAAAATTCAGTCTTGCCATTACATGAATAAATATATTAAAACAGTGTATATTTACTGTATTTTTAGACACAGACATTTTAAACAGTAGCGTATTATATAATAAGCAGTACAAGTTACTAACCATATGAACAAGATCATATTTCACATGTGCAGGAGAAGAGACTGTGTAAAGTAACGGCGACTTGACATTAAAGAAGTCGTCCACTGTGGACTTGTTACATTATTACTGGTCACAATAGGGCTGATGAAAAGATGGTCCAGCACAGATGGCTGGAGCCAAAACAAATTTGAGAATTTGATCATACCATAGATTGATCTTCATAGGTTTTCAGCTTTATTAATGATGGTTTACTGAGCTGCAAAAGGCCCAACAGGGTAAAACCACTGAGTGATTCCATTGGTGGCTTATTCCACCCGCTCTCTCCTGTTTTCCTCAGCAGATGGTCTCATCAAATGGATGGAGCTGTTTTAATCAGTCTCTCTGAAGACATCTAATCGTTTATGTCATAATGTGTCACTGAGAGTCACCAAGTGACCCTGGCAAATTTGCTGACTAGAAGTACCGAATCTGTTCCCACAGAAAAACCTGCAGAACTTGATCAACCGTCATTCCTAAAGTTCTGCACATCCCCCGATTGTTGGTCTTCAGTGAAAACCTTTGATTGCGTCTCATTCTGTATCTGTCTTCCTCTGTTCATTACATACATGGATGGGGGAGGGCAGGTTCAAAAGCAGACAGTCCAACCCCCAGGCTTTGAATGTGATTGAGTTCTCCATCACCCTGTGAATATGTGCAACAGAAATGGACAAAATGGAGGTGGAGTATGTGGTATTTCAATTTTCAATTTCAATCTTTAGACTTCTTGCATTTATATTGAAAAATACAATGTAGAGAAAAATGCATGAATAATTTTATAAGGCTGAAACATTAGGCAAATATCAGTGTGTATATGTGAAATAAGTGGTTTTATTTCATTAAAAATGCTCTATGAGACGCTGTTTGACGTCACTTCTGCTGACATTTCATGTAAATACAAAACAAAACAGAGCAAGCTCCCCTTTCCCCCCATTGATTCTGTAACTGCCGTGAATACGAAAGGTGGTGCTAACCCAAGAGAGACAGCGACAGAGCTAACATCAAGCTAACGTTGTCATGTCTAAATAAAAATAAAATAAAAATAAAAAACTTGCCACTTGAGCATCGGAGTTCTCTCCACTGTTCAATTGAATCCCCAATGTAAATCCGGGTCTTGTTTTGTTTCTTCTCGATTTCTCTTCTCGCCTTATATTCCTCCAAGCGTCTTTTTCTTCGGTCGTGCCTCAGCCATTTTCCAAAAATAATATACAGTATTCAGCTAACCCACTCTCAGATTCACTCTGTACAATCAACTCTGTCTATTATGTGCACGCGCATTAACCCCCACCTCTTCTTGCTGATTGGTTGGCCATAGTTTGTTATTTCTTTGGTGCACATCCTGTGCCCATAGTGTTTGTTTTAAAAATTGTAGCCTTTGGTATTGCAGGTTTTTTGTGTTGTGCTTATTTGTGCTATTTTCTTTTTTGCATTGTTTGTTGTTGTTTATTTTTTTGTGTTTTGCTTTTAAATTTCTTTTTTTCAAGCAAACAGTCATTGTTTTTGTTTTGTTTTTTTCTTTGCCTTTCATTCTATGTTGTTTTTGTCAATTTTGTTTTGTTTTGTTTTTGCTTTGCCTTTCTATTCTGTGTTGTTCTGTGGGTTTGATTTTGTGTATTTTGTTTTCCTCTGTGCTTCGTTTTATGTTTTTTGTGTGTTGTGTTTGTTTTGACTATTGAGTTTGGTTTGATGCTTGGTTTGTGTTTTGTTTAGCTTTTTAATGTTGCTAATATTTCATGAAAAAGGTACATGCATTTACTTTTGTTATGCAAGAATACTTGTTCTCAACACACTGCTTTCTATGATGATTGAGGCTTCTGTGACACCTTCATTGGGGAGCTGAAGCAGTGAACCAAGCAATGGGAAGTCATTTGCTATGAACAAGGCTTATTTCCTGCAATGACAGGTCCAAACTGTGAGTATGTATTGGTGAATACAGTGTGATTGGCACATAGTAGTGACAGGGTGATGTATCTTTCTTTTACTGGCACATTGAAATGTAAGGGTGAATAGTAGCAGGGTTAATTGCTCCTTGTTGTGAGGAGCCAATGTGCCGCCTGTCACGCCTATTGCATTAATCCCATCATAGGCAGCGTATGCCCATCAAATACATGGCAACGGTTGCTGTGGCTCCCATTTGCGAGTATAGCCTTGCATAGCCTACGGTAATTGTTTTCAAATTCATTTTTAGTTGTTGTGTAGACTGCTAGGATATTTTCCTTCTTTGTACATGTACACCACTTTGTGAAAGAACAGACATTTTGGGCTACCAGCTAAATTGAGTGAAATGGTTTACTTTAGCAGCATTTTACAACAGAGCAATATCGTACAAACAAGCACTCAAAAAATCCCACAGCCAGAAAGGTAGAGAACACACATTTAAATCACAGAAAGCTGTTTATGCCTTTACAGTTTGAAAGATATTTTCTCATCCCGGGAGAGGAGACTATATATCATTTTTACTGTTTGTTATGCCTTGCGAGCTCAGATGAAATGGGGTTTATTGACTCATTTCAGAGCAAATTAGCCTCTGCTCTGAAGATAGCCTGGAGCTATCTATTTTTTCCCCATCCTCAAACTGAGTATTTGTGCAGATTTCCTCTATCTTAATTAAACTTTGTCATATGACCTCTACTAAAGTGTTTGTGTCAATTAGCTGTCAGCTGCTTTAATGGCACAGTTCATGCAGGTCAGGATCAGCATATATTTCAGCAAATAGCAACAAGCTTGTACTGGTTTAATGTAAAAACAAGCAACAGGCAAGTATGCCAGCAAACGATTTAAGACAATATTTCCTAATCTTTTTCATCTTACATACCCTTACATGCCTTCAGTAGGCCTTCTGGCTTTTTGAAGGGATTTTTAATAATGTTGCCAGTTTAATATACGCAGTATAGAAAGCAGAAAGTATAGGAAGCAGAAACACTGATTTCCCTGCCTGTTTCTTTAAATGCAAATAAGCTTTTGTGCCTGGCCTCCTTTTCTAGAAAAGAGCT
Source organism: Enteromius unitaeniatus (assembly GCA_032359435.1). Taxonomy (NCBI): domain Eukaryota; kingdom Metazoa; phylum Chordata; class Actinopteri; order Cypriniformes; family Cyprinidae; genus Enteromius; species Enteromius unitaeniatus. Next base: position 10,438,002 of record JAUMHI010000065.1, read on the forward strand.
GCCATTAAAGCTTTTGATCTTGATGATAAAGCGGTTTTCTTGTTTATTGCACTGAAATCATGCATTTTAAATCATAATGCTTTAAACATCTGATGTATGGGTTTCTGAATGGATACATCCAAAGCACATGGACAGAAAGCGTTTGTCATGTAAGTACTAAGTTCAAATTCACACACAAGTTTACGTTAATACACGAGTTACAAAAACAGTAGGTTATGCGTGTGAAGGTAAACAGCTGAGAAAGAAATCATATGTCTATGTTAGATCTGTGTTGCAGCGCTAATATACAGTTTGCATATGTCAACTTTAAATAAATTAAATCTGAACCATTCTTACATTTCTTTGACTATTATTTAAGTAATTTAATCATATTAAAGTAAATAAGAAGTAGCAAATATGTTATTTGAGCACATGAGCTGTTTTTCAGCTTCACTAACATCTGTGTTAAAATCAAGAATCAATGTGAATGCTTTAATTTGCGCATGCACCAACTGTGATGAGTGTACCTGTACACAATGAAGCACAGCAGACCACTGGCAGACCCAGCCTGAGAGCACTTATTCTTGTCTCCTGTCAGTTTTGCTAATCTACATCCAATTCCCTTGCCAGCTCACCTCTGACCTTTGTGTGTACTTTGGGGGCATGTCTTGTATATTTGTGCCATTTTAGTAGCACACAGTGGAGCTTCTGTTTTATCTCTTCACCCTTTCCCTTCACAATGCTGTATTTCCATGAATATGGATGGCATTTGATTCTAGCTCATGTCATTAATGTGTCAGGATTGTGTGTAAATCACATAGCCGTAAAACACAGTACTTTGATAAGCATTGTACATGGCACCGGTTTGATTAAAAAGCCTGGGTCATTAAAAAGCACATGAAATAAAAGGTCTGAAACTAAATAAGGCACCTTGTTGTGGCTGTAAAGCTGTGAGCCATATTCATTGCTGCTTTTGTGTGATTGGGTGGGAATGTTGCTTTAATTACTTGCCTGCAATTATTGTTTGATTTGGGTTTGAATGAACTTGTCCAATCAAGTTTTTTTTTCTTACAAGGAGGTTCACTGATTGCCTTCATGATTTGGTCTTAATGTGTGACATTAATTGAATTGTAACTGAATTTTGTTGCTTTTGCTGATCAGCATTATCTTTACAGATTGTCCTTTTCTTAATAACAAGGTCTAGCGGTTACAGATTGATAAATTGCAGTTTATTAGATTTTTATTATTACTGAAAATAACTGGATTTGTGTTTTCATATGAATTTTAAAAACTGAACCACCAGTAAATATAAAACCACCAGAACTGACGTACTGAAATCTCCTCTTTCCGTGAAAGCTAAAATTTATTAAATAGTATACGTGTGCATGCACTGGTTTACTTTATCCTTCTCTATAAAATGAGGATAGGCTTTTGAGTTTGCGGTTTTAAATCTGTGGATGATTCCCACATTGGAGCCATTTCTTGTTCCAGCCCATTTACCATGATAATGTCTTTCGTATTGGAATGGAAAAAGCTGCTCTCACATTGAAACCCACTGGGGTCCTCGAGACATAAACATGCTTGGACAGACTGAGGAAGAGGAAGAAAATCCCTCAAATGGCTCTCAGGATCCTCAAGGTGGAAAATGTGGCTCCATCTGAAAGAGAACAAGGTCAAATCTGAATGTTAAAATTCCTGCATTTTACCCCAAGTATACCCCAAGTTCATTCGTAGCTCTTTTATGTTATATCCTCTTTCATTATTCATTCTTTTTCATTCTTCATTTTATTCTTCATTCAGAATTTAGTTTTTGTTTTGTAAAGTATTGTAAAGCTCTGTATAGAATATAGATGTTTTTTTAAATGTCCTTAACAAGGACATAACCTGTGTGCATTTAAAAAAAAAAACAATTCTTTGCAAAAAAAGTGTAAAATGCTGCAGCAGTTAAAGCTTTGTAAAATCAAGGCCCAATTTCTGTGCCTGAGGTCAATTGTGTAGACAGACTTCTGCCTCAGATATGAAACAGAGCCATGGATCTGAGGAATCTGCAGGGCCTGTCACCATCCAGGGGTCTTGAGTATCACAGCCTCCTAAACCCAGGCATGAGTAGAAAAAAGATGGATTTTATGGTTTTAAAAATCCGCCCGATGTCTCTTCAATCCCAAAGTTCAAATGCAGTTTCTCTGCAGGGGGTCTGTGGAGACATTCATAAAGCGTTTCTGTTTCCAGAAAGGCGGCTTTGTTTCTGTTCAAAGACCTTGAAAGCATGTTATATTTATAAGACTTGGCGGATTGAAATGAAGGCTAAACTGTGACAGGAAAAGGACTGAGGACAATGTGGGAAATGGCAAGTGTCATTTCCTTCCTAGTGTTTCTTTTATTCTCTTGCTGACCTCCTTGGCAATTACATGACCTCTTTTACACATTGGAGTGCATAAAACTGCTTTTCTTAACTATTCTTTTATCTGAAAGAATTGGCTGCCTAGTCTCAAAACCTTCAGGACAGTCGATTACAGTGACCTATAGTCTGAAGTGCCTTTTCCCTGGCAAGTCATATTGTATTCTTGCATTCATGAAGTTATGAAGGCCTTCATTTCATGTGCTAAATTGAGTCTCATAGAACAGCAGATTTTAAAATTAACATTATAGCTAGGTCAACTGAACTGATTGAACTGAATGATTGAAATTATGATTGTTGTTGTTAATTGTTTTCTGGATATTTTTATTATTTTAGATTGATGTAATAATAATATTATGCAAATGAATAAAAATTTATTAACTTATTTATTAAGTTCATTAGGTCAGCTTCTACCCCCATTTAATAACATCTGCTTTAAATTACTTCATGCTATTGTAAAAGTTATTTAAGTTAAAATACAAAACATTATACAATTGAAATTCACTTTAAATTGCAGTAGTGAGCTGCTGTTATGTCAAGCAGCTTTAAAAACAAACAAACAAAATAACTGTTATATGAGGGAAATTACTATACTGACAGCAGTCTTGGTACCGCCTTCTGGTACTGCTGGAAAATCGATAAGGTTTTGCTGTTCCGAGTGCTGCTCTGAATTACAAGAAGCTATTTTTGATTTGAACCTGTACATCATTGCTGACTTTGAAGGAGCAAGACCCAAAATGACACCAGGGCGAGTAAATATATGCTCAGAAATGACAGTTTTAAGAACCAGTTGTGACTTCTGATAGGTGTAGTGTCACTCAGTCCCCTTCACGCTCGGGCTGTCTCGACACCGTATTGATTTGGGGACTCCTCTTAAGTCATCATTATCCACGGTAAATGCCTCGGTCACTGGGTGCATCTTGCAGTGAAGCTGTGAGTGATATTTGACCTTACTTTGCCAAATGGTTTTGTGCTAAGAAACTTTAGTCCAGTTCTATGTAACCAATCTTCTTGACATCCAGCCCGAGAAGCATTTATTATAATCTTCATATTGTCAGACCCAGCAACTGGACCCTAAACAATGTGTAAATGCTGCTGCACCTGCATTGATTCTGTCTTTCTAGTGTGACCCAAACAGCACCAGATTTGCTTGTTTTGAGTCTGTATTGCCTCAGAAGATGCCCTAACAGGCACAAAGGAGCTGTGACTGAGAAGATAAGGCAACCATTACCCGCCACGTTCCACTGAGCCATGAGGCTTTTGCATTCAGGACACGGCTGGCCATCCATCCAAGCGTCCTTTTCGCCTGATGTTGTGCTGAAATAGATTCCCCTGTCTCCATCCCCCTGCACCTCAATTATCCACTGCAAGGAGGATTGTGCCGATGAAAAGAGAGAAGAGAGAAAAGCGGAGAGTTTTCATACACACTGAAAGATTCAGCTCCCGCCTTGAGCTCCGATCAATCCTGGCTGCTTTCCACGTCTCCCAGACAGCATGTTCTCACATAGGGCAGGCCTGTCAATTGCCAAGACAGCTTTAGTGAGGCTTGCATTTGCTGCCCAACTGTAGCATGAGCAAACAGCTTGAAGAGCAAAGGAGAAATAATTTATGAAACAGTGAAAGTCTCTCGGCATTAAAAACAATGAGAGCCTGGGCCTTAACTTACATATAGCTGCCCCATAAAGTGCCTCTCAAAAGTGTTTGGACGTTGAAATCTAAATGAAAAATGTAAGAACTGAATTGCATAATATCTAACTTTCATTTTCATGATCCCTTGTGCAGATTATGGGAGTAATTTCCATTAAACAATATATTACTGAAAATTAACACAATGGAAAACAAAACATTTTTTGTTTACAAATGTTAGTGGAACGTTTTCATAGTGAAAGTGGTGAACTGTTCTTGGAAAAGTATGAACTTGAGGTGAACTGACTTCATACGTTTATTCAAAATTACTTGTAGTAGTTTTAGAAAAACCTAAGAAGAAAAATTACAGCATGATTCAGGTATTGCTTGGGTTGTTTCTAATGCAATGGCATTTTTCTGTGTCACTTAAGTACACAATTACACTTTAAAGCCACTCTATTTCATTGGTGACATAAAGTACATTACATAAAGGGCAGCCAGAGTCAGAATAACTTGATTTGGGGAGAAATGAAAATTGTCTGATTTTATTTAGAAACTTAAGTTATGACCATGCAAAAAAATGCTTTGTTTCAAGATGATACGCGATATGAAATCTATATGCAAGCAAAATGTAATATACTGTAGCTCCTGGATTGGTGTGAGAGCATTTGTTTTTAAAGCAGGTTGTGACATCACATTCACTGCAGCAGTACTGGACCCCCAAATACTGCACTCTATAACACAGTGTGCAGTGATACAAGCTCACACAGTCTCAATCTTTTGTCTTTATGCACCGTCAGTTCATATAAAGCAGGGGCATTTTTGATGCATGGCAAGTTTAGGAGTCAGCGAATTATGAATGACGTACAGATAGAGATGATTTTTTTAGTTTTTTTTGTCCTGAATTGAGGTACTTGGAATCTACTGAAAGAAATATACACTGTGTAGTTTTTTTTTATTGTTTAATTGAAATGTACTAATAGTTGTGCAAAAACCATACTTGTCTTACTGTTTTTTAATGTAAAAGACGTGTTAATATAATAATTGATAATATTGATACCCTAATGACTGTCACGGTTGTTGTAGTAGGCAATAGGCTGAGACGTAGCAGTGAAATATAACATGAACTTTACTTGAATCAATAGACAAAAAACAAAGAACTACACACATCCATTAAACCTCGACGAATCCACAAGATACAAGACAAAACACAAAGGCTTAAATACACATGAGGGAAGTAGTGGCAGGTGAGGAACACAGGTGGGGCGGATAAACTCATTAACTTAACAAGAACAGGAACATGACCAAATAAGGAAAAACGAAACCAAAACGTAACTGTGACATGGAACAATGACATAAACGTAGACATGACAATGATCTTAATATAAATGTAAATTTAGTATGTATACATTTCATTTCCAATAACTTTTTTTCTTATTTTGTAGACTATGATGGACATGTTATTTCTCAGAATGCTTTATTTAACCCTAAAATCCTTTGTTTTTTGTTGCAAGTCACATATTTTGTAGTCTCAGCCTCAGACATCACGCCTACAGAACATTGGTCAAATGTCTAATGCATATAGCACACTTATCTGAAAACACTTCTGCAGCCTCATTTATAAAGCATGCATACACACAAATTTAATCTTAAAAAATGTAATCACAGTGTATCTACGCTTAAATCCTCATATTTAATAAAAAAACGCCTTTGACTTGGAAAAGTGCTTAGCATCACGTCAGGGTCTGAGAAGACGTACGCACTTTTTATTTTCAGAATACTGCAGGTTTTGGAAAATGTTGCTGTTGTTGCATTTTGCAACAGTTCTAAATTATGATGATTGTGATATTGTATATGTTTAATGACATTCATTAGGAGTCGAGAGCTGAAACCATTTATTTGCGCTTTAAGTTTATCATTTGGAATACATAGATTTTACATCTGAAATAGAGGCGCACATGCGTTTTCCATTTATATGTTTATTTTATGAATTGCTGATGGGTGTGTGTGATGTTCTTTAACATTCCACCGGGCAACAATGATGGCAATGACGCGACACTCCCATACGAAAGAGTAAAGCCATCATGCTTACAGCTGTGACAATGAGCTCTTAAAAGGATCAACTAATGCTGGATATTCAAAAAAAGTTGAAGTATGTAAAGTTTGCGGCTTAAAAGTTTTACACACTGTCATTGTGGCGACATTTCCACGCCCCGAAACGTGACACTGAATGAAACAAAATGCTATTGGCTGTTTGATTGTTTGATCAAACGGCCTCATGGGCAGGCCTTGACCAATGAATGCTTCCATGTATTCCAGACATTCAATTGTCAGTCTGAAGGTTTGGCTACATATTTTGTGGCACTAATTATTATATTCAGGGTTGAATGACTTCAATTGGTTTAGTCTGTGAATTCACGGGTGGATCACATTCAGGTTTCAGGGGGAGGCATGCATGTGTCGTGGTCAATACGACACTGGTCATTTAGCTCAAGAACTCAAGTTAAATTAAGGTGACACACTGACTCTTTGAGGATAGGAAGAGGTTAATAGTATGTGATGGCTGGTGTACGTTACTGCCACTTTCTATTCTCACTCGGGGCATGTTTCATTATGTTTTTAATTCCACACGATAAGACACTATTTATGATAAGACTGAATATGAATTGTGATTGTGTTTTGACCATGTTCTGGACATTTAAAGCTTTTGGTCCTTAAAACCTCTCATTATGTTCCACTGATCTGGATATGGATCTCAACTACTGTATGATTACTCATTAGAATAATGCATAACATATTCTTAAATCCTTATTACGGAACTCAGTCCACTTTAACTAAACCAGCAGTTAACTGAAGATAAGCTTTAGTTCATATAAAAACTTATTTACACTAATTGAAAGAGCACATGAATGTATGCTGTTTTACATTGTGGAGTGGACTTGAGTCCAGAGCAGTCTGATGTAATGATAATGACAAGAGGAGTAATTGGATAGCAGAATCTAATCAAGGCCTATTTCTATAAACTACTGCAGCGTGTGTATGAAAAAATCTGACCCCTGGGTTAAACAGAAATGCCAATATCTATTCACATGCAAGTCTCTTCAAAGCCAGTCATTGGAAATATGATTTACCACTGATTAATTCAGTATAAGGGTGTTATGAGATAATCAGCATCTGTCCAGGATCCAGCACGTTTAATTATTTTGTTCACATGGTTTTCCTCTTAATGCCGACTTTACACAGGACAGGTAAAGTATTTCTCACTTTTACTTGTAGTATAATATGTCCAAAGGATCTTGTTCATTTACATTAATATGAAATATTCTGCGTATTTTCATACTGAACATGTCTTGTATTCCCGGCAAGGTCAATTTGGAGTAATTAATTCACCTCTCAGTGAAACAGATCATGTAGTCTATAGACAGTAATGAGGTTAGGTTCTGCTGATTGCTGCTGGCTGGAGCTGTGTGCTAATTGCATTGCACCATCCGGCTGTGTTTCCTCTGTCTCCGCTGACAGTAAACTGAATACATCACTATGAAGTCTAACTGTTTACAGAAATAGTTTAAAATAGTTTATCATCTTATGATTTCTGAGGTAATAATTAGGGCTGTTAAAGTTAATTAAATAAAGGAGGATATTGTCAGATCTTTTGCAGGATAATTTGACTGTTTTATTTCTAAAGTTACTTCACAGAGTTTTTGTAGTATATACTTTTAATCAATTTATTTTACTTTTCATCCCATAGGGTCTCTTAACTACTGTAGTTGATTATTAGCATGCATGTACGCATATAGGCATTTATTTAAAGGTTAGTTCACCCAAACATTCTGTTGTTGTTACTCACCCTCATGTCGTTCCAAACCCATAACCCGTCTTCAGAACACAAATTAAGATATTTTTGATGAAATCAGAGAGCCAGCTGACTCTCCATAGACAGCAACACAACTGAAATGATCTCAGATCCATAATAGCGCAAAGCTGAAGTTGAGCCATTACCAATGTTTTTACTTCGTTTGTACTTCGTTTACTTCATTTCAGTTGTATTGCTGTCTATGGAGGCTCAGATAGTTCTCAGAATATATGGAAAATATTTTGTTTTCTGAATGATGAACGGATGTCTTATGGGTTTGGAATGACATGTGGGTGAGTAATTGATGACAGAATATTCATTTTGGGGTGAACTAACCCTTTAATAGTAATTGAGCATTATATTAATACCTTACTCTACATCCCTAATCCTACCCAAACTTAACAACTACCTTACTAAATATTAATAAATAGAAAATTAGGAAATTATTGAGGGGAAAGTTGTTATTAATAGTGAATTAGTTTTCCCTGCTCTAAAGTATTACCGTAAATATTTTTACTAACTTTACTTGTATGGCCTCATGATTTAATGAATCAACACAGTTTCTATTCTCATGGTTGTTCTTATAGTTTCTTTGTCTTAAATATGTATTATATAATTTTTGCACCACTAGTGGCACCAAACAAAATCGAAAAAATAATCACAGTTTTATGTAACAATAACCTGTGTTACATTTCTCGGATTCGCAGGCAATTTCACACCAAATTTACACTGCACAAACAAACAGATTGCAATTGAACACAATCACACACTTCATCTTT
>JAUMHI010000065.1:10446736-10477823 GCA_032359435.1 Enteromius unitaeniatus
AGTTTCATGTATTGTGTTCGCCCGTGTTATGCGCTGTTTGCTGCCTCGTCAGCTTTTTGTTTCCCGTGTTTCTGAGTTTAATAAATGTTTAAAGCTGAAGCTCCGTGTCCTTCCGCTCCTTTGCTCTGCTGAGAGCGCGAGCTCACACGCACACCACAGCGAGCCGCGTGTGTGACAGCTGAATTACTTCTGCAATATATTGGATTATCTGGTCTTGAGTCTGAGTTATTATCTGAGTATTGAGTTGTATTAGTGTAATTCCTGAAAGACCTTATCGTTTTCAGTTCATAATTGTAAAATGATTGAGGAACAAAGCTAAATATATTCTCCATTCTGACAAACTTTATTGTAGGCATTTGTTTTTGACCTCACTCTTTGTTAATGTTTCTTTAAATAAGACTTTAAAGAAGTCGACTTATTTCTCTTCAACACACAATAGCGAGAATTACAAAAGGAACTGGATGAAAATAAAGTACAAACCGAATCCAGATAATTCTCAAACATAAATAAATCAAGGCATTAGCTTCAAACACAATTACAAAGCATCTCATATGGATTCAAGAGAAGTCTGTCTCTAGGAACAATAACAAATCCTGTTTAAGAACCTGCATATGGACCTAACAGTGAAACACGTTTATTTATTGTTTTTCTTTGATATTAAAATGCCAGATTATTGTTTTGTCTTTGGTATTGTTATGGATTTGCCAGGCTCTAACCACAGCGTTCACCTTCCTAGGATTTCTAATCAGCACCACCTGCACCTCATCATCACCGCAATCACAAGCCCCATAAAACCACACACCATCTCTCAGTCAGTGTCCGGGCTCGTTTGTATGAATCCTGTTAAAAAACAAAAGAAGTCACTATTGCTCTGCCCTGACAAAAGGAAATTATCCGCATCCAAGATACTCACCTCTCAAGACCCGTCTTCTCCATTCATTCATTGCTGTGCAAAATAAATAACATTCTGTTTTCACTTCCTCTTGTGTAGAGTCTGCTTTCCTAACAGGTATTCAGCTGGCATTTATTTATGCCTTTGAAGGTCATTTATCTTTTTAGCACACAAAGGCAGTAAACAATCACACTGTTTAAGAGGCAGAATAAATTATTAATACAAGGATTTTGTCAGGAAGTCACAGTAAACGTGATTTGAGAAGTAAATGATTGCTGAAAAATAATTTGAGAGGGATTATTATGTACATTCTGTTAACAGTCATAAAGTTAACTTTTAGATTTTAAAACCACAAACATCTGTTACGTAAAATTGAAACGCCATGCATCCTGCTTTATAGCTTGATGTAATACACTGTAATGCATCATGAAAGAGTTTCTGCTCAATTTCAGAATCCAATTAATTGTTCTCGTTACAATAATTTATATGTAGAAAACATTACTGGCTTAATTAGTATCTGGAAGCTTTGAGACAGAGGAAAATACATGATCTTCGTTTGCTAGGAGGCAGTAATTAACAGTTGTGCTTTTTTAAATAGTTTAAAGGCCTATGTATGCATTTATCTTTTCAATATTCATGAATCAGTCTAGGGCAATGACACAGGGACTGTAAACTCACACATTGACTCAGTTTGCTTCATATACCATTTGAAATATATATATACCTATATCTTTAAAATCCTGCAGTAGAGACCAAAAGGTATTTTTAACCACTTGGATTACATTACAGCAGTCCACAGACTTTGCAATACCAGCAGTCACACTGTTTGTGTTTAACAGCATCAGTAATCTGGATTGATTGCTGTAAACACCTGGTACAGCACGGTAGGGTGCGTGTGCATGCTGTAAATTCACTTAAGGCTATACAATGTTGTGTTTAGTTTGTAGCATCAGTAGTTTTATGGCAACACTTCAAATGGCAGGCAATATCACTCTCAGGAGACATATTACATTGAGTTTATGATCGGGGTGTGTTTGGAGAAGTATATTTAGGGCGTATTGACATTCAGTTGCTGTATAAACCTGTCATGTGCAGCCGCGTTTGAGCTGAGGGGAATGCTGAATTTATTTGATAGGACTCCTGGAGTCTTCACGGGGTTCATAAAGTGTGTGAAAAATCAGAGCACCTTCACTATAAGCGTTTGTTCCTGAAACAGTGTTCAGATTGTAAATACAGTAACTTGGTAATTTGGAAATACTATAACATAATAATGAACGAATATGCTGTTATAAATCACAAAACATCATGTGAAGGCATTTGTGTCTTCTTTTAAGCTTGAAAGTCTTAGAAGTCTTATTGTTATTCAAATAAAATGAGCAACTAGTACATTCTTAAATGTATTATATTACCGATTCATTGTCTTCAGGAGTTTCTTTGAAGATGGAAAGGGCTTCACCTTTGCAGTTTTGTCCCAAGTTTTTTTTGTACCTTGATGGTGGAAAGTTCAGGAAAGTGATTTTCTGTCTCTTTGTGTTAGTACTATCATGAGTACTGGTCCTGAGGACAGTTGAGATTGAAAGGAAAGTGAATGGAGAGAGAAAGGGAAACGGCAGACAGACAAGATATGAATATGTAAGCATGTCTAATTAAATCTGAGAAAACTGCATGACAAGAATGAATGTAAAATTGAAAATGAGCAGTGAAATTTAGAAACAAGAAAAAGATTGGAAGTTGTGAGAGATTTGAGGCAGAAGTTGTGAGAGATGAATCATATTCCGACTCCAAACCACAGCCCATGGAGGGATCTGCTGCTGGAAACATCCAGGTGTGTTAGTGAGTGTCACGTCCCCGGTCTGAGTGATGTGAGCTGATGTCCCTGTCTTGTAGAAGTACTGCATGAGTAATGGGGTGTGCAGTTTCCCCCTTGCTGCAGTAAAAGGAAATGGCAGACCAATTCCACTCTAAACACTTTGGTTTAGCCGCCTTCTGCAATTACATTCGTCTGAATTAGATATTAGCAAGGAAATAGGCTGGGAAAATATACACATCACACCATTTAAACACCAATTAGGTTGTTTGCAAGTAAAGCAAGTTTACAATCACTAGTGACAACAAGCACCAACTTTGAGCAGATGGATTACTGTTAGATGTATTAGAGAACAGAAAATAGCATATGGATGCTTACATTATTTGAATTAGTTACACAAATTAATAAAATCATGATCAGGGCTTTCACAGTGGTCATTTAAAGGTACATTATGAAAATATGTGTGTATATACATAGATACATGTATAGTTCTTAATCACATATTGTATGGTAACATTAAGAGGGTTCTGTTAAAATAAATAAATAAATTACTGTGTTCTGGCTCTAAATAAATGAAATAAATTCCTCTGTACTATTAATACCATCTTAATTAAGTAGATAGCAAGATAAAATATGCATCTGTTGCTTCATTTTATTGATAAATATATTTTGTCAAACAATATGATCCATAATAAATGATCAGAGACATTAAGTTTTCTTTCCCCCCCTTTATTCATCTCCAGAATTTGGATGTTCCTGTAAAAGGCCACAGAAGCGAGTCCACATTCATTTCAGTCTGTCATAACACCATGGGTTTGTTCAGCTCAACAGCCTCCTGCTGGGACTGCAGATTCCCCGCAGTTGCGGATATTTGCCACAGAATGACACACTGACAAAGTGAAGACACAGATACATACTCATAGTCGTGAACTGCTTGCTTCTGATGAATTTCATTTCAGTCCTGCTCCTCCTCGAGAGTGGTTTACTCCACAAGTTACATTGAGATCTTATTCCTGACTGGTTCAGGGTTGGAGAATGGGAGGGAATGAGATGCAAGCATTTCAGTTGCAATTTTCACACCCAATTATGTTAATGTGTTGTGCCCGTGTCTCTGTGAGCGGGGCTGATGGAGCTATGTCCTTGAAGTAGGGTCTGCCGGGACACATAGAGGGCTAGAACAGACGTGACACGTTGTGCATACTTTACCCAAGGGACTGCAACCTCCAGCTACAGACAATCTGTAAACATGAGGGTTATTTCATGCACAACCTAGGAGGGAGTCTGACAAGACCTGGTCAAAAAGACAAGGAAATGTGTTCGGAAATGTGCAAATAGTAGTATTTTATATAAGTATATATTAAATTATATTTTTATAAGTATTTTATATATTTCATATTTTATGTAACATTTTATTTCTGCCAATTTTCTTAATTTCTAAATATATACTCTGTGACCCAGTGATGTCTTGAGAGAAACTGTCTCAACCAATTCAAAGCAAAACAACCTCTTCACTACATGTCAGAACCAAGGCTCTTGTTTTTCTTCCTACCTGAAAGATCCATTACCATAGACATAGAGAAATAACTCATTCAGCAAGAAAAATCACTATCCCTCCTCCCTCAAAGGGACTGGCAGTGGCATTTATCATTTGAGCTCAATGTATTTGTCTTTCAGCAGGCAATTAGAGAAATTTCTCATATAGACATTCTTATTACTTATTTTTCATTCTTTAATGGAGCTTCTCCTGAGTGAGACCATCTCCTTAGTAACAGGCAATTAGAAAAACTGTTTTCACTAATTACTATAGATGTTTTTCTCAATACCAAACTCACTCAGTGTTATACTACTGAAGACATCTATTAATATTTCACAGATATGAGAATATCACAAACGTAGATCATATGGAAAAAGATCTTGTCCAACATGGATTGTCCCAGTCACAAAAAAATCTGGACATGTCACTGATTGCCAGCCAGAAAAAGGCACTGAAATCACTTACTGGCACTGAAACCTAGCCGCTGACAGTTATAGCTAGTAAAACTTGCACAGTAAAAGCTATAACAATGAGAATAAGCCTAAATTGTGACATATATGAAAGGCTTTTAACATTTACAGATGCCGCAGAAGCCAAACCATAAATGGCTTAAATGCATCATAAATAAACTAAATAAAGAAAAATGCTGTTGCGAATTTGAAACACAGCCAATACAACCATGGACCAGTAATGCTCCACTTGATTTGTATAACATCATTCACCTTTGTTTATATGAGAGAGAGTCAGCCAACATGCAGTAAAGTCCGTCATTCACAAAGTTCTTCTCTTGCTGCGGGGCATGTAGTAGATGCATTTTTAACTAGCATGTACCAATTAGAATAAACATGCTGACAGGCTGTGAACAGTGTCTTGGCTCATACACTCACATATGACACAAGTGAGTTAAAAATCGGCATGAAATGCCAAACCCAGGAGCTCAGAATTTATGAAAGGTCAAGGTCATGAGAGAACAACTCAAAAGTACTGTACTGCTGAAATAAATTTACCTGATAAAACTTTTTGCTCTATTTCCAACCACAATCAGACAAAACCTGCATATTTGGATACTGGATAATTAATTATGCATGCTCATTTCCCTTCTCTTTAATATTTAATAATGAATATTTAGTGAGAGTTCATCTGAAAAACATTAGCATTTTTAAATATTGTCTTAAATTAATATTCTTTAATCATACGGTAATGTTCTGATGCCTAAATTCACTTGATCAATTTCAGTGTTTAGTGTTTTATTGTTCATTTATATTGACTAAATATTATTTTACAGTTGCTTATTTATTGGTTAAATGAAAATAATTGACAAACATTTTTAGACATTTTTTCCCCAAGTACAGTACATGTCCCAGGATCAACATCGAGCATTTCTCTCTCTGCTAATCCGCAGGTACAACCAAAGCTGTTCATGTGAGAACATGTCCTGTAATAGTGTAAATTACATTGTGCCTGTGGAGACTGTTGCGTCCCTCAGCTAATGTTTATGTTCATAGGCCCAGAATAGTTGCGGCCCTTTTTAATTAAATTTCCATTTCAATTATTCATAAAGAATAAATCGGATTAAATATGCATGGGGCTTTTTGATTTAGAATTTGGGACCCGACTTTGTGACCTCCTAGAGGATGTGTTGAGCAAGGGCAGAACAGCAGGTAGTTAGGATAGAGGAGTTACGGCCATGTCTGCAGCCCAACAGAGATCGATGGTCCTGGTGTGGACGGTGCTTAGATCAGCAGGATGGACACCTCCCTGCTGCTCCAACCACTCCAATCATTCTCATTGATCGATGTGCTTTGCTTTCTCTCTGAAGATCTCCACTGTGAGTTTTTGTTCTTTATTTAATGAGACGTCTCCGTAAAAGATTTTCACATGCGCGCTATGAAATAAATGATGACTTAGTCAATACAGATAGTAATGTTTTTGTTTTTGTTACATTTAAGAAGGATTGCTTGAGGTCCAGCTCTTCTTAAATCATTTCAAGACTAAATAGATGGATAGACGAGCTTTAACTGGAACTCTGGAACTCTGGAGTCAGAGATTTATTTATTATTTATTTTTAAAACATCCAGTTCATGGCATTTTTCAGCAAAGTTGGAAAGCACAGGCATGTAATATTGATCATTTTGGATAGAGTGAATGCTTTCTCATCACGCTTGGCGCTTGTATTTAATGATTTTATTTCAGCTTGAATTAGAATGGTTAATAGCAATAGTTCAGATGCATAGTCTGAGCATACATAGTCTTTTGACAACCATTTATGATTGCTAGCATTTACATTATCAGTTAAGGATAATATATTCTAACTACAACTTATGCTTCACAGCTAAAAGTCTAGAACAGAGCTTCAGACACCCACAGGCTGCGTTTTAATACATCCACTCCAAACCCAGCGTGTTTGTATACTGACAGTCCTAGGGCCTGTCAAAGGGTAGACACCTACAGAAAGAGTTTTGTGGATGTAGGACTCCTTTTTTGAGAGCATTCCGAAGGTAGGAGATATTCAAGTCATGCTGATCAAACAACAGATCTTACACTTTTAGGTTCTTCTGAGAGATGTGACATTGCATGCTGATATTCATACCTTACATTTTCAGCACAAATCATATTTTTAAGATGCAATGGTACTGGTAATGTTTTCTTTCTTTTTGTGCCTATGCGTGAGTACCTTTATTGTACCACCTTTCTGACTATGCTATGTGCAGTGCTCATGGGCTTTCAGATGCAATTTTCAGTGCATCCTAATAGTCTTGAACAGTTACTGTTTTCCTTTAAAAACCTAAAAGATCATTGCTGTCCCTTTTCTTTCTAATTTCTCAAGTATTTATCAGGCAGTCAGATCTTGTGACTGCACATTCTCTCAGTACGTGAATCATCTGAAGTGCTCCCACACAACGTTTTACTAAAATGATAACCAGTTTGCATTATTCATGTTGCAAGCTGTAAGTGCCCACAAATGCAAAGCACCTTACAACTGCAATAAAGTTGATTGGTCCGTTGCCGATGTTAAAACATTACTCACCTGCCTCAGTGGGAACCAGGGGGCCTATTTCCGCCTGAAACCACAGACATAGGGGAATAGTCCAGCAAAATTACACCATAAGCCATTCACGCTCATGCACAAGCACACATACAAACACATGCACATACTGTTTTATAATATTTTTCATTTGTTCAGAACCATTAATTCAGACCCAAGATGAAGTATTCTGTATACCAATTAAGAATGAAAAGCATTTTTTTTATAGAGTAGTTTTGGTTTTCCAGTCTCAAAACACTAAATATTTACTATCCTTCACCTGAACAGGCTTTTCATCCATAACCTTCTTAATATCTATTTCCAATGAAGATATTCCTGTGCAGATAATTTCTATCTGGCCCTCACAGAAGAGGTTTCTCTTATCATTTTCTCACTGAAAATTGCTCAGCACTTATATCTTTACAGGATATATAAGCAATTTTGTGAGAACAGATACAGAGTTGACTTTTCATAAATCAAGTGCTCCTGGTGCTGTACTGTTAAGTATTATTAACATATTTAGTTTATATTAAATAAGGCAAGTCTGTGCCCAGTGTTTTTGATTATTACATTCATGATATGACTTTAAAATCCACTTTCAAATTTCTGTAATCCATTACAGTTAAATCAACAAAGTGAGTGACACCCCTGATCTACAGCTTATAAGCAAACATGCTATGGGAGACCAACTAACATCAATAATATTAATGCATTCAAATTATGAAAAAGTATCAGCCTGTAATGTTTCTGTTGGGGATCTGTCATTAGCGTAGAAACACATCCATCACAACTGTCCAAGCAGAACACACTCTGCCGCCCATTTGATTGTGTTTTTATCAAGCGCTTGCTAAATCAATATCTACCAGATTACTCTAGGATTATCTGCGGCATCAGCTTCATCATTACATCACATTATGGATGTCTGAACAAGTTGGTAATGAATTCATTTGGCACGTGGCATGAACTGTGGTTTGTGTGTTTATTAAAGCAGCATTGCATCAGTTAGTGTTTAACATTAAAAATGCTCAAGTGTCTTAAAACATTTCATGGTTATTTGAGGATCAGAAAGCATTTTTTCGAAAAAGTCTGCATCGTCACTTTTGATCCATTTAAAGCAGCCTTGCTGAATAAAAAGTTTATTTTTTATTATTTTTTTAAACCTACTGAACCCTCACTTTTAAGTAGTGCGTATATATTATCCATGTTGATTTAATAAAAAAAATTAAATAAAGACTATTGCAGAGAGGCATACAAATCCAAGTTAAAACAAAACAAAGGATGTAAAACAAACACAGCACCATTGATCTGCACCACTGATAACACAATGCAGACTTAGATGATCCAAAACAAGAGTCAGCATTGATCTTCACAGCTTAACGAGTTGAAACATAGCAACTAATTAAAATGCTATCAGTAATACCAGAAGACATTTAGGCTGTTAATGCAGCAAATATCCATTTCAAGAGGAAATTAGCACTAATGTCATCAGCGCTTTTTTTTATATCATTTAAGGCCACACAGCTCTGTTTCACTGCAATTTGTACATATTTTACCAGCTGTCTAATTCATACATATTTGTAGAATTCACCTAGCCATCATTCGGTTTCAGACAAATATGAGTGAGGTTGTACGAAATTGTATGAACTAGCCACCTTGTGCAAATACATAGGAGATGGTCATGAGACTGTGTTGGGCCACAACAGAATGACACATTTTCTTTGGTTGCTTATTGTGTATAATGAACATACATATAGAAGACTGAGCTTAGAGTAGATCAGAGCGAATCCTGTTATGCATGAAAGCTCCAATTGTGACAGAAATAGAGCATTGTGGGTAAGAGGCTGAAGCCATGTCAGACACTATTAATACAGCACGACCACTGGTCACCACACATAGAAAAGTAGAGAAGAGAAGGTAACTGATAGAAGATGTACTCATTTGAACTCAGAGTGAAGGAAATGGAGGAAGTGAAAATATGAAGATACTGTACCATGTCTATGCTTGCTTGCATCCTGGGTGACCTCATAAATGTTTAGCCACTGCTTGGAAAACCTTCAACACTTTAGCAATGTCATTGAGAACAAGAATCAGATACACTCTGTACCCTTGATTTACATCCTTCTGCAGTTTATACACCAGAGAGTCATTGTGAGAATGTACAATGTAAAAGTGGTCTCGTACATGGGGTAATAATATGGATGCCTGATGCCCTTCTGGGATGAGACGCACACTAGGATGAGAGGTGCTGTCTCGCTACTGCATACAATTTAAAACATGAGGGAGGCTTGAAAAAAGAAGCACTACAGTACAGGGACATACATAGCTTCAGATATTCAAAGAGGGGGAAAGTGCCAATAAAAGATTATGCATGAAGTCCATGAAAATCTGTGATTTTTATTCATGGAAGACTGTAGTGGAAACAAACAGGGGCGTTATATTGATACAGACAGTTTGCTAAGAGGCTCAAACGCTAGGCTGGAGTCCCTGGAGTGGCTGTATTGCTTCAAAAGATAATTGAGTCGGGTAGTTTCTCTTTTTTCCCTGATATTTGTGTATGGTCACATTGGGTATTTCCTCAAAGCTGATATGACTGCTAAGTTAGGCACTGGAGGTGCACTGTTAGTAAGAAGCATTTTTCATCTCTGCAGTTTTCAATCCCTTTCTGTTAATGATATATGTATATTTCATGACTATAAGGATGAAGAATTTTGCATCATATCCTTCAAAGCTTCTAAATGCCTGAATATTAACATTTCTTTCTTTGTTTGGATGTTTGTTGTGTACATTCTAATGGACTTCATTATTTTAGCTGCAGCTTTTACTGTAATATATGAGGTTTTAAAATTACTTCACATACTTGTTTTTATTTATTTTATCAGCTGGTCATTATCATAAAATGGTGTTAATAAATATTTATATAATATCAGACATGTCAGCATTGCATACAGGCCTGCACTGTAAAAAAGATTTGTTAAAACACCGGCAGCTGTAACAACATTTTAGGTTTTACGGTTTTAAGTTAAATTTACAATTAAATACTGTAATTTCATTAACTGATATAATGTTAATATATCAAGCTATTATGGTACTGTTTTGTAATGCAAGGTATTCTGTAAATGTCCATTAACCATTTAACAGCTTTATACTGTAGCATTTTCACATTTTTTTACCATTAAAGTCACAGTAATGTTTTACAGTGTGTATTTCAAATGAACTAACACACAGAAAACATTTCTTCTCACTTTCACTAATGATAATCTCTGAAGTCATATAAACATGTATTCTGAGAACAATTTCTAAAAGAACTGCTTTTACAGACAGACAAGGCTGTAGCAGCCATTTTAAAAGTGTGTTTGGGGGGGTTCATATAATAAATTCTAAATAGAATACCTTTACTAAAATATGATAAAGTATGACAAGAACCCACTAATCAGTTTTGTGGTTTAGGGTTACATGTAACAAACACTGGTCCTATTGTCTTTTATCGAATTGTATGATTGCATCACTCCAAAGTAAATTCAAAGTTACAGTATGTTACAACATGTTAAATCATAACATGGAGATTTGATCACATGATTTATGTCATCGTTACATAACACATAATTACAGTTTGTGTTTGAAATAAGGACATAATCATCCCCTTATTTTTCTGGGGTTCGTTTACCCCAGACCACCACAGAGCAAAGAAGTGAACGAATGAAAGAAAACGCAAAAGCAACAGAAGATTTGAAACTCATAGCAGATGTGCCCAAGAGATGATTCACCCTGTGATTGGCTGAATGCTAATTTATTCAAAACTAAGGTAGAAATATCCGCAATAGGTAAAAAAAAATGTGCAGGAACCAGAAACACCTGTTTTTTAAATGCCCTTGTGTCATAAAACAAGACAAGACTGTAAACAATAATTTAACCTGTAATAGGTTAAAACAAAGCATAAACATTGAAAGCCTGAGGGAGGAAATATTAGTTCTTCACTCTGTGATTCAAGAAAGATATTACGTATTTCCGGTCTCCCGGAGATAGCTTTAATCATTTTCAGATTGGGTCCAGGAGATCTAATTCAATTTTGTGTTGCTACGGAACAGGGCCATGTGTATAAGTGTGTGTGAGAGTGAGTGAGCGAGAGGCTATGAAGAGACAAAAAGGGATTTAATCACACATCATACAAAGCCAGACAGACAGAACGCAAGGCTGTTTGCCACTATCTCAACAGTTTCTTTGCCAATTACTGCTTCCCCTTTGTTGTGTCCTGCTGCAGCCGACGTGTGTCCAAAAATGGGAGATTAATGACAACCCGTAATTATTTTTATGCAGTAATACCAATCAAGATCTGACATTTATTGAACAAATTATTATTATTTGAGCCAAATATAGTAAAACAACATGAAATCTAAAGTATGAAATAGCCATAGCCTATATATATCTACTATAATTTAGTATTTTCTAAGTGATAAAATTCTTTGTTTTTCTTAGTATTTATTTTTTTTTGTATCTGCATTTTTATATATATTTATTTTAGTGAATTTAAATTCACTGCTGAAACTTTATTCTACAGTGTTTACCTGCTTTAAAATTGTTATTTTGCTATTTTATTTAATGAAACTAGAAATTATGCACTTTCATTTGAACTTTTATGAAAACAAAAAAAACAATATTTCCCACTTTTATATTTCACTGGATTTTGTGATCTAAATATTGTTTATGAGGGCACTGTATTAAATAAATAAAAAATAAATAAATTGATTGCTTTTGGTACCTTTTTGTCATGGTTTTTGTTTTTTTCTAGTTGGTTTTTTTTACTACTACTAAACTTTGATTTATTTTATTTTCAGTTTCAATTTTATTTAAATTGTAGTTTGTATGTCCACTTAGTATTTAGTTGTTATAGATGAAAAATGTTAAGGGGGGGGGGGTTGTACATACTTGGCACTGGGGTGAAAATAATTGAGAGCAAACAGACTCACAGACTGTGAGACGTTTTTTGTGTAAAGAACTTAACTTTCCATCTGCCCCTGATAATTCTTCATAAGTCCGATTTCTCATCTATGTGCTACTGGCTTTCTTTTCATGAACACACACTTGCAGGCTGTCATAGGACTTGTGCTCTGTGTTTGTAAAGCTGATCAATGGGGAACGGTAAACAGAATGTCGGCTCAACATAGTATGAAACACCATATGGTTGATTAATCTCACTAATCGCTTTCCTTCACCCAATCATTGACGAATAGCACCAGCAAATCTGAAGTGACTGGCCTTGGGTGATTTCAATGAATCATCGGAGTTGCAAATAGAAAGTAAGCATTATGGAATTACTGAAACTAGGCTTATTATGGGTTGATGTAGTTGTATATAAAACATAATGAATTATAAACTTCAGTATTATTATTGCAAAAATCAAACATGCTGGAAAACTGCATTAACTATTTATCGTGTTTTATTCAAGCAACAAGGCCTTGACTCCAGTCAACAAAGTTCATTCATTATTATTGTCAAGATCACACATCAATCCATGTTTTTAGTTGAGCTCACTCTATTAGATTTGAGACAGAGAGGCTATACATTTGCAGGCTGAACGGAGGAAAACACACTCAGTGTGTGTCCTGAATCACCATCAGTCTCAGGCTGGGGAATAAATCAAGACTTTACCACTGGTTTATTTTAAATATTTATTGGTATTATTATTAATTTGTATTATTGGTAATATATTAAAAGCTATTCTTTTATTGAAAACAAATATAATACTTACCTGGATATTTTTTGTAGTAAAATTGTAACATGTAGGAATGTTTTTGTGTCTTTTCCCCATGTGCTCTTTGTTTTTCCCAGTGACCTAGTTTCAGTTAATTAGTTATTCTTGTCAGGTGTGTCTTGTCTTTTATCAGTTATTGTCTCCCCTTTATAAGTTGTCTTCAGCCCTTCAGTCCTTGTCCATCAATGTCAATGTAAGGTGTGTTAATCTGCTCCTTCTTGGTCTACTTTGTGGAGGTTAAACTATGTTTATTTTCAACGACAACTCTTTCCGTGCTTTGCCAATGCACTACCGTGACAGATTGACGAACTGATACAGTTTAAGGAGGATCGAACCAAAGGAGGTTATCCACCGCCTCCTGAATGGGCTACCTCCTTTACCTACACCCGGAGAACGCTATCAGAAGCCTGCAATAGCAATGCCCGGATTTCGGCTAGCCATTCGGCGGCGGCTGAGTCCCGCGCCGCCTCAGTGTGTTGTCAGACTGGAGCCGCGAACACGCTGATCCATTCCCGCAACCCATCCAGAGACCAGCCGGTTTCCATCGGATACGGAGATGTCGCCTGAGCCGACACCAGACAGAGAGCCAGAGCCTGCAGCGACTGCACAACACAGCGCCACACAGCCCGAGCCCGTCAGAGTCTGACCAAGTGCGTGAGCTGGCTACATCATCTGTCCCCGAGGGAGTGTTGGTGGACATCGAGGGCTTTGAGGAAAGCCCCGTCCCCCTTCACACTGCCGAGGGTGAGCAAAAACTAAAATTTGACTGGTATAAAGAACTTTCTGGGGTATTTGAAGTAGATCTTATTGACTGGCTTGGAGAGGCCCTACCCGGCCCTGTATCTCCTCCGCTTCTGCTGGTTCCAGCCAGCTCCTGTGCCTCTGTGCTCCCTCACACCCTCCCTCTTCCGCTGCCTCTCACACCAGTCAGCTTAATCACTCCTGCCAGCACCTCGGCTCACCCTCAATCAGCGCACCTGAGGAGCACTGAAAATCCTCGGGGTATCCAGCCTCAAGCCCAGCGAAGTTGTGAGGACCCCTTGTCTCCACCTCCAGCTAATCCTGGACTCCGCCTCAATCCTCCGACCCCTCTGCTCTGCCTGGGCTCTCAGCTCCCTCGTCATCGCCATTGACCGTCGTCCCACCAGCTCCACCAGGCTCCCTCGTCTCTCCGGCTCTGCCTTGGTCAGTCATCGACCATCCTCCGCCTCAGGATTCCACTCCTCTGGCTGCGCCTCGTCGCTGCATCCCTCCAGCTTCGTCAGGCTCTTCCTTCCCCCCTGGCTCCACCTTTGTCCTCACTCGCTCCGGCTCCGCAGCGCTCCTCCAGGTCCCATCCTCAGCCTTGGTCACCTAAGCCTGCAGCTCTGCATTGGCCCTCCGGATCTTCGGCATCACCCCGGCTCTCTGTCTGCGTGACCCCATCCTGAGCTCCCTCTCCATCAGCGGCATCTCCGTGGGCTGGATCCATGGAGTCGTCAGCTATTCTGCCACCATGGCTCCGTCCCCCCATCTCTGGATCACCCTCTGCCTCCTCATTCTCTGGGAATCCTCCCTGGCTCCTTCCACCGTCCAATCCACCCTGGACTTTTGAACTCTCTTTTGTTTTTTGCCTATTTTTTTCCCCTTATTTCACGCCCTCCTATGTTTATTTTCAACGACGACTATTTCCGTGCTTTGCCAATGCACTACCGTGACAAAAATCTTATTAACGTAAAATAAATAAATAAAATAGAATAAAAAAACAATAAATGTTAGTTTATTGTAAAATCTAATTCACTTGATCATTTAATTAATAGTTTAATATTTGTTTTATTAAATAATAATTCATTCATTCTTTTTTTTATCTGAAAATATTGCAGCTTTCGCATTTAATTCCTTTTCATTTTATCCATCTTGCCCTCTCACCTTGCCATTTCTTTGTAATGTCTTTACTGTGGAGCTTTTCAGCCTTCATAAAATGTAACGTTTCTGATTCAAATCAAGTCAGAACAACCGTGGATTACAATCAACTTTCAATTGTGTGAGTACAATAGCCTATCCCTTTCTGACCCGCTCTTCTCTGCACCCGTTAAAAATTAGTCCCAAACAAATATGACAAAGCAACAAAGATGAAACAGGATGAGGTATTGATAAAGTCACATCCCCCTGCAGCTTTGTCAGTAATGAGCGCCTCTGTATCTTTCTCCTTTACAGGTCAAAAGTGGTGATGGCTTTGCATCACATTAGTAACATCGTCAGAACAAAGCAGCAGTAAATCTGAATAACCCCATCCCCTCACCAAACATTTCCACTGCCTTTAATTATGCTGGTCACCAGGCTTTATAGGTGGTGCCCACCTGTTTTGCATTCTCAAACATGTGAATCAATGGCAGAGATATTGATCTGTCGGCCCTGCCAGCGTATTGGCCTTTATCCATTGTTGACACTCTCCCAACCATTTGCAATGCTGATTGCCCAGGGGTATAATAACAAATCTTTGGCTTCAACCAGTCCTAGTTCTACCTATCATACAGTTGAGCATGTATATATGCATGGGCAGCTGTTTATGGGTGTCTTGATTGTCAGGATGGTGATGTGGTCGCTTTAAGGGAATGAATAATGAGGACTGCCTGCAAATTTTTTGCTATACCAGCCTACAAGCAAACACATGATGAAAGCTGACGTTGAATTGAATAGAAGGGAATAAGCAGCTCTCCTGGGGTTTCTTAGACTGAGCATGCAGACATTCATGGGCATCGGTGCTGTAAGCACTTAAAAATATGATTGTTTTGTCACAGTTTATGTGATTATCTTTGTCAAATTAGAGCCATGTTATGAGAATCAGCTGTGGTGAAAAGCTGTTGTTTTGGACTTTTGCCTTTTAAACACTTTCTAAAGCCCATGTTAGCAAGAAGATCATCGTCATGCTAGTCAGGTAAACGTCGCTGCAATCCAAATACCAAACAACAGCATGGCATTAATCCCTGCAGCTCTGAGATGAGAGCCGGAGTGATAGAAAGAGTGTGGGGGAATACATATGCTTTGTCCTTTACTCATCAAGGTGTAACGATAATAATACCCCCATTTTCTCTAATTACCGAGTGCAACCACCCCATGGATAGAATGAAATGGTGATGAAGAAGAAGGTCAGAGAGGCAGAGAGCTTCATTACTTGTGATTGAGGCAAGCGAATTGTGTGTGTCAATCAGTGTTTCTGTGAAAATCAATCTTCTCTAGTTATAGGTCTTAAAAACGAAACAGTTCAATGCTACCTAGGAATTATCTTAATAGGAAAAAAGAAGTGTTGAGCAGGCAGTAGTTGGGTGTTTTGTTCTAAATGGTTTAAAACAGGATCAAAAAGTAAAAGAAAACTAAAAAATAATGAATTGTATTATCTAAATAGCATATTTTTTGCTACACATTCTTACTCCCAACTCATTACATTACATTTTTAGTGATTAAAACCTTGTATTTTACTCTCTTCTTCACGTAAAGACTTTGTATGGCTTCAGAAGACTTGGAATGTGACACAACTTATTTGTAATGTATTTAGACTGTGTGTTAATGATTAGTTTGTGCTATAAACAGTGATGGGAATAACAGCGTTATAAATAAATGGTGTTACTAACTGCGTTATTTTTTCAGTAACGAGAAATCAAATGAATTACTGTTCCCTTTCAGTCGGTGACCCACGAATAGGAATCTCGCTTCGAGATGTCCAATCTACTTGTATTAAAACATGCCAATGAAATTGGCATATGCTGATTAACATCCTCGGAAGGAGGAGCTGATTAATCAACATCGGAAGGAGAGCTTGGTTCTTAGTTCTTAATTCTCTGACCATTCGGCTCGGCTATGCAATTCAGTTCGCCCGGCGCCCTCCCAAATTCAGTGGCATACGCTTCACATCAGTGAACGCTGTGGATGCCCAGTCATGCGGTTGTGTTCACAGATGCCTCTATCACAGGCTGAGGGGCCACATACAACGGGCATGCAGTGTCAGGGGTTTGGACGGGTTCCCATCTGCATTGGCACATCAATTGCCTTGAGCGGCTAGCAGTACGTCTATTTCTGGGTTGCCTCAAAGAGCACCTACAGGGCCATCACGTACTAGTCCGCACAGACAACACAGTGACCGTTACGTACATCAACCAACAAGGTGGTCTACGCATGTCGCAGCTTGCCCGCCACCTCCTCCTATAAAACCTGAGGTAGCTTCGCGGCATTCATATTCTGTTGTTACAACCAGACAGCCGACAAGCTGTCCTGAGCTGTACTTCCTGGAAAATGGAGACTCCATCCTCGGACAGTCCAGCTGATTTGGGATATGTTCGGAGCCGCTCAGGTAGACCTGTTTGCCTCTCTAGAGACCTTTCATTGCCAGCTGTTTTACGCCCTATCCGAAGGGCGGAGGTTCTAGGTGACCCACCCCAAGGGGTAGTTGAAACTATTTCTTCTGCGAGAGCAGCTTCTACATGAGCTGCCTACGCGTTGAAATGGAACATGTTTGTTGTGTGGTGTTCCTCTCAATGAGAGGACCCCCGGAGATGCCTGATCAGAGTCGTGCTTCTGTTTCTGCAGCAAGGGTTGGAGTGAAGGCTGTCTCCCTCCACCCTTAAAGTCTATGTGGCTGCTATCGCTGCAAACCACGACCACATTGATGGCAGATCCGTTGGTAAGCACGACCTGATCATCAGGTTCCTAAGGGGGGCCAGAAGGTTATAGTACCCTCCTAGGACCTATCTCTCGATCTTCAAGCCCTACGACAGGTCCCATTTGAGCCTTTGCAGAGAATTGAGATTACGTTTTTATCAATAAAAACATTGCTCCTGCTCGCATTTTCCTCCATCAAGAGGGCACAGAGCTTCAGGACCTCAGACCAGCTCTTTGTCTGTCATGGGGCACGGCAGAAGGGGAATGCCGTCTCCAAGCAGAGGATGGCCCACTGGATCACAAGCTTTCGAACATCACGTCCGTCACCATGGATCTGTACCGCCACTAGGGGGGCTGTGTCACCGGCTCGGCTCCTCATCGAAAAACTAATGAACGCTTAATCTGTACTTATACTTGCGCTGCGATCAGCTGCAGCTGGATGTTAATCAGCGTATGCCAATTTCATTGGCGTGTTTTAATACACGCTGAGTCTTCTTCAAGAAACGAGGGTTGCAATACGTAACCGAGACGTATATAATTTCCCCCGTTACAAAGCCTTTACCGTTACTGACCAGAAAATGTGGTGTTACTATAATTTATTATATTAGCATTTTTATTTTTCAGTCCATCTCAGTGTAGCTGTATTTGACGTACCATAAACGTACAGGTCGCCATCACTTTCTGCGGTTTCTCCAATAGTGGGCGGGACTAATGCACTAATGACAATCATATTGGCTGGCGCTCACCTATTATTGACATTTGGTTTTGATTTTAGCAAATCAATTTGAGCGAACGCATACTACGTGATGAATATTCATAAACCCTGCAAAAAAATCTTTTTTTAAAATGATGACCATAAAAATGTTTAATATTGGCAGCTATAATTAACCAGGGGTGTGTATCCCAAAAGCTTTTATGGTCTCAAGTTCTGTCGTTACCAATAGAGTCTAATGGAACTTAGTTTGCTAATTATACTTTTCAAAAACACATCCTAAGCAGATAATTGGTCAACTCCTGTTTGAAATAAAGAATTGCCCGTCTTCTTGAAAATTAAAATCCTGCTGGAAAATCTAGGCAAAAATTATAATTTGAAGTGTTATGGAAGAGCATTTGTAGCTGGCCTTGGTCTTTAGATGGTCTATGGTCAAACAATTGTTAGCTGGTAGATATTGGACTAGCAACAAACTTGCTACTGTACTAACTGGTCAGGCTTATTTTGTAGAAGATGGTGACTGAGTGACCAGCCTCTGGCTAGTTTAGACTTGTAACCAATAGGCACAATGCTATAAAAAATAATAAAAATAAAACTGTTTCACCAATCTTAATAATTGGTATTATCATCAGTATCTGGTTTATTTATTGTCTAACATGTTATTACAAATAATAACCAGCATGCACCAGCTACCAGACTAGCTATTATGATGATCAGCTATAATTTTTTTAAAACACAGCTACCAGCTTAAGATAGATATTCCAGCAGCCATGGCAGGTTTTTGGGAGGAGATGCTACCTACTTACTAATATCCTCATTAAAATTAATCATAGGTTCAGAGGTTCAGCTATTCCCTCAGCTGCTATATAAAGGGTGACACCCCCCTCCACCTTACTTTTCATGTCCCGTCTGTATTATAATGACCCATCCCCAAAGGGCAGGGCTCATCTCAGTATGGGCTTAAAGCTTGTTGTGTCAGTCAGTTCAGTATGCTTCTGAGCTCTGACACTGGTAATTGTGCTCATCACATGAGCTCATTAGTCATGACTGGTTTGGGATCTTCAGACATGTCAAACGGCTTCTCTAAATCACTGACAGAACACTCACTGACACACATTAGCATTATCTGATGGAAAAAATGTGCAGTTGGTCTCACGTGAGAGAATGCATGGATGAATAAAAGGTGCATTTAACATAAATTTGATGTCAGTGTGTGAATAGGACACACACAGGCCAGGATTCAAACTTCTTACATCTCAAGTGTTCACCACAAAAAAAAAGAAAGAAAAAAGAAAAGAAAAAAAAGAAACTGTGTCCTGCTGAGTAAACCCTTCCACTTTAATTTATTTTAGTTTTAGGTTTACATATTACACAATGGTAATTAATATTGTAATTTATAAAAATAAAACAAATTTGGTTTATTATTCAGAATATTAAATTAGTAACTAATAATTTAAATTAGTTTAAAAGAGTATTTTATTGTAAGTTTTTTATTGGAAATTATTTGATTGTAATTTTAAAATTATCATGAGTTGTAATAAAAAATGGCTTAATCTTAGTTTTATTATTAACATTGATTTATTATATTATTAAATATTTTGTTTGTTATTTTACTAGACCTATGTATTTATTGTAAAGTGTGCATACATTTTAAATCATATAAATATTTTGTTAGAATTCTATAATGATGTTTTCATTAAATAATTTTACAATTGCATGGTTTGTATTTTTTATTTTGTTTATTTTAGTTTAGGTTGCTAACAATCTATCCAGTTTGCCTGAATAGACTCCAAGAGTATTGTGACCAACTGACTGCACAACATCACCATAACACAACAACAGTCAATTCTCATCAAAACACACATGCTTGATGGGTTTTTTCTCACATTTTCTCACTATCTTTAGATTGAATCCTCTTGATGTCTGCGGTCTATATATATGCAGCTCTAAATATAGCTGACATAAGTACCTGCAGTCATCAGAGACCGCACGCACTTCTCACAAAAGTGAGGATGGGCATAAAAGTGCCAACCTTGCCTCATTTTTCAATGTTTATAAGCCTTGACAGAGTAACAGAGAGAGGCTAAATAACTTGCGTGCTATGCGAGCTGTGTGAAGCTGCCTGAGGCGGTGAGACTTCCCATTCAGGAGAGATTTTCTGCCTGTTAGTCAGACAACAATTAGACGAATACACGCATTTTTTCAGCCTGATATGGAAAACGACTAGAATATGTGTTGTTTGCTTCATTTTACAGAAAGAGGGAGAGAATTGTAAAATGCTTTGCTGGAACTGTCCGAGCACAGAATTTTCTTTCTGAAATCCATGTTGTTTTACTTAATGCAGTACATTATTACATACAGCTATTGATGTGCACTATGCCATGTCCAACACATGATTTAATAGGAACATTGATTATGTGTCCTTTTTTATGTTGCACATGCTTTGAAAAACACAGTGAAATGAGCTGAATCCAAGAAATATGGAAATAAATGAAAAAGGCACGCTTTATGAACATGATATGTCCATTGACCAGTGTGAATGAGCTTTTGAGTAATGACAATAGGATATTTGCGGAAAATACATGTTACTGCATGAGTATGAGGAGATAGATCCTTTAAACAACCTGTGTCGACCAGATCATGTCTGGTTTATTCCTTTGTGCCTCACACTCTATCTCTCTTGCTATAATTTACAAGCCGATAATAGACGACCAGTGGGTGTGCAGATGCATCTTCTATTGATTGTTTTGTCAGCGTTCTTTGTGACATGCAAATATTAATATGTTTGTTATGAATGTACAGTGAACCACATATTTAGCAATATCATCTCACTAACTAAATAAGGATGGATGACTTTAAGAGCATATGAACTTAATCACAGGCAAAGACCAGGGTCAGCACGAGGTTAATGTGGACACAAACCGCATAACCCATTACAAGCATATACGTGCCAGATCTCTGATCACGACTAAGTGCTTAAAATGTTTGAAGCAAGCAGTGTGTGTGTGCATTTTTTTGTATTAAATTTCCATATATGTTCAAGAAGTATATGGGTCATTATATATTTTTAATATTTTTTAAAATGTAATTTTTCCCTGCAATGACCAAGCTTTTAAGCAGCCATATCATTTGAATATATTGATTTAGTGTTCAAGAAACATTTCCTATATATATATATATATATATATATATAAGTCATATCAAATCCGCATATCAACCTGAAACCAAATACATTTCTAAGAACTTGGGACATGTTTTTAAAATGTTGCTTTCCCACCATGGACACTCTTGTATGATAACCCATATGTTTTTTTAGCCTAAAATGTTATATAGATTAGCAGCATTTTTGTCAGTATTTATAAAATTGCAACAGACTTCCCAGGAGCTGCGAGAACTGAAAACTAAACTAGTTGTGAACTAAACCTAAAATAACTGATAGATTATCATGGTCTTGTAGTTGGAGTATGGCAAGGTATTGATTTTGAAGACAGAGGGGTAAGTGAACATGAAAACGTGAAAACCTTTGTGGATATGTCTACATCATACAGAGTGTGGCAGGGGCCATTATAGAATTCCAGTAAAATTGTGAGCTGCCCTCTAAGTACTGGCACCTTTAAAAGCAATTTTCCACCAAATAGCTGTAGTTCTCCAGCAAATGGAAGAATTAGGGAGATAGTGTGAGTGTATTTCTGTCAATCTTTATCCAAGGGATAAAGCGAGAATGGGGGAGAGATCAAAAAGAGAACAGGGATATTACAAATACACATGAGCAAACAAACACCACTGGGTCTGAAAATGTAAAGATAATATAACAGTGTCTGGGTCAAAATATGTGTCTACCTCTTCTTCATAATAAGAAGAACCACCTGCATTATTCAGTGGGGTCAAAGCCATAAGAGATAAGGAACTTGAGCTCGATAGAAAGTAGATCATACCCCATGTGTGATAATAGACTGAGAATATTAAGTGCTCAGCCTCAGATGGCAGGAGTATTTTGTGTTCTTACACTTGACTTCTGTCCGGCTCCATTGGGTACATTCATGAATTCTTCATTAGGTGCAGAAATCTGAGGATTGAGGGTTTTCATAGGCTGTTCTAACCCGCAGTCTCAAGCAGTGATATTTGCTGCAACGGATCAGAACAGGTAATAATTCCCTTCAGGGGACCCTTCACAAACAACCACTTTGTCTTACTTTGTGAATTTATATGAAAATAAGGAAACAGTTAAATCAGTAAACAAGGCCATAAACACCTGAGTGTGAAAGTCTGAAAATGTATTTGAGCTCATTCACTCCTATATAGAATATTTAAATATATTTAGTTAGTCTATAGCCAAAACAACACTGATTCAAATGCTGCATGGAGGTTTAGTTTGTGATACTTTTGCTGGCTTATGCGGTTATATAGAAATTATAATAATAAAATCACAATACAATCACTATTAATAATATTAGTTCACAATCTGATGTAATTGCAGGGTTTCCATAACCCTATTTTATTGTTTATTTTGAAGTTCGAGTGATGGAAATGCCAAGTTTTGAATAAAAAAAAAACACTCTTAATTCACACAAAAAAGGTTTGATGCAAAAAATTGAGGATGGAAATGCATTTTGCTAATAAACTTCTCCAAGCGCATCAAAAAAGTCATGTGATTAAAAACTTACTAACCAGCAGACCGATTTTCAAATATCGGCGTTGGACGATATGTTCGAGGTGGGACTTTTATTTTGATGGCGTTGAAAAAGGTAGTGTCTGAGCACACAGTGGTTTGTCGGACAAAATGGCACGACAGCTGGCCAGATGACCTGTCAATCAAACTCCCTGCGAAGGGTCAGCTGAGCTGAATTGAACTTGTTTCCTAATTGGTGACATGATATGGACTGACTAACTGTGCATTATCCAAATAATTCAAATAAATGAACGGACATGAATTGTTAAAATATTTCCTAATTTAACGTGTGTGTTATTTTACATCTAGTTGAAATACAAAACAATCTGCGCAGCAGCAAGATGAACGCTGAAAGAACATTACAGTAATATTAACATCTGAAGTCACCTGAGGTCATTTTCACTATAATCAATGGCACCAGAGCTTATGTAAAACTAGAGAGGGCTACAGTCTGCAGATGAGCGATTGACCAATCAGAATGAACTTTTTCAGTCCTGTAAGATGCCGATAATTACATGCTTAATTATGCTTTTGGCAACAGTCTAAGGCTAATTTGTACTTTGCCAGTCAAGATATTAAAATAGACTTTTAATGATTTCGTTTTGAATTATAGATGTTGAGGCATTGTTGTCTTACTCGGTTATCGTGAAATAATTTATCTCAGTCATGTAAGCACTGTACTAATTAGCTGATTACATGCACTGTAACTGCCTGGAGCAAAACTCTTGTTTTATCATATTCACCTGTGGACTTATATTTTAATAATGAGTATATCTATAGCACATAACAGCTAGAAAGTGTGCTTTGTGATGATTGATAAGAATATTGAGGCACAACCTCACAATGTTTATTGTCTCTCTTGTTCTGGGTCCTCTTTATTATAAAGAGGTTATGAAGGGCTTCCCAATTCATGGGTGTTTCTTTCCTTTCCTTTAACCTCTCGAGACCTGCCATGCAATATTGACGAAATCCTTTCACCATTTTGCTCCCAAGCTCACCTTCACCAAAATGATATTAACAATTCATATCCAATTAAATGAGAACAGACTTGCCAGTGCTTCAGGATAGCCTAAACTCACGTCGTTATCTTCTTTTTTGTGCTCATGCTTATGAATAGACTTTATTTTCAATTTTCTCTGTTCCTGAATTTTGCAGTACATAGGCTCAAAGGGAAAACCATTACTAGGGCAGGAAGCTCACATTGTCTCTCTGCATCTCTAGGTTCTAGATTAAATCTTTGAACTTAATGCTGTCTCTGTTGCTACTTGATGAATTTTAAAGTTATCCAAGATTTCAGAAATATAGAGAGCTGCATGAGATGTTCATTATTTTTAGAGATAAACTTAAAATGAACCTGCTACCAGAATAGAAATGGTGTTGGAATAAGCAAGTGGTGAAAACATTCATTCGCTTTTTGTGTATGGATATATTCATAGAATTTAGGGCACACAAATTTGCTGTACTACTGACTGTTGATTCCAGCATAATGCATTGAGAACTTGGTGGAATCTTTATGAGTTACATCCATTTTTGGTGGGTCACCTTTGAAATCACTGCAGATGAGGTAAAGTAAAGTGCCTATCCATTAGCAATGCAATCCTAAATAATCGCAGTGGAAAGGATGTGAGAACTTCATGAATGCAAGATTCATCTGTTTTAGTCTGTGTCTGTGGTAGGATATTTGGTTATAATATGCGTAATGTTGTGTCAGTTATGGGCAAAAATACCTGTTTAGTAGTGGGGTATCTAAAAATAGGCATTTCTTTCCACCTCTGAGATGGACAAAGGTATTGCATTTAGACCTGCTATCATCCTTTTACTGAAATGGAAAGCTTCACTCAGACATATTATCTGATACAGACACCGCACCTCTAATTCAAGTAAAGGCTAATTTGATAATCTTTAATGAGAGAGAGAGAGAAAAAAAAACTCATAAGCCTGGGCCATCAGGCATTTTGGAGAATAACTAAATGTTAGTACCACGAATGTCTTTTAAATCATCTTAAAGATTCCCACAAGTATAATTGAAGAAGCTTCAGTCCATCTAAAGTATAATATTAGAAAAGTATGTAGAAAGTATAGAGAAATAGTTTGATAAGGAATGGGAATTTAACACTAGGTATTTTGTCTGGGTCTCTGTGAAGAATTTACAGTTTATATAAACTACTATGGGTATTAATGCTGCATTTGTTCAATGCATTGAAATCTCTGAAGCACTCTAGTGGGTACCACATGCCATTATTATAACCCAAATTTTCATAAAAAAAAATTTTTCAACTACTTCTCTTACAAATCTTACATTTGGTACCAAATTTAGTTCATAGGAATGTCAGACCAAAGTTGTTGCTTGCATTTTTGATTATTTCAATAACAAGTTACAATCCAACAAATATAAGAATTTAGTCTAAATCTGGTGATCAAGTGGTCTCGACAGTCCTTTTTGACCAGTTGAAATGCAGCTTGATAGGAATTGTTACTACTATGATCTAAACATAGCTGAAAGGTTTGACAGTTTATCTACTGTCCAAAAGCTTTCCAATAATTTAGTCTGGTCTGGCTTTGCTACAATTCATTATACAGTAGCTTTTGGCTCTAAAATGAGTATTCTGTGAGTTATATGTGACACTACCGTACATTAATTGGTCTAAATTGTTTATTTGTTTTGACCCATCAGGGATTCATTGCATGTGTACCGTTGTCTCTCTTTTTCTACTCCTCCACTTTATTGCCCTCTGGATAGCACTGACTTATATCTAACCTCAATATGATGCTCTTTTGCTTGACTAAACCGAGATGATGCCTCAAATTGTAAGTGCTGTGTCTCTTACGAAAGAACAAAAGTAGAAGAAACTGAGATGATGGAAATCAGACCTCATCATATTCCTCTCGCTTCACTTCATCCTAGCAAGCCGTCCTTTTTTTTTCTCTCAGATTGTCAATTAATTAATTCTGTGCTTATGGTAAAGGACCACCCCATGACCCTCTTCTCCACTGAGTTTCAAAAGCTCCTCTGCATCAAGGGATTATCAAGTATAAGATGTCATTAAAGAAGAAAGGAAAGAGCACATTACCCCTTCCCCCATCAAAAAATGGTGGAAAAATGGACAGAGAGGTGCGTAAGTGTCCTAAATGTATTCAGGGATTTCATCCCACTCCTCACAAACTAAAGCTCTCATTAAAATGGCAAGTAGATCTTTAAGGTTTTAAAGTGCAATGGCTTCAAACAGGCACTGGGCAATTCTTTTAGGTTTTGTCCGTCTCCCCAGTGCCCACTGAGCCTCTAATTTTTATATTGAAAAATGAAAAAAATAACAAATATCACTGGTTTAATAGAATTGTGTCTGTATCTAATAAAGGTGATTCTATAATGTGATTCAGTAATGTGTTACCAATTCACAATTCCCCACTGATGTCCCTCATAGCAGTCACTCAATAAGTGAAATAACATTAAGTATATCTTTATATGGTCAGATTTTATTTTTGTCTTCATCTTTGTTGGATACATATTTTCATAAGGCAATTTATCATTACTGCTTTTTCATTTTAAAAGTGTTTAAAAAGCTAAAATAGATCAGACTTTCAAATTGTTAATGGAGCAAGGTGATTCTAAACATTCATTTTCAGGTTTTAAGGGTTTGTAGTTGAAATCTGAAACACACAGTATTGTCAGCTAAAAAGAACATTCCCATGTTTTGCTGTGCTCAGTGGGTGATTTAATCACACACAGTATGAGTCAGGCCTCAAATATTTTTTCAGCCCAGTTACTGTCAGCCAATAAGCTTGTTACTCTCCGAAGGGGGTGAGGTTAAGATTTTCCATTTTGGGTCTTTGACTTTGCAGTTTTAAGAAATAGTGTAATATTTCAATATGTACTGTCACATTTAAGTCTGTTGATAGAAACCTGTGGTGCTTTTTTAAGTTTTTTATTTTTTGCACACAAACGCGCCATCTGCTGGACAAGGCGATTTATATTCAAGGGTTATCACGACTGGAGTTTAATTCCATGAAATCAAAATGGACAGTTCTGTGTTTATGGAATAAT
Organism: Enteromius unitaeniatus; assembly: GCA_032359435.1. Classification (NCBI taxonomy): domain Eukaryota; kingdom Metazoa; phylum Chordata; class Actinopteri; order Cypriniformes; family Cyprinidae; genus Enteromius; species Enteromius unitaeniatus. Next base: position 10,473,802 of record JAUMHI010000065.1, read on the forward strand.
GCATAGTTTCTATAAAGAACTTATCCATGCTCATCATTTTATTTTGAAACTAACAACTACTCCCCTTTGCCACAACATCTTTTTTCACCAGCCACATAAGAGAGGAACTACTTCATACTATAAGCCACTTCACAAAAAAAGGTAAAAACGTTTACGTTTCATGCCTTCTTTAATGTTTCTAATTTCTTCTATTTTATAGCATAGTTGACAAATTGGACTAAAAATACAGTCTCAGTTATTGATTGTGATGAAAAATGAGGACTTGAACGGTTAGTTAACCCTAAAATGAAAATTATGTAATTAATATGTCATTCCCAACAAGTAAGGCCTTCGTTCATTTTCGAAACACAAATTAAGACATGTTTGATGAAATCAGAGAGTCATCTGACCCTCCATAAACAGCAACACAGCTGAAATGATCCATAACCATAGTAAACACATTGGTAAAACAGTCCATGTGACATGAAGGCCCACCAACACTGCATGTTTTCCATGTCTCCTTAATCAAACACACCTGAATCAGATCATCAGATCATTAGTAGAGGCTCCAAGAGCTGAAATGGGTGTGTCAGAAAAAGAGGAGATGCAAATTTTTCAGTGTTGTGAAACTTCCAGGAACGTGGTTGGGAATCACTGGCCTAGGGGAAAGCATATGCGTTGTTATACTCTCTAAAATGGCAGAAGACATAACTCAGAGGAGAGTAAATTGTGTTTTTGTTTTTTTTAGATGGTTCTCTGGCTCTCTGATTTGATCAATATGAATGAAGGTCTTACTGGTTTGGAATGTCATAAGGGTGAGCAGGCCTAATTAATGACAGAATTATCATTTTGGGGTGAACTAATAGCTCACCCGAAAATTATAATTCTGCCATTAATAACTCACATTCATATTGTTCCAAATCCGTAGGACCTTTATTTATCATGCATTGTGATTTGAAGAATTGTTAATTATTAATTTATTTATTGCACACAATAAGTATTCTTACAGTATAGCATCATAAAACTGTGATTGATCCACTGATATTACATAGACTTTTTTTTACCAGTGTCCTTACTACCTTTTTCTGGACCTGGGAATATGGAATAGTTGCATTGCTGTATATGCAGGGTCAGAGGGCTCTTGGATTTCATAAACAAATAAGCAAAGGTCTTACGGGTTTGGAATGACATGAGGGTGAGTAATTTTTGTGTGAATTACACCTTGAAGGATTAATATTACTAAATTATTTTTTTCTGATCGCCCTTTTCTCGTTTGTTCAGCAATAATCAACACTGTTGGTGTACATTACCCCTTTCTTATTCTGTTACAATAACTATAAACCTTGTTGACTGTGAAAGTTTGATGATTCATGCAATTTTTAGGTACAATAGGATCGGCAATAAAAGCACAGCATTGATTTTGGCCCACAACAACTCAGTTTGAACCCAACACAGTAAAAGCAATAGCTCTTCGAAATTTGCTGAAAGCTTACTCGCCTTCGGGCCATCCAAGACGTAAACAAGATTCTCATTTTTTTTCTTCAGTGGAACAGATTTGGAGAAATTTAGCATCGGTTGCTCATGGATCTTCTGTAATGAATGACCAAGAATTAGAGTTCAAACAGCTGATTAAAACATAACAGTAATAATTAATGAGCATGACTGAAGAAAAGTGAAAAGATGTTTTTTGTTTTTTTTAAGGAAACAAATCCATGATTGAGACATTAACTTTAAACGTTGCTTCTAGCTAAATACAAGCCTACAGTATAATACATACTAAGACTTCCTGCTTGGAGAGATGCACATATTTTAGACATTAGAAAGATGATTTAAAAACATCTTCATGATGGTTTTGTTTTTTCACTTCACAATAGATGCAAATCATTAAAAAAATAATTATCAGCTGTTTGAACTCTAATTCTGATGGCACCCATTCACTATAGAGTAACTGACATAAAGCTAAACTTCATACATTTTTTTTTCTGATAATGAAACAAACTCATCTACATTTTGGATGGCATGGGGCTGATAGAACTTTTCATTTTTCAGTGAACTATTTCTTTACGTTTGCTCATAAGCATAAGGCTGACTTATGTGAATCTGCATTTAAGTTCATCTCGATTGAATTTTTTTCACCCTGTAAATATTCCACACTGTCCCAGTTCAATGACCCATTTACTGATTTGCCATCCTACCTTTACATGCATTTTGACACAAGTGTGTCCAGGCTGCCATCCAGGGAGAAAAAAAATACCAACGTTGGCCCTAAATCACCATGCCTCATCTCTTCATTTCTGTCGGTGATCACCACAGCTGATTTATCTCTGTGTCTTGCTTACTCTGTTTTATGAGGATTAAGGCTGCCGTGCGACATAAGTGGGACAGAGGTGACCGACCACACTTGTTCAGGAATAAATGTGATTTTCACCTCCCCGGTAACAAGCACAAAGTATATCTGCTTTCACACCCCTAGGTACAGAAATTAGAGATCTGAGTCAGGAAATGCTCTGTCCTTAGTGAATTAAAAAGTACGAGCAGAGTGCAAATAAAGTGCTCTATGATTTCCATTCCATTGCTTTAGATGAAAAAAAAGAAAAGAATATGTCGCAGAAGGCCAAAAGAACTCAGATAATTGGACCATTTTTGCATATGGCAGAGAATATGTACATTTCTGTGTGTCTCCGAGCACTGAAATCACATTAACTGCTGTGTATATGTAAGACATGTACCAGTCTCTTCAACTTTTCTTCCCTGTCTGTGTTTTGGCTAGCTCGTGTTTCTCTGGGGAATGCTTCATCCCTGATAAGGACATCATTTTCATACGGGCCAATCTGCTCAACAAACAAGCTGCCCACACATACGCCCACACGCTTTCTTAGTACTATTAGCGTCATGTCACATGCAAGTTTGAGCTTGTCAGCAAAGGTGTGTGTGAGAGGGAACGCTCAGGCTCTAGAGGAAGTAGAGGAGTGTCACAAAATTGTTGAATATCTATCATCACATGGGTGGAGGATGCCCCTTTGTGAATCAAGATCACATGCAGTGCCTTCAGAAGGATTTCGTGTGATTGCATCAGGTTTTCTCAGCTAGCCACGTCATTTTAAACAACTGAAGATGTATAATTGTGTTGAAAAAAAAGCCAATTCAGCTCTTAATTGTAAGCATAGTTTAGGTGCAATCCCTTTTTATCTTCTCATATTCATTTTTATAAAGAGAATTTATAAACCATATTTTCTATATGATAAAAAGTGCTAAATAGTAGTACGTTCTTATTTATGTATGCACTGTACTCTGTACATGTGAGATGGAATGTAAGAAGTGCAATGAATTGGATGAGAAGTATTAGTGCATTCCCAAAACAAAAATAAAATGTTGCACTCAGAATAGCGATGTGATATTGCACTTCATGGAAGCTGTGTACTGTAACTTGCAGCTGCTAAATGATTTCATTTTGTGCTGCTTTTATGAACTTATAACATAACACTGCCAGAGAACATGTGTGGGTCTTGAGGGATTTGACCAGCCTGTTCAGAATGTTTTAAAGACAAATAAGAAGTAGAAAATCTATGAAAACATGTCATTGGGTTCTGATACTGACACTAACTGGCAGCCGATGCAAAGACATTGCGCTTTATTCTACACCTCTGGCCATGTATTAACTGTGTATTTGTATTTAACTGTGTGTTAATGATATCTGTACCCAGTTTCCAGCCCTGGTTTTATCATCAGTCCAGGAGTTCTGGGTCAGTGGCATGCCAGTGACTCATGTTGCATGATGTAACGGACCTACTTCTAGTGATGTGTGTAAATGTAAAATCACTCTTCAAATATTTTGTCCACAGCACCAGGAGGACGTCAGGCTTATATTATTTAGCTAACAAGATCAGTCAGACCGGAGCAATTACACTCTAATGTCCCTTGAGCAGGAAATAAGCCTAATGATTTTAATGCTTATAGGACACTAATGGTGTTCTGGAGAGCCTGGTGGATCTGCATGGTGAATAACCTGATAGACTGTTCATTTGTCAGGATTCGCATTATGA
>JAUMHI010000065.1:10482926-10506331 GCA_032359435.1 Enteromius unitaeniatus
CCTGTAACCCAACTAGGGTAGTAGCTGAGACAGAATAAAAGCAGATAATCAAAAGTAAGAAAGATCAAAAGTATAAAAAAAACTGCCAGAATAATTATATACCTGTCATTAAATTAACTATTTATGAAAATGTATAAAAGTAAATTATGCAGGATTATAATAGTATTCAATGATATTTGTTTTTTGAGTGACGTCATTACGTCTTCCACGATCGCGGCAGTTTTGCATTGCAGAGTGTTCTAGATCCTTCTAGTAATGGGAATTACGGCTCACAAGCGGCTCCTCAGGTTGTTTTTTTGTTACTTTAATTAATTAATTATCAACAACAATATAACATTATGCACAAAATGAATTACTAATGTAAAAAACTTTTTTTTTTTTTTTTTTATTTATGTATGTTTATTTTATTATTATAACATATATCATTCTAAATGTTTATCTTTATCATCCACAACTGAAAATGATTGGAAATCAAGTGCCAAATTTTTTCCAGTTCTTCATCAATTGAATTCTGTCTTGCTGGGTTCACAGGCTTCTGCAAAAATGGTCTCATAGAGCATAGAGGGTTGGTTTAGGTGGTTGTGGTGGTATACTCACAGTAGACACACTGGCACCTTCATTAATATCACACTCAACTGACTGTGTTTTATCTTCCCATTCCCATTCCACTGATGGGTGGATAGTTCCTAGGTGCCTGTGCAGGTTGTTTGTGGAGCCAGCTCTATATGGTCTTCTTTTCTTGCAGACTCTACACTCTGCATTTGTATTGTCAATAAAATTTAAATGGTTCCAGATTTTGCTTTTTTTCTTGATGTCACTCATTTACTTTACTATACCTTTCTAATGTATATATATTTTCTATAAAAATAGATACTAGTGCGGTTTGTAGATTAAATGTTAAAAGGTTTGCCATATCTATCATAAGCATTTAACATTAAATCTATAAACTGCACTAGTATCTATTTCCATGTTACTAGTACTTATTTTTCAGATACTAGTATCTTTTCCATGAAGGACTAGTGCTTATTCTTTAGGTACTAGTGTCTAAAGTTACTAGTACTTAATCATTAGATATACTAGTACTTATTCCAATAGTGACTAGAACTTAATTATACTCTCCTTGTTAAGACAAAATAGAACTAGTTCTTATTTTTTTAGTTGCTAGTAACTTGCTAGTCTAATGTGCTTGTTGGTCATCAAGCGACCTCTAGTGGCCGAATGGAGATAAGACACCAATGTTATCTATTATTTTTCTCTTAAATATCAATTTAAAAAAAAACAATAAATATCATATCAGGTTTGTACATTTTTTATTTTATTTTTTTTGCATATTGCACTGGTGCTACAGACATTGACTATTTTTATATTAATATTCTGTGGGCCCTGGGCACATTGGTGCTGCAGACACTGAATGTTTTACATTAATGCCCTTTACAGGGCACACAAAATCCAGACCTTACAGTTTTCAGACAAACATTACATGGATTACATGGGACATATTTTTTATATATATAGGGACTATAGAGATAGAAAATACAGGCTAAGTTAAATATAATGATACATTTTGCCAAAGAAATAATAGGCTACTAGTCTCATCGAGATTTCAGAGAATAGCTTTATAAAGTAAAATGTGTGTGAAAAATAATTATATAATGTCGGACTTAATCTTCCAAAAAAAAATTATTTTAAACTAGCTACTGTACCTGAAAATGCATAAACAACCATGAACAAATTAGCTACTGCTTGTCTCTGTTTCACTCTCTCTGTTCTGAAGCAGCTCCACCTCATGGACCCCACCTCCTCCACCATCATCTTTCCTCTAATATGAAAACGAACAGGGTTTAAGACTAGTCCTAGATTAAAATAAATGTTAGAGCTGTCTAAACTGGAAAAAGCTTGCACTGAGATATCTTAAAATACATTATTGTCATTGTTTGGTCTTAAAAAGCTCACAGATAATGCATTTTTGTAAGACATGTTTCTAAAAATTCTTAAATGTCCTAAATTAGCAAAGGTTGAAATGAACTGAAATTCTGCATATAGGTTGCTACAATATAGAATATTTTTCTTTCGTTTTTTTGTACATTTATTATTTAGTTAGAAAAAAAAACATTTTGCATACGGGCAAAATTTATTATATATATAGCTATGTTTTTCTCTATTTGCACAAGTTCTGCGATGTTTATACTGATTTTTGCTTGTATAACATTAATTCCTGACAATGAATTTTGCTGTTTTTAATGTGTCACAATCATGTATCAATTCACATTTAATTATGTGAGGTTTCTAAACCTTATTATTTCTAATTAACGTGATTATTTCTAAATGAAAACCTCAAACAAAATAAGGATATTTTTTTTAAATATTATTTTGGTATAGCCAATCACTATTTCACTATAATATGCAAAATTGAGTATTTAAGAATAAATATAATAATTAATATAGCTGTTAGACAAAAGCAAAAAAAAAGTATAATAATAATAAATAAAAACACTTCTCTACACTGGAGACAAACCTAAGGATTTGCAAATGTGAACCTCAGAGTTCTTAATTATTTTTGTTAATTTTTAGCCTAATTGGGGTTTTGTGAGCTAGTCACTGAACCCCAAAGTACTTGAAATAAGTGCTAGTATCTAATGAATAAGTACTAGCACCTAATAAATAAGCACTAGTATCTAATAATTAAGTACTAGTATACTAGTATCTAATGAATAAGTACTAGTAACTTAACAAAATACATTAGTGCGTAAAGAGTAAAAAAAATAAGCACTAGTACTTAATGGAAAAGATACTAGTGTCTAAAAAATAAGTACTAGTAACATGAAAATAGATACTAGTGCGGATTGGAGATTAAATGTTAATACGGCTTGCCATATGCCATGTCTGCTCAGCCCAAACACAAGACACAAACACATATTGACCAATCATGTGTGGCGTGAAGCAAAAGTGAGAGAGAGAAAGAGTGTGTGAGAGAAAAAAAACGTCGTTCAACCAACTCTTAAGAGCCGTTTCGGTCGCGACTGACCCATCACTAGATCCTTCTTTTCTCCGTGAACTTGAGATGGGAGCAGATGTCCATCGCTGCTGGAGATTCAGTGCTTTAGAAGTGAGTATAAAAGACGTAAGAGCAATTTAATATGTTTGTATATCGTTATGCATCCGTGAGATGAAACTACATACTTGTGCAACCGCAGAAACATTTCGATTTTTTTTCATGTAATGTTCTAAACGCATGCTGACAACAAGTTTAACGTAAGCATAATGCTAACATCGTATGTGTCGTGTAACGTTATATATATATATATATTTCTAGCGAAGGATTGAGAGAAAAGCAGAGCATGTTTGAAAGTGTATCTTCAACCTTTTACCCTCCTAATTTTCCTTTCCTCCATTAAGATGTGGTTTTAAAGACTTGTGTTTCATAAATTAACCATTTATATTGTTTAGTATTAATGATGAAGAGAGACATAATGGAGACAAAAATAATGGTAATTCGTGTGAAATACCAACATTAACATGCGTTGTGTGTTAAACAAGATAAATGTATAAATGATTGCATAGGATTTAAGTGAAATGCTTTTGCTGTTAAAAAGGGAATGCCAAATAAGAGAAATAACACAGACATTTAGTACACAGAGGCATGCAAATGGATATAAATGGTTGTGTTTATTTAAAAGTTGTCAAACTAATTAATGCGTACATTATAAAGTGTTAATTATTCTTTTGCCCTTGTGTTTTCAAGGCTATGTTTTTTTTCTCTCTTTGGTTTTGTTCTGCGTGATGTTTTGCCGATGTTCAGCCGCTGATTGTGGTCTGCTTTGGATGCGAATTGAGTGAAGTGTGAACCCTTCCTGGACTGTGGACCATCTCAACTCTCTTCTGTGTGCGTAAAAGCAGAATTGGACTGCCAAGCTGCCCGTTAACCAGAACATTCCTGTTTTGAAAGAACATAGAAATTAAATGTATTCATCTTTGAATGTTAGGAGTGAAATTTCATATCACTTTTCCTATTTGGGATAGACTTTAGAGATTGTGGATTTCACCAATTCCTGGACTGACGTTATGAACTGATTGATTTTCCGAGCGTTAATCATAAGCATTGGACTTTATGAGGTTTATGGGTAAATGTTTAAAGTGTTGAGTAACTAAACTAAGAACAAATTGAAGAACAAATCAATTAAAAAAGGGAAAAGATTGATTACAGGGTTAATCACAAACATCTTTAACTGTCAGCTGTATAAATTAGCTGTTAACAAAGGAAAAATCAACGTACCTTGAGAAGTGATATTGCAAAAGAGCCCTTTAGGGAAAGAAAATGGTGTAAGTCGTTACTATTGAATGTAAACTAAACTGAGGTCACTCACTGCACACAAAATTGTGTGCTTATCTTTTATTTCTGTGGTCATTATTAAAATATGTCTTGAGTGTTCACTGCTGTTGCAAAATCTCTCTCCTTAGACGGATCTAGGCTTCTGAGCTTACTGGTCCATTGATAGACAACTTATAAGAAATTCGGGTGTCACGGGTTACTCTCTGTAAAATAGGCATTTGGTCACCTAAAAACAAGCAAGATTTCTGGCTCTCAGACCTGTAACTTCTTCTTTAAGAGGCTCCTCTGTCCTCAACTTGTTACCAGTATTAACTCTTTGAACTTGTTATCAGTATAAAAGACGCCTGTCCTCAACCTCAAACGGTCACACTTCAAACTTCACTATGGCCAAGACCAAAGAGCTGTCAAAGGACACCAGAAACAAAATTGTAGACTTGCACCAGGCTGGGAAGACTGAAACTGCAATAAGTAAGCAGCTTGGTGTGAAGAAATCAACTGTGGGAGCAATTATTAGGAAATGGAAGACATACAAGACCACTGATAATCTCCCTCGATCTGGGGCTCCATGCAAAATCTCACGCCGTGGGGTCAAAATGATCACAAGAACTGTGAGCAAAAATCCCAGAACCACACGGGGGGACCTCATGAAAGACCTGCAGAGAGCTGGGACCAAAGTAACAAAGGCTACCATCAGTAACACACTGCGCCGCCACGGACTCAAATCCTGCAGTGCCAGACGTGTCCCCCTGCTTAAACCAGTACATGTCTAGGCCTGTCTGAAATTTGCTAGAGAGCATTTGGATGATCCAGAAGAGGATTGGGAGAATGTTATATGGTCAGATGAAACCAAAATACAACTTTTTGGTAAAAACTCAACTTGTCGTGTTTGGAGGAGAAAGAATGTAAGAAGTTACATCCAAATAACACCATACCTTCTGTGAAGCATAGGGGTGGAAACATCATGCTTTTGGGCTGTTTTTCTGCAAAGGGACCAGGACAACTGATAAGTGTAAATGAAAGAATGAATGGGGCCATGTATCATGGGATTTTGAGTGAAAACCCCCTTCTATCAGCAAGGGCATTGAAGATGAGTCTTTTAGCATGACAACCATCCTAAACACACCGCCCGGGCAATGAAGGAGTGGCTTCGGAAGAAGCATTTCAAGTTCCTGTAGTGGCCTAGCCTAGCCTGCAGATCTCAACCCCATAGAAAATCTTTGGAGGGAGTTGAAAGTCTGTGTTGCCCAGCGACAGCCCCAAAACATGCTGCTCTAGAAGAGATCTGCTGGAGGAATGGGACAAAATACCAGCAACGTGTGTGAAAACCTTGTGAAGACATACAGAAAATCTTTGACCTCTGTAATTACCAACAAAGGGTATATAACAAAGTATTGAGATGAAATTTTTTATTGACGAAATACTAATTTTCCACCATCATTTGCAAATAAATTCTTGAAAAATCCTGCAATGTGATTTTCTGGATTTTTTTTTTTTGTCTCTCATAGTTGAGGTATACCTATGATGAAAATTACAGGCATCTCTTATCTTTTTAAGTGGGAGAACTTGCACAATTGGTGGCTGACTAAATACTTTTTTGCCCGACTATATGTACTTTTAATGCTGTAAGTTTGTACCTGCATGACTAACTATTGTCATATGTGTTACCTTTTATTGTTACTATTTTTTATATGCCATTGTCACTTCAGTCTAGTTTCTAGCAATGGATATCCCACACATGACTCTTGCCAACATTTAGAGCAACGTTTTTATGAAAATATGTGGTCTAAGAACCCAGGTGTGCTTATAGGCTTCTCTTTAAATGAGGCCCTGACTGAAGCCTTCAGTGAAATTGTTAGATGTTTAGTCACTGTATGCTGTACATCTCAAGCTTGGAAATAATTCTAAAAGATAATGATTTAATAGAGTTGGCAGCAGAGATTATGTTTGCTTCTGTGACTACTTGCTACTCTCTTGTGGCACTGAGATGTTACTAAAAGACGGGCAATATAGTTCAGCCAAAAATGAAAATTGTCATAATTTACATTTTGTTACAAACCTGCATGATTTTCTTTCTTCTGGGAAAAACAAAAGAGGATATTTTTAATAATGTTTCAACACTTTTTGTCCATACAGTGAAAGTCAATGGGGAGCAAAACTACACTGAGCACATTGTAAATACCAAAACAAACCGGTTTGGAATGATATGAAAGTGAGTAAATTATGACTTTTATAGAATTTTCATTTGGGTTGAACAATCCCCAATGAAAAGTATATTGCCAAAGCAGATGTAGTATAAAACAACGTTTATTCAATGTGCCATTTATTTAAAAAAATACCCAAACACATTATTACACAATGGCACTGAGTGCTGATGATGAATAAAATGGAAAGGGACTTTAAATGCACTACACAAGTCACACAAATAACACAAATGCAAGTTCTGCTGTTTTAAAATACTCATCACAGTACACCAGCCTCGAATTCGAGTATTCAATGAATATAACTGCAAAAAGTGGTGCTTTGACAGTTCAAATACAGCACAAAGAAACCATGTCTACCATCAGTGATGTCTTGAAATCAATAAGTAATTGTAAATAAAACATTTTGTCATGTCTCAGCTTTTGAAAATTACCGTTTTGCTTTAGAAACATGACTAAATGTGCCACTGCTGCTTTTGTCAAGAAGATTTGTATTAGAAATTTACAGTGGCATTGTCCCATCTTTGTAGGTATGTCTCGGTTTATGTAGTAAGATTGTTAGCAAACTTGGATTTTAATTTGTTCCATACACAATATAATCGTGAAAGTCTTTCGACATATCAAAAAGCTTTTAGAAAAGCACCATTTGCAAACATTCCTTTGATAGAATATTCTGATTGCGTAGATGTCTTGGACAACTTTGCACAAATAGGCACTGTTCACTGTTAACTTGAAAAATGAAAAACAGCTGGATTTGGTTCAACTGGCTGAGCAATAGTTTAAGTGCTTTTGTCTACAGAGATGTTTGGCAAAAATGTTCTAAGGCACTGAACCAGTTTCTTATAGGAAATTCGATTTAGGGAAGAAATCATTTAGACTCTATGCTCAGTCAGTTTCACTCATTAGGCCACAGCCCAAAAATAAACAGATAATATATATTATCTTAACATGGCCTCTGAAAAAAAATGTTTTGATTGTAGTCAAATGTTGCACTTCAGGGTGCTATTTAAGTTTCATGCACATGTGCTTGTCAATCTAATACTTCATTGAAATATATAATTGATCCAACAGTGTTCAGTCATCCAAGAGTCAGCAACATCATTATACAACAACACTACAATCATCAACACAGTTTTAAACATAATTCTTGTATGTTTTAACACTGACAAGGACTTTTGTGACAGGACAGAAGTGCTGAGGCAGAAAACAAAACTAAGAAAAGGAAAACTATGGGTTTAATAAAACTTAAGCTCAATCAATAATATTTAAAGAATAAAGTTGATTAACACAAAATAATTTTGACTCTTCCCCTGTTTTCTTATGGTTATGGTAAGGCCCATTTAAATGAATAAATGGTAATACCAATTTTGGTAAAGTAAATTATAAAATTAAGCATTGTGTCACAAGCACTGTGTGCATACTTCAGTTCAATGTATGCATAAAAACTGAAGTGTGCTTTGGTCTTGGTTAGCATGGAGGTTGTAAAATTGGATTTTTTTTTTTACAAATGTAAATCATGTTTATTTATGTCTTATTGAAAGAGTAATGCTATGTTCACACCAGACGAATAAATAGTAGTTGAACACTTGAACATTATGGGGCAGTTTCCATTCCTATTGATAAGACTAGTCCTAGATTAAAATAAATGTTAAGAGCTGTCTAAACTGGAAAAAGCTTGCACTGAGATATCTTAAAATACATTATTGTCATTGCCATCAATATTTAATTTGTTTTTACTGATTGGCCCCATTCACGTCTGCTGTAAATGCCTCACTGTAACCAAGATTTTTTTTAGTTTTTTAGGAAAATGAGGGACAGGTGGAAATTAATTTTTGTTGTAATCAATATTATTTTCACAAATGTTGTCGACAGAGCTTAACTTGTACTGAATTCATAATTTTCCTTTAACAGACATTGTGTGTTCACATGAATGTGTCAAACACCACGTCATTCCACAGTCACAGCGTCCACACTCTCCTGAGAGACCTCAGAGTCCAGTGAGTAGCAGGAGCTGCCGTTATCCTGAGTGTCCTTGGCTGCCTCCTCTCCCGTGGCTGCAGTAATATCTGGCTGGCCCTCGCAGCCATGGAGCAGCTGCCCGCAGAAGCGGCTGTAGCGATGGTATCGCAACGGCTTGCCCACATGTGCGAACATGTGCTCCTGCAGCTGGCTCTTCTGTGAGAAGCGAAGGTTGCAGACGGCACAGGCCATCTTTCGTTTTCGCGTGAAGGCTGCCAATGGGCTGCCGCTCCGTCCGGTCCCACCACCTCGCCTGAGTTCCACAGCCAGCTCATCTGCCAAGGCCTGACTCTGCCGTAAGGCCTCCTCCAGACTACCAGAGTCAATTCGCTCCTTATGAGGCCGTCTGTCCTCTAGGGACTTGTGCTCTTGGGTTCGGTTCTCTGAAGGGCCTTCCATCAGACCCCTAGGCTCGAGGGCACAGGCTGCATGGGTAAATAGGTGCTCTTGCAGGCCTTCAGGTGACAGACAGCGTTCTCCGCACCGGGGGCATAAAAGCGCTAGAGGGCCATCTTTAAACAGAGCAGCCTGACAGGGGCTCACCTGTGCTGGGGAGAGAGAGCAAGGCTCTTTGTCGCCTTCTTGTTGTTCTTCCTCCTCTACTCTTTCCTGTTTGATCCGTGCCGAAATGTCAGAGTCGTCCCCTGAGGCCACCGAGGATGCGGCGCGGAAGCTTTGAGGCTGTCGCTCAGATGTAATGCCCTCCAGCCCTACAGCGAGAGCTAAACGGCCATGTGTGCGATCGGCCCTAGCACTGGAGCGGCCATCCTCAGGGTCCCTTGAACCGCCAGCCTTCAGGCCTGAGCTGTCTTTACTGGCCAGTTGTGAAGAGATCTGGATGCCATACAGATTGGACATACGGATGGGCTCAGAAGATGCATCGGGGCCACCCTCGCCTGTTTTGCGGCAGAGCTGGTATGCGTGGAGGAACTTGATGCCTTCTTGAAGTCTGCCCTGGTCTACGGGTTGTTTGGGACCCATGCCTGTGTACATGATGTGTAACAGGTAGCTGAAGACATCTGGTTGAATATCTGTGGGCTGGATCTTGATGCACTCACTGAAAAAGCAGGAAAGACATTAAAAATACAATCAGAAATGTATTATTTCTTATTAATTATTTGGTTTATATTTGGCATTATTATTAATATGCAACAACTTTTATTATTTATCAGTCATGCTTTCTTTACTTCCTCCCCGTCCTTATTTGATTAGCAGATCATTTAATCACAATGGGTGTCCCGTACACTTCAAGATACAGTTTCTGCTAACCTGGACTGGTGGATGAAGATCATTTTGAAGTAGTTTGAGAAGGCAGCGAGGACAGCACGATGAGCCTTGAAGTATACGTTACCAATGGCAACAGTGCAGTCACACAGAAAGCCAAACTCCCTTTGGACGTTTAGCTGCTGGAGGAGGAACAAACTATGGCCAGATACATCCATCTCAACCTGTTACATAGAACATGCATGCATAGAAAACAAATGTCAACCAAATAAATTCTTAAGCATAATTTCAATGACCTATACTACACTGCGATAAACAAAACGAGCATTTAGCTATATAATTCAGAGCTTATTCATTTGTACTAATTGTACTAATTCTATTAAAAACTATTTGGTTTTTACAGTTTTTCAGTCTGTTTTTGGTTTTTCAATGGCCTTTTTTAATTACATTTTCATATTTTGTTCAGGTGAAATACAGCAAAACTTAATATTACTGAATATATTTGAATACCGTTGCACAAGCTAGACTTTTTTTGTCTTCTCAGACATTCTTATTTTTTCTTGTCCCAAATGTCTCTCAACATGATGGACCAGCAAGAACCAACCAATGAAATGACTCTCTGAAGAGCCTTGACTGAGTAACTGGCGACCTCTATCGATCAAAATAGCCATAATATTTGAACATTTTTTGAAACAAACCAGCTGTTTCCATCTGGATAGGCTTGCCATTTTTACAGTGAAACCTACTATGACAATGCTTCGGTAAATTAGATTCTTGCATTCCTCATTAAAACAAATTACTCGTTAATTCAGTCAGAACTAATATTCTTAAATATAACCTACAGCAGATTTTCACATTGAATCAGTCAAAAGTAATTTGACTTTCCTTAATATAAACGGGGAAACGGCAACGACTGGCTTCCGTTCAATGTTTACACCGCAACATTATCAAATATTTGCATGCCGACCTGACCAGACAATACCTGACAGCGATTTCTTAAAATCATTACACGAGGACATTTCCAAACAGCCGTCGCGTAAGAAAATTCCAGGAATGAATGGATAAAACACAAAATAGCGTGTATGAGCTGTTCAGTTCATGCTTCTGTTATATACATGTTCTGACTCCCAGCAGATTTGTCCGCGACAGAATCATAATGATTTTCACACGTCTGGTCTACACCGATCAAGTGTTGTCGAAGAAACGGTGTACGTTTTCATGCACCTTGGCCAACAAAACATGCATGTACCAAAGCACAGACATAATGCATTCACACGGTCCCAAAAAAATGGGTTCTTACCAACTATACGAGAGAAACGGATAATAATTTCGTGTTTGTTGCAGCAGGAAAATTCTCTTATGGTCTCGCGGTTCTTCCTAAGCGATTGACGGCTTAGCTTGTTATCCGTCACGTGACCGTACTGTACATTAGCCGATCCAGTCGCACACATAGTGGAAACACACAAAGCAAACGCCTTGCTTGTATTTACATGCTCGTTCGATATGTTTTTGATCTTTTGTGTCGAATGATGATTCAGGTGCATATATATTGACAGCAGTTATGAAGAACAGTCCTAAACGATGCGTGAAGTAGGCTATGCAACTTGCATATGACCAAAGCGCTAAGGCACTTTTGCAAAAGGGTCTGACAGACCTGAAACACGTATATATAACGTTGCATTAGTGTAAGCACAGCTACGGTTTAAACACTTGAACAATTATACGTCTGCAAACTCACCCGCGTTGTAAAATTCATAATAAACGCTACAATAAATAATCTAATCAGATTTTTGTTATGTGTCATTATTATGGTGTGGATTCACGTTAAGTGTGTAAGCCAACAAATATTTTTTTTAACGTCTAGGCCTATATTACAGTTGCTATTGTGTAAAATTGTACATTTTGAAGATGTTTGTTGATGCCATATAAAAGCTAGCCTATGTGATAATGTATTGCACAACTATATTTCTGACGTTTTCCATAAAAAACTAACTTTTTGCAGAAATTTAGTGCTTGGCATAATGGTAGCGATTGCAATACAGAAGACAAGGAAACGTGTAATATAAACACATTAAAAAAACACTCATTTGAAAGTTGTTCCTTTGGAAAAAGGTGCGAGATGTAAGCTATATGAAACTATTCTATTTCGTTTTCGCAACGAACGTCACCGCAAGGGCTCGTCCTGAAGAGCATATTTTCATACATGGTTTGGTTGCATTTTCACTGTGCTACGCGTGCTGGGGCGGGCTGGATTTGCGTGAGCGGGGCCGGATCTCAGTGCGGTGATAGAGCTCGCAGAGCGGCTGTGCGGAAGTTCTTTCATCCGCGCTGCACAGAAGGGGCTTCGCCCTCGAGATTAGCTATTCTCGTCCCAAGTTTTCGCTTGGACGAAGGCAAAAGAGGTGGAACTTCTTCGCTCTGTGTTTGAACTTGAATTCTGTCGTTCGCTACAAGTTAGCGCCCATTACCGTCGGTGAGTATTTTCAGTGTGTTTTGCGTGTAAACACGAGCTGCAGTAATGTGAAGCTCATAGCGTATGTGCGGGAAGCTGCGCGGGGGTGGCACTGCATGCTTGCGTGAGAGATCTCCCTACGACAATGGTCAGATGTTGTCTCTTAAGTAACAGAGCCTTTAAAAACTTTATGTTGTCACTAAGGATAATTATATGGTCAGATCTGGAGCGTGTTGTCCAAGTAGTTTGATTTTACTTTTAAGTGCGGTATGATTGACAGCCACAACGCCCGCATGATTCTGTCTCCAAAATAGGCCAATGAGAACGCGGGGGCGGGATGTAAACCTCTCTGTTTGGCTTATGATGGAGCTGAACGACGGAAACAAGTAGTGTTTAAACCAGTTCTTACAAAGCTTATTAGATAAATGAATACAGTTTCAGCTTCTGCTGTGATTTGCTTTTTAAGAGTTTATTCTGAATAGTAAAATTGTATTTTGTTTTTACAAGAATCTGAAGAACATATGCGAAATATTTTTTTTATAATCACACACAATATATTTAAATCTGTAATATATTAATATTAGTTTTTTTTTATCTTCGCCTTTACATTTTTGTAGTTTCATATTGGCAAAAGCCTAAAAGTCTTTAGTGTTGTGTGTAATCAAGGTAAGTGTACAGTACAGACTAGGCATAGATTTTTCATATATGCGCTACTATTCAAAAGCTTGAATTCAGTATTTTAAAGAAATAAATGTACTTTATTCAGCAAGGATGGAAATTTGATCAAAACAACAGTGAAAAAATATATTGTTACAATAGATTTGAAGGTAATTATTTTCTTTTGAACTTTCTTTTCATCAGAGTACCATGGCATCCATGAAAGAAATATATATTAAGCAGCATAACTGTATTCATCATGGATAATAATAAGAAACATTTTTGAATACCAAATCAGCACTGAAAACTGAAATACTTTAGCTTGGCAATCACAGGAATAAATTTGATTCTAAAATATATTAAAATAGAAAACAGTTATTTTAAGTTGCAATAATATTTCACAATTTTACTGTTATTTGTTTTGTTTTTTTTAACAACAGCCTCATTTTTAGACATTTTTGTACAGTGTGCTGTACTTCAGTTCTCAGAAAGTTGGTACGACAAAACAGAAGTTGGAAAAAAAATTCCCTTTTTAAGCTACAGCCATGTGCATTCACACATTTTAGGCTGTTTTTGGATGTCCTGTTATTACTGTTGTGTTTTTAAGCATGTCAAGTGCTTAAAAAATAGTCAAACTTTTAAAAGTGTATCTTGCACTCTGTGCTCTCATGCTTCCATTCCACAGTTAGAGTGCATTCCTTCAGTTTGCAAATCAATATATGAGTCATGATTATATTATTATAAAAGGGCACCTGTGAGGGGGGAAAAGATTTCTCAAGCTTGGTGTTGCTGATGTATCTTGTGTTTCTTTATGATTCTTCACAGGGTAATGGCAAGGCCAAGCCACAGTGAGCATGTCCTGCAGCAGCTCAACAACCAAAGGGAGTGGGGTTTCCTCTGTGACTGCTGCATTGCCATAGGAGATATTTATTTCAGGGCCCATAAGGCTGTGTTGGCAGCCTGCAGCTCCTACTTCAGAATGATGTTCATCCGGGATCAGCAGGGAACTGCACGGTTTGATCTCAGCAACATGCAGATTAGCGCAGAGTGCTTCGATCTCATTCTGCAGCTCATGTACCTTGGCCGAATTGTCGTAGATCACTATGAATTTGAAGAGCTGAAATCGTCTATGGCCTACCTACAAATGTACTACATTCCTGACTCACTGGAGGACCTCCGAGACATCCGAACATCCAATCTAACACCTTCGTCCTCCGCATCATCTTCTTCATCATCCAGCTCCTCGTCCTCATCCAGCGTGGTGGGAAGCAAGATGATGTTTGGCGTTCGAATGTTTGAGCAGCAGCGACCAAGCCCTTCTGAGAATGAACCAGCACCAAAAGCCTCAACCACAACTGCTCGTCAGACCATTAACATCTCAACTGTCAGGCCTGCTGAAGATGTGGTCATACCACACCCTCCGCCACACTCAGAGGCCGTTGTAGACCAGCCATGTGACTTGAGGAAGAGAACATCAGGCCGAAGCTCTGCCATGAAAGAACGTCCTCGATTTGGTCGTACATACACTTGTGACGATTGCGGTTTTGTGTTCAGCTGTGAAAAGCTGCTCATCGAACACATCCTCACATGCACCAATCGCAAAGCTTTCCAGACACCCAAAGCCAGTAAAGATGCCTACGGCAATGCCGGAAAAGCAGAGAGTTCAACCTCTGAAGGTACAGATGAGCACAGAACGGTTTGCAAGGGCGAAGAGGATTGGCCAGACCACAAGCTGGACACAGAGAGCGTGATCAGGTCCGTCGCCACTGGCATAGACAGAGAAGCTGCCTTCTCCAGGAATATTACCATAAAAGTGGAGCGAGATGACGATTCCGAAACTGATTTGGAAACGATAAAAGTCGTAAAGGTAGGGAACCTTAACGTAGGGAGCTGCAAAGTTCGTACCAGAGTGTACAAAGACAATCTTGCAGACCAGATGAAATTTGACAGCGAGGAAGATGCTGGAGTTTCAGCCATGGATGCTTTGGAGGGCCAAAGCACAGGGTTAGACACGGATCCAAAGGTGCGCCTGATCAAAGAGGAAAAGCAAGATGGCGCATGCATTCCATGCGAGTTGTGTGGAGCCCTGTTGACGGAGGAGGATCAGTCCGCACATTACATCTCCAGCCACATGGGACATATCTGCGCTTGTGGAAGGTGCGGCCAAGTGCTCATCAAAGGCAGGCAGCTGCAGGAACACGCAGAGCGCTGTGGTGAACCCCAAGGGGCCGAGACGGACTCTCCAGGTGAAGATTCGCTTCTACTTGAAGATGCAGAGGCTATGGATGAAAGCTTGCTGGAAGGAGCCGACCTGGGCTTTCGCTGTCCTCTCTGTGGAATGATATTTGAAAGCGAAAGTCTTGCGGTGGAGCACACATTATCTTGTCCGGAGCAGGAGTCTTTCCGGCCCGTTCTATTGGAAGACAGCAGTGAGCCAGACCATCGGCGTAAGCATTTCTGCGCGATTTGCGGCAAAGGCTTTTACCAAAGGTGTCACCTGCGGGAGCACTACACAGTGCATACCAAGGAAAAGCAGTTCACCTGTCAGACCTGCGGGAAACAGTTTCTGCGAGAGCGACAGCTGCGGTTGCACACTGACATGCACAAGGGAATGGCGCGGTACGTCTGCCCCGTGTGTGATCAGGGTACGTTCCTCAAACACGATCACGTGCGACACATGATCTCTCACCTGTCTGCCGGAGAGACTATCTGCCAGGTGTGTTTCCAGATTTTCCCCAGCGGCGAACATCTTGAAAAGCACATGGATGTACATCTGTACATATGTGGTGTTTGTGGAGAGAAGTTCCGTCTCCGCAAAGACATGCGGAGCCACTACAACTCCAAGCACACCAAGAGACAATGAGAGGCCTCTCTCTGCAACCCTTGAATCTTTGAAATAAGCCATACTGTAAATGTGAGAACAAATCTATGCACTTAGACACCAATTGTAACCTTTACAACTGCACTTTCTATGTGTATGCAAATTCTGGATGTGTTGTTTTTGGTGGGACATAGTGCCTCAAGCTTTTGTCCTCCTTTTTTATACTTCGAGATGGATATCCAGACACTGGTTAAGTCTAGTTATTCACTAAATCACACTATCAGTGGTGTTTCAGTTGAAAATGCTAAATAAGTTCTGTAGTTATGAAACTGGCCCATGGCTAATAGTTTTACATCCAAAAAAAAAATCTGTTCATGAAGCTTTAACGGTGGTACACGTCAACATTTTAACTTTCATATTTAAGAGGACTTTGTCAAAGGGGTCATTTGTTTATATTGGTGGTGCTTTTTTAGTGAACATAAGCATAAACTGCTTCCATTTTGCCATTATTTCAAGTAGCTCTGGTGTTGTTACCTGTCATAATATTCCATGTTCAATTGCCCTTAAAGGGATAGTTCACTCAAACAAATTTTTTCATCTTTTATTCACCCTTACTGTATGTTATTCTGAACCTTTATGACTGACTCTCTTCTGTTGAGATTTTGAAAAAAATCTGCTTTTCATGTACTGTTTTTGTCCATGAAACGAAGCTTAGTGGTGTCCAATGTTGTTTTGAACAAAAACTGTTCAAACATTGTTCAAAATATCTTTATTTCTGTACCGCAGGGAAAAAAAGCAAGCCAGGTATGGATTGACACGAGGGTGAGAAAACAATGTTCTTTTGTTTTTTTTGGCTAACTATCCCTTTAAAGCACAGAGATAATAAAGGAGAATAGATTGCTAATAGTATGCAGGCACTTTTCCCTCCTTGCACCAGAACACTAAAAATATTGTATTTTATAAAAGCAAAGAAAAACACTCGTTGATGCCTTTCAGCTAGCTGTACTTGCTAAATAGTCACTCAAACAAAACCCAAGAATCTATGCAAACTGTTGTAAATTCATCCCTAATTTAGTGCGCGTTCACAAAGTTGATGTGAACAGAGTTTCATGGAGTAAAAACATTTATTGTGTAATTATTTCAATATTCCAAAGATGTTCATGTTATATAAACAGATTTATACAATCTTTTGGTTTGTGCACAAGCTATCGGTTTCTAATAAGGATTACGTGATATACAATACTTATCAGCCTATGCTGTTTTTGTTCAGAGCAATCAAACTGTATGCTTTTGTTTAGGGTCCATCTAAAGCTTATATGGGCTTATAGGAGGTCTTAACATTTCAAATATTTCACACCTTGTAAAATTATTGTGGCTTGATGTGCAAGTATGCAATATAATGCTTGCACAAGGGTGTAGGGTAAATTATTACATGTTTGTATTAATTAACAAGTACTTCAGCAATTGTTATTTTATCCTGTAAAAAAGCCAGGTTGGTTTGTTTTTGGTTTTGTGTTTTTCAAGTTTAGTCATGTGAGGTTCATACAGGCTAGAAAGCAGATTTTTGGAGCTGTGATCCATGAACCATCAACGGGGCCATGAGATCCTACAGATTAATCTAGACGCAGTTATTGATTGGATTAAGAGCAGTCTGGCAGTCTGGCTAAACTTGTGGCAGTTGGTGCTCCACGCTTCTGTTTAAAATACATTGTCACATTCATGTAAACTGACCTATTCAAGCTTGCATAGCTTAATGACTTAATCTATGGATTGTATAACAAGTATATCAGAACTGTGTTACAGTGGGGTTTATGCAGCTCACTTGTATTCTTCCTCAGAAGTTACATGTGTGATGGGTTTTAAATAAAAAGGACCAAAGCAAGCAGTGATTTTAATTTACAGGCAAACAGCTCAGACATATGCACTGGCTGTTCAGCGGTGTATTTGAGTGGTGTTGTGATCTAAACCTAGTGAAAATATTTTTTTGTGCGTGTGTGTGTGGTAGAAATATTGCAAGGAATATATGCAAATATTGTTTTTGGATCACATTTTAAAATTTTCCTTCAGTGTTTCATACGTTCTTGGATTTAAGAAAGAAAATAAAAGTTTAAAAACTGCTAATTTGTCTAATGCACAGTATTTGATATCATTTGAAACATGAAAATGCACGAATGCAAAACATATTCTATAAATTGGGATTACTGTTTTATCTGATAATAATTCATTTATCATATAAAGTATTTTCCCTAGACAGGCTACAGGCTTCTGGCTGAATTATTACAACCTTCTGGTTGTCCGATAGTGGCAGCGTAATATTTGCCATGCAAATGATCATCCAAACGCATCCGGGATATTTTATCCCTTTATTTAACCGACCATATCAAACACAATAGCTTTAATCCCCTCCAAATAAATAACAGTATTTTTTACTAGTTTTGAAAGCTTGACTTTTATATGCCTGGGCTATGTCAAATTTATTAAAAATAAATAGGTATTACTCTGCTTTCTTTTTAGATGACTAAAAATTTGGTGCAATGTCTTCTGTAGTTTTAACTACGAACAATAGCTTATAGTCAAAATATTGCAAGTAATATTCATTTGTCAAACTGAACATCCATTGCTTTGCTGTTTTTTTAGGCTGCATTACTATGTGAAATGCTGTATTATTGCTGATGTTCAGCAGCTGCACAAATAATCTTCATCATACCTGTGCCCTCCCACAGTATTCTGAAATTGAGCTGCAACACCGGAACAGGGAGCGATCTGTGTAGGTCTGTACACACATTAGCAAACTAATCAAGCGCATGGGCCGAATTGAACTAACAGTGTTTGTTTGTTTGCATCATTAACCTCTAGATGGTGATATTTCTCGTATTTGATGATTTGAGGAGCCACTCTCCGAGAAACAGGTAAGGTGGTGTAGGGGAGATGGTCTTAGGGATATACAAAAAAACAAATGTACTTTATTCTGAGCTCTAAATATCAGCACAAAAACATCCATCCCGTACATAGCCTGTATTTTGCTATAATTACCTACTTAAAATGCCTAAACAGGCTCTCAAACAAGTTTATGTCTGGTTAAAAGCCTTTTAATGCCTACATGTTCCCCTAACGGCTCGACTGCCTGTGCAGCCAGTGAGCTTGTGGTTTTGGAAACCATCTCTAGATGCCTGGAAACCTCTTGTGGCGCTCACTGTGACGCATACAAACTCTGTATTTGTCCAACCAAATTAGTTAAGCATGGAAGGAACTTTTCGTTCTCAATGGGTGAAACCTGACTAAAACGTCTCAAGCTGTTTAATAAACACATCCTTGATTAGAACCAAATAATTCTTCTCATGAAACAAAAAAAGTCGGCCCTACTTTAAATATCACACATTTATAGCTTTGTTCGTTTATTGCAAAATGTGCTAAAATGTTGTTGTTGCTTCTTGTTTACTAGTTTTTGTCCTCTCTTCTTCGTGTGCTTTATTTTTTATCCACTTGGTGGCACTGTTTTATGCTTATTTATAATCCACTTCATGAACAGGTCTCACGGGTGCAGTAATGTGTGTGCTTGGCTGACAAAATGCACTCTGCTACTGAATAAGTAATAGTTTATATGGTATATGTGTTCTCAGATTTCATTATAGCCTATATTGTGAGTTAAAGCCAGCCCAGCATTTCTTGTATTTCACAAATGGGGTTTTGGAAATATATTATCAGAGGAAAAAATATTCTCTGTGTAAATTATTCTCTCGATTATCAGACAAAAAGGTTACTGCTTGAGACAGAACATTATCCAAACTACAATGTAAAACGAGCGCTGCTTCTTCGCGTTGCCGCAAGGGGCGCTATAGTCTTTCACGGTGAGAATCAAGTAAACTACTGTCATTTACAGTCATACAGACTGTGTCAAATCAGCTCTACAGTATAAAACATGGAATTAGTGTGTCAAATATTGTTCCGTTCTCCTCTGGCCAGATGAAACCAGCATTTTAGACTGGAACAAGTCAGACTATGCAGAGGAGTTATCTGGTTCCTGTCGCAATGGCAGTGTAGGTGATGATGAGGTCTTCGAAGGGGATCTATCTTATCTAGTTTACATGGTCTCCACTGACATTCAGGGCTGTAGAGGTCGTCACTAGGTGCTGATCCACTAACTGATCTGGGTGGCTATGGTGACCTCAAAGAGACCTATAGAAAACTATAATTACTAGGTTTTAACATTTATGATTTGTTAACAAAACCAACAACTGCTTAAGCTACATATTTATTTTTCTAAAAAAATGGCCTTATCTGTGACATCTGTGCTACAGTATGTTTCCGTTACACCCTGCTAAACAGATTTCTGCTCCATTATCCCTAATTATATGTTCCAAATCAACCGAGTTCTGCCTTGGATCACAGACCCACAATGCCCATCTCTCGTGCCCCTCTGATTTAGTCTGGTTTACATGATGTCCTTTTAAGGCAGGTCTGTTTGTCACGACTGTGGGTGTCTGGTCCTCATGGGAGCTGGTCATGCCGACTTCAGTAATGGAGAGTCTTTCCATAACACATCATCCACCCACTCCAGTCATATGTTTACAGGCACAGTCCTCTTGAAGGTCCACTTAACAGCACTTCCCAGCCACCTGGTCCTTTTGTAGTTGCTTCATTACATCTCATTTAGTACAGGCTTTGGTTCTTTAGCCTACTTGAAAATATTAACCTTTCATGAGTACTGTCTCCTGTAAGCTCAGATAAACCTAAGGACAATTCTAGCTTTTAGTCAGTTTTTTCAGACATTTAACTGATGACTTTGGAGTAATTTAAGGTTGAACTTACCTGTTGTCTGTTCAAAAGTAATCTGGTTTGACCTTATGTGATCTTTAATTTTCTTGCTGATTCATTATTTCAATCCATACACACTCTAATGTGTCGTCTACACATGTCTAATGCATTAAGGAAAGACACTATTTATATGGGTACTTGAAATATCAGTGTGTCCTATGGTGTGACAGAAAAATGTAAAAAAAAAAAAGCTTACAAACTTACAATTTACATTTTGCTATGTCACACCATAGGACACAGTTCAGTTTTTATTTGTCAACTACCCATATATTATTTAGAAATCTACATATGATTCTAGAAAACGCCTGAATAAGTTCACACGTTTGATTTAGCATTTCCCACTTTCTCCTTATTTGTTACTCCTACCATCTGTCCACTCACACCAGAGGCAGTTCAAAATAATGTGTAAAGAATCTTATCATGAATAGCTATGATTTGACTCATAGCTACATTTAACTCGTAGCTACATTCATGCACTCAACAGCCTTCAGCTAAAATAAATCAAAAATATTTTGTTTAATAAAATAGAATCTAACATAAGCATAATTTTTCTATGAACATAATAATCATGCTCGAACAGTCCCCTTTGACCCACTTTGTGGGTGTGAATGTTCACAGATAGCCTAGTGCTATGTGAGAAACAGCTTTTAGAGCCTTTGCCTTAAAAGGACATAAACCATTCTTGAAATATCTCAAAATGGCAACTGACCCATGCCATCTGTTTATGACATAATGCAAAGTCACTTGCATATGCATGCTGGCTTATAATGTGACTGATATTATGAGCCAAGGACCTCAGATGCTGGAGAAAAAATATAAATTACGAAATGAGTTATTCTGTAATGTAGTGTGGGGCAAAAACAACTTGTGTTCTCTGACATCAGGGGAGTGATCCACTGTATTTATCTTTGAAAGAAGAAAAAATATCAAACGGGTAATCTATTTTGGCCCACATGATGAGTGTAGAAATTAATCAAGGATGGCTCTTAAAGGTATTTGATAAGATTAAACATGTGCGTCACCAAATCCTATTTCCTCCGCTTTGTGAATAACCTGGATGACAATTTTTGAACACAATTAATTCTGGTCACCAAACTCAGGTTGTACAGTTCTATTTCCATAATTCTTGAACGCTGTATGACTCAAGGTCAGAGTAGGAAACTATTTCCTAAATGTTTTAAACTGTTAAGGTAGATGTATTTTATTTCACATTTAAAAAGATGAATGTACAGTTATCCAACAGGGTCCTTTGAGGTGAAATACGTCAGTCATTCTAGTCTTGTGGGTGATATGCAGATATTTTCTTCTGAGGACATCTGCCTCCCCATTGTTTCTATCCCATGTGTGTGGTTTGTCCTGTGAGGACCTCTGCGAAATGTCAGGCAATAGAAACAACAATCATTCGCAGACAGAATCTCAATCCACAAAGGCAACAAGAAGCCATTTAAAGTATACTAGAGTGCATACACATGAAACATGCAACGATTCAAAACAAATACAAAACGTTGCGTAAGATTTTAATCCTTGGATGGACAGAATGCTGCTGCAGGTGTAATCGCTCTACCATTCACAGTGACGTTGATTGACATGATTGAAGACACAGGAGGTTTCATAAGCATTGTCATCCCATCCAAAAGCTTACAGTAGGCAAATTGAAATACAAATTTTTATTAGAAGAATTACACTCTTAAAATAAAAGGTGCTTCACGATGCCATAGAAGAATCTAAATGGTTCCATAAAGAACCTTTCTGTTTTACAAACGTTCTTAGTGGCAAAAGAAGGTTCTTAGGATTATAAAAAAGCAAGAAATAGATGGTTCTTTAAAGAAACCTTTGACTGAATGGTAATTTTTGGAACCAGAATGGTTCTTCTATGGCATAACTGTGGAGAACCTTTTAAACAGTTTTACTTTTAAGAGTGTACATTTCCGTTTAAAAGCTATATTTAATAATGTTTTTGTAAGTGTTTTGTGCTTACCAAGGCTTCATTTACTTGATTACCTAAAACCTTAGGTACGTAAAACCTTATTATTGTTATTATTATTATTATTATTATTATTATTCTGAGACTAAAATGTCTAACACTAACTCCTCCTAGAGCTTTAACTCTACAGACTCCCAAGCTCAGCCCGATATTGTCAGTCAGATATTGCTGTGATAGCAAAGCCGAATCTTCTGAAGCCATTACTCCACTCTTTAGTGTCACATTATACTTCAGAAAGCTTAAAATAAAAGCCTTTGAAATAGAAATCCTCAGTAACATTGTAAATGTCACCTTTGATCAGTCAGTTTCCTTGCATAATAAAAGTAATGATTTCAAAAACATTGAACTGACATTTGAATGGTGGTCAATGTCAGCTTCTGTACATTATGAATGGCTTGCAAGTTTGTGAACTAATCTAATTTTAAAGGTATAGTCCACGCAAAACATGAAAACAATCTCCTCATTTACTCACTGACATGTCCTTCCAAACCCATCTGACTTGTGTAAAACAAAACAAGACATTTTGAAGAAGATTAGTAACAAATAATTTGGGTTCTGACAGACTTTGTCAACTGAAAATGTCCTTGAATTCATGTTTTCTCCACTTTTCATATCCACATTTCCTTTACTAAAACCATCAGAAAACATTTTTCCCATTACTTAAGTGTTTCATTAATGGTTTCAGTCTAAATATCACTATGCTTCCATTTAGAAAGAGTGTTACCCACAGCACCATCTTAAAATTATGCAGGGAATGTCCAGCTCCTTATATTTTAAATTAAAAATCAGGTAGCATTTTATGTTATTGCTATGGCACCTTTGCTCATCTGAAGCTAATGGGAATCTGCTGAGGGACAGTGCTGTTTGTTTGGTTGAATGGAATGCTGAGGCTTAATGTGATGAAG
>JAUMHI010000065.1:10521413-10559666 GCA_032359435.1 Enteromius unitaeniatus
ATATATTTACAATTTAAATGAGTTCCTTCTGATTTAGGTTCATTTTAATTCTTGTTTATTTCTTTTTAATTGTTTTTGACTTCTTGTTTTTTTTATTGTTATTTTGTTTTATTTAGTTTAAACTATGAAATTACAGCTAAGGAGTTTTCTTGAACAAAAAAATGTATAGTATTTTAATTCATACCCTGGAGTGTTCTTTATTTCTTTTTCTTTTTCTTTTTTTTTAATACATATATATTTTTATACTGACAATTGAATGTTATCTCTGCTTGGGAAATGTGCCCAATTTAAAGTGAATACCTCATACTTGAATGTTACAGTGTTATTGCCATTTTGCACATTGTTTTAGATCATGTTTCACTTCACACGTTTACTTTTTTGCTGCTTAAAGGTGTAAATATTTGGTACCTAATCTCTAACTTGATACTGTTGAATTGTTTTGTGAAGTTATTGTTTAACTACCTGACTGACGTTTTCAGCTTCACCATTGTAGTGTTCTGTAACTCAAAGTTAAACTTGTCTAAAAAAAAAAGACAGTTCACAATGTGCTGCTTGGGTCCATTTGATGAGCACAAAGCCAATTCATGTTCATTTTACCATGTATGAGGCCAGTTGCTTTGTGCAATAAAAACTGGTTTATATTCTCTGTTCACTCTTTAGGTGTTTATGTAGTATCAGAAACTTTACCTACCTAGCCTTAAGTTAATTTCTTAATAAAGGTCTGTTCTGTGTTAATTGTACTCTTTTGAGAACAAAAATGCTCCCAGTTAAATGCCTGAGAATAAATGTGCTGGAAAAAAATTTGGGATGAAACTATTGTTGTTGCCCAATATTGACCTAACAGTCCTATTTTTTTTTTGGTTTTCTGAGTGTATTCAGAAGTGTATTCCGACTTGCTGGTGTGCCACATCAACACTGTGATGTCTGCTATATATTTGAGCACTTTTTAGACAAATTTTACAGTTTCAATAAGTGTTTACCCAGAAAAAAAGTTAAAATAATTGACAGGAAAGCCAAGCCTTCAGTGATATGCATCATAATAAGGAGCTTTTTATGGTTGCCAGAAAGCCACAGAAATATGTCTCTTTGTTTATAATGTGCACCTTTTTAATGGACAGATAAAAGGAACGATAGATATTCATGAGAATCTAGAGTCTAGACAATCCATAAGAGTTATTTTAATATTTTAATAGCTATCCAAAGCTATTAAAATCTTGGATTCTCGCTCTGGTTTCTTTTAATGGTCGAAAAAGATAAACACATATATAAACTTGGCATCTATAAGCCTTTTGTAGATGTTGCAAAGCCTTGGAAAAAAAAAATCCAAAAATAGTATTTATATATCAATACAGTAGATGGCAGAGGAGAGCTTTCTTTAGGAGCATCTTCCTTTCTGCAATGGCTTGCTAAGATTCCGCATATATCCAATATTTTACAAATTAACATTATTACAAATTACAAATTAATATTTTTCCCCCCCAAAATAAAGATTTAATGGCATATATAGCTTTTAGAAAATTCTAGTGCAAAAACAGGTTATAACTTACTTAAATGATTAAATTCTTAAATGTAATCGTTAAGTACGACTAGTTGCTTAATTTGATCTTTGTTGAATTTATAAAAGGTGTAGCCTACAAAATATTGTAATAGCATTTGCTTCAACTATGCCTAAACCTTTAGTGGTAATGAATGAATGATACATTTATATAGCGTAATGCTCAAAGCCTTTCCTCCAGCTTGTTGCTGTTTATTACATTACAATTTTGAAAAAAAATATACCATGATATTTAGAGATAAATAGTCATTTAAAAAGATAATTATATTGTTTGCATTTCTTTTCCTTTTGTTTTTTTTTTTTAAATCGACGTAAGGGGGACCTTTACTTTGATATCACCTGTGCTTTGTTACATTAGTGCGCGCAAACAGCTCCAACGAAAGCGAGGCTGATGATGATGATGAAGATTAGGAGAGCTTTCCTCAAGTAGTAAGGTATTACTTTCTTTTAATGAAGTTTGATACTTAAATTGACCAAAATCCTAATACATAAATATACTTTTTTATTTTTGTGTTGTCATGTGTACAGGGAAGTTTAATTCGCGTTCTTAACTTTCAAACAGTTACCTGATGTTTTCATAGAGTTAGCAACAAGTCCTTTAATGGTTGTGAATTACAAAGAATAAACATTAAAGGGCAAAAATAGACCATAACCAGAAGATTAAAAACCGACTAATCATCAACCAAAACATAATGTATGCACCTTTACAAAAAAACGTTATTGGCTAAACTGTGATAAAATTGAGAAGGGGAATAACAGATCTGGAACTGTTGATAATTACAGTCCATGCAATCTTTTATCAGATGAATGGTATCCCTAAATGATCTTAGGTTCATTTACCAGATAAACGTGAATATCAGTGTCAGCTGGACAAATTTTGTCACAGCATTCAAACAGAATGACTGAAGATTGTGTTAACTGTGTGTTGTACAGTTGTTTAATTTGTCTGAGGTGATCAGTCAGCTCTGACTAATTGTACACACGTTTGCTAGATTAGACATGGCGCTTTGTTCCTGCTCATTTTGAGCAATTTGTTGTACTGTTCACAATACGTGACGTGCATATACCTATGAAAACCCCAACAGATGCCATGAAAGATTTCCAGAAGCATTGACAAACTTTTTTTTTATGCCCAAATTTGGCTAATTTCTGCACTTGGTATTTTTCATCACTAAGGTGTCTAATTAACTCATTTGATTTCAACTTTCATTAATGCCATTCAGAGGCACTTATGCTGAAATCTATACAGACAGCAGCTGAATTTACCATTCATTTACCATTGCAATAATTGTTTGCCTTCTGTGTAGAGTTGTATCTCACTTTTTTTTCTAAAAGGTTTTTGGCGTTAAAAGGATTTTTCCATTATAGAAATGTTATGGCGCCCCCTCTGAGATCACTTTAGGGCTACATGGGTTGTCTTAGTGGGATAAGCCGGAAGAAAAAAAAAGATAGAATGAAAGAGATTGGCAAACATCAGGACCATCCATTGCATGCTAATAATGCCACGTGTCTCTTCTGTAATAAAACCACCTCATTAGTAAACCCAACTCTCTCATTTAACCTCATCCCTGATAATGACCAAATGACTTCCATTGTGAAATTCTGCTCACCGCTGCACCTCCCTAATGGCCTCTCTCCTCTGTGATTAAGAGGCAAACAGCCTCAGACACGAGCCATGTCCACTTTTGTCTGCAGTAGAGGAGGTGAACGAGAGGGACAAAGGATAATTGTGGTTTTGTTTAAGCACTAGCAAGGGAACCTTAACAGGGTATAAAAAAAACCTTGCAATGCAAATGCGTAGTTATTATAAATACATTTTATGAAGTTTGAAGAATAAGGATAGTGTGGAGGCCATTAGTGAGAGAGTTTTAGGCCAAAACTCTCAGTTAAAGAAGCTGTTACATGCTGTTTTGGACTAGTGTTATATCTTGCATTTGCCTTTAAACAAATGCATTTGTCTCACAAATAGTTTTTTTTTTGTAGTACTTAGTAGTAAATTCTGCTTGCAAATGTTGTACATTTTGGCAGCTTGGTAACATAATTTGCTACTTAATTATATTTAAGCATGCATGACATAAAACATCATTTTCTTTATTATTATACAACTTATGTCATTATTGGTGTTAAACGTGAAGGCCTCTCTCTCTAGTGGTGGTAATTTGAGTTTCGAGTCATCAGTATTTTTCTTTCAAAGGTATGTGAAGTCCACTTTTAACAAACCGCTTTATTTGGGATCCATTTTTGTACACGTCCTTTCTGCTCATTTTCTTGGGTCTGTAGAGGGTACATTTAGAGAGAGATGTTGGTTTCTAAGGCAAACTTGCACTCTACAGCAGAGGCTTTTCGTCAGTATCCCTGTCAGTGTCTGCTGGTTTTGATTTATAATTAACTCTGACTGTTTTCGGATCGATTCATTTCTCAGAGGAGAGCCAACCTTGTAAGCGCCCAGTAAGAAAGGGGTCAGTGTATCGCTGGCAGGTATTTCACACAACACCAGCATTTATGGAGCAGAAATTCATTAAATTGGATAAATTCTCAATGTTGGCTCATCTCCACTGGCCCCAGAGCCAAAAGTTACATAAACGGGGACAATCCCAGTTTAAATAAATGATGTATTAGCAACATTTTTTTGGCCATTAAAACAGATGGATGGCCTGTTCTTCTGTGTGGAATGTCTACCATTAATATGCTTCATCTAAAAAGAGTGCCTGGAGGGAGGGACTGAATTAAATAAAAACAAAAAGGTGTAACACATCCTCCGGTTTAATGCCTATTTTTAAACTGTTGATCTGTAACACTATGCTGACTACTTTAATAAAACAGATTAGGTCTTTATTGTGCGACATAGTTGTTGAAGTACCATTTGGTTATTCTTGAAGCTTTTAATACTTGATGATTTAACATATGTTGCGTGGGCTTAGGTGTGACATGCCACCACATTTCTGTTCCAGACATGACTGGGAATCACCAGTGGTGATTTGAAATGACTATGAAATTAGTTTTTTTTAGCTGGTAGCTATAGTAACGATTAAGGCCACAGTCACTAAATTGGCCATGACTGAAGTCCATTATTTTACAACTTTAACCTCTATTATTCACTCACATCAGTTAACTCATTTCACAAGCCATTCGAACTCTAATGATCTCAAAGTAGCTTTACTGACATTGTGACCCAGCAAAAGTGAGCGTCTTTTAGAAATGCATCAGTTATAGGAGTAATTGAAGCCTCAGTTGTTTGTTAGCCTCAAATTATGCTGTGTCTTTAGCATGCAGTGTAGTGGACTAGGATTTGTTTCTGCGCTGAGCATAAGGTAAGTACAGGATTGCCCCATGTCCTTGGTGAATTATTACCTTGTCACTTCCCTTTCCACCTGTCATCTTTCATAGTGTATAGCCGCATGTTAAATCTGTTTGTTGCCAAACTAGTTTGCACTCTGTGTGCTTGTACTTTCTGTCAAGGGAATTACACAGCCTTCCTGAAGTCTTGTAACTTTTGATTTCAACTTTCACTTTGGTTTTCGGTGGAAGGGTAACTTAAAGGCGCTCTATGAGACGCTGTTTGACGTCACTTCTGCTGACGTTTCACGTAAATACAAAACAAAACAGGCTCATTTCTTGTATCGCCTACACTGTAAAGTAGCAACTCGTGGAAAAGTCAAGGAAGGGGAAGATATTAAATTATTGTTTAAATTATTGCTTATATTCCTCCGAGCATCTTTTCTTCGGTCGTGCCTCAGCCATTTCCCAAAAATAATATACAGTATTCAGCTAACCCACTCTTAGATTCACTCTGTACAAGTAACTCTGTCTATTATGTGCACGCGCATTAACCCCCACCTCTTCTTGCCGATTGGTTGGCCGTAGTTTGTTATTGCTTTGGTGCACATCCTGTGCCCATAGTGTTTGTTTTGGTATTGCAGCCTCTGTGTTTTCTTTCGAGATTGCGTTTTTTCCCAGTGTTTTCCAAGACGGTGATGCATACGGTTTGAGATAAAAATGAAATCGAGCTAAAATCCTCCAACATCTCATAGAGCACCTTTAAGAGACCAAAGCAGTGCCATGTAATGTTTTCAGTGTTACCATCAGGGGTTCTCTAATGCATTTCACCAACAGATTCCACCAAGGCTGTTTAATTTCAATTTAAATGAATTAACACCCATTATTTCAGCAAGTCATTTCAGGAAATAGTATTTTAGCATTGTTACCCTCAGAGTTTTACATTTCAGTTCTTATTTTGCTGATTGTAAATCTGGCAGCCACTGGTATCTGGGTCTGACAGAATACATTTTCAGTGGAAGTGGTTAGGCGAACTGTTGCATCTCTTGCGTATGCCTCTATATATACCCACCCAGACTTTAAGTTAATTCCTCTTTAGGCACCATCATAACCGCTGACCCTCTTTTTCGGTTGCTGGCTATTGTGAAGGGGCTGTGCTGGAGTTTATCAACTTTCAATTTGCCATGTTTGAGCTCTAGGGGTCACAGTGCAGTCACACTAGTCTCCCTGGGTTTACGGCTTTTTAATCAACTTCTACAACCTTTCCTATCTATGTGCTGCTAGCCTAAGGGAGCAGGGGATGTGGGAGGATATAGAGCTGTATCTTAAAAAATACTGAGTGCAGCAAAACAGTCACGGTGGTATCTAAATGAGCCTTTAGCTTCTTAAAGCATCAAAGCCCTTTGCTGAATCTGTAATGTCTACAAAACTGTGGAGTATTTTTTTGTGTAGTGAAGTCATTGACGAGGTATATTTATTACAGCTAATTTAAAGTCTGAAAGAGATAGTTCCTGTTGCTTTTTGTTTTCAATTAAATTATATTGAATCATAAATATTTTAAATCCATTTTACTGCCAGAGCACCAACCTTCTGACTTTCACACCAATATATTACAGCATTTACTTAAAATAGAAACATTGTAAAAATCTTACAATGTATATATATATATATATATATATATATATATATGAGTATGTTATAGTAATCAGTATTCTCTAATTAAGATGATTATGCTAATATTAATTTGAAATCACAACATTTGCACAGACTACAAATGTTTGTGCATTCCTATTTTTTGCCTCTCAAACATTTAGTTAATTTTGGTTTTAATTAAGTCACATTTTCATAATTTGCAGGTTTTGTTATCATTCCCGAAAGTTCTCTTTTATCAGTAATAACAGAGATAGAACTCCTTAAGCTCTAACAGTGAGATGGTTACACTTTGGGGAAAAGTCAAGTTTAAATATCGACAAGCACAGTACAGGTGTATTTGTTAGCACTGAACATTTTAACTTAAAAGTGCAGGTTCAACAAGAAACCCAAAGGCACCATTAAAGCGGAATGAAAGACTAAGTGTCAGCACTGAGCCTTGCACAACTTTGGGTCACTCGCAACTCTCAGATCAATATGAGCTGTTACAATTTCACAGTTGGTCATGCTTCACTGTTTGACACTTGCTCCTTTAGCGCAGGTTGGGAGAGTTTCTGAATGTATGAGGCACGACAGAGAGAAAGCAGTAGAGAGAAGCCTGTCGCCATATGGGAGCTCACATTGACACCTCCGATGCACAGCTCCACTTGGCATGCAGTTGACAGTATCCACTGAAGAGTAGCTGCAAATGAGTCCAGTCTATCTTGCAGTTCCCCAGGCGGCAAAACAACCCCTTTCCTCACCTCCATCACAGCATTATAGAGACCCTCAGGTGGTGATGTACAAACCTTAACCTGGCTCGATGGGGGGCATCATGTATAATTTAATGGATCATATACACAAATGCCCTTTTTTTACAATTTTATTCTTGCAGAGAGTGAGTGGGATGGCAGAGTACTCCATAGTCAAATGTCTGTGTACTTCAGTACAGTACTTGATTAAAAATGTTTGCTTCTGCTAAGAATCAGGATGGTTTTTGTTTTAATATACCTAATATAATTTAATATACCTTTAATATAACTCATTTGATAACTTTTTCTTTTAAGAATCTTGGTTCAAGCTCTTAAAAAAAAAAAGCAGACAACTTCACAAAACGTTGTGATATAAGTGTGATTTCAATTAAATAATGTAAAATAATATAATACTACTATAATACTACTAATGTTCAGCTCTAAAATGATATATTTTATTTTATAGGGTAGAAATGGATACAATTCTGATTTGTTTTTAGGGAATCTCTATTTTTGCAATTCTGTTTGGTGATGCTAGTGGCTCAGAAATGACAGACTTCTTCATTTTTAAGGCTCAAGACTGGTAACTTGGGTCAGTTAACACCAGAATCACGCCATGAACCATCCACCTTATGCCTTTGGGCAAAGCACTTTACTCTGCGTTTGTTTTAGGGTGGCTGTCTCTGTGATAAATGAAAGCCAATTCACCTAGCCCTGGTTGTCTGGCAATAACTAAAGAGTCTAGATATTTTTCTCGAGAATGTAGACTGACCCCTCATGGCTGAATCAACAGGTTATCTTGAAGGGGTAATTTCCCTGCAGCATGGCACCTTGATAATCTGTCTCTAATGTGAAGCAAACCCATTGGCTGTTTACTCCTCATTTTACCAAAGTTATTCAACAGCACATCTGTCACCAAGGTAAGGTGCTGTTTCCCCCGGGCGGTGAGCTGAAGATTTACTGCTACACAGTGTGCTTCCAGTCATCGCTGGGAAGAAAGTTAGCAGTTATTTTTGAAACTTGAAAAATGGATACTTTAATTTGTATGCTTCTCTGGCCTTGTACTTTGTTCCTGCATTGTGTTTGAGAGTTCAGCACAGAATAAGGTCAGAAACTACTGTGAAATGACTTCCCGCAAGGATGTGTTAACTCATGCATTATGCTTCGCGGAACCAGCTATTGTACATGCCTAGGAGAGAGCAACCAAGGATATTCTCTGAAACAATAAGTCATTTATCTTGTAGCATGTTGCCCAATGAGGTGGTGTCTCAGTGAGAGGAAGCACAAAAATACAGCCGATCCTTCACAATCTGGTGTCTATCATGGCTTGTTTGTCCTTTATGGGATTTTAAATGTGCAATGAAGGTAAGACAAAAAAATGTCTCTCTTCAATTGTTTGCCTTCTCCTCCCAGCAAGGTCATTTCTCTCTACTTCCTTTGCCCAGAAAGCAGCAGGGCTCTGAATCAGCCATGCTGAGATCAATAGAGAGGCGGGAAGAGAAAATTACTTCCCTCTCCTGCTGGAACGTAGATTGGCTTTTCACATCTTCATTTGGAGCTTTGCAGTTGGGTTTCAATGGCTGGCAGCACTGGCAGGCGACACAGCATCTGATTCGTGGGGATGAATGACACATTTCAGCAGGAGTAATTTCGGTTGGGAGGAAGGCAGGGTGCACTGCACATTTGAGGAAAGGCCATTGTGGATGTGGGTAGCTATCAGGGGGGACCTGCTAGTCTGGGAGAGTGTCAATACACCTTGGAATAAAAGGGGTAGCTTGTTGCTGTAGCGACTGCTGGATCCGAATAAGTAGAAAAAAACAGACCAGAAGATGGGTGCTGTTAGATGTGACAAGTCCAAACATCCTACCATTGAAGCCTTTACCTGAAC
This sequence comes from Enteromius unitaeniatus, assembly GCA_032359435.1. NCBI lineage: Eukaryota > Metazoa > Chordata > Actinopteri > Cypriniformes > Cyprinidae > Enteromius > Enteromius unitaeniatus. The sequence continues at coordinate 10,530,514 of JAUMHI010000065.1, forward strand.
GGTACTAGGTGTGTATGTTTGGATGGCTGGTCTTTGAGTCAGGCATGTTATGTTGTTGTTCTTGTCTGCTTGTGGACAAAGCAGGATCGAATTATTCAGCAGATACACTGATAGGGAACCTGATAGGGATTTGGTACTTTATGATAATATTAAATAAAAAATAATGAACAAAAGGGCCTAATCTATATATGGTTGAGCAGGTTAGTTCAGCAGAACACTATAAAAAAAGAGGCATGCTACTGGTGGCCTTCTCCCAGGGGACAACTTTACAGTCCTTTTCACATACCATAAACTTCCATTATTTGGTGTAGGATGCAGTGGTTGGCTGATGTAGGATGAATGCTGTTTAAAGCTTGTGTGCCCTCTGCACTGCTAACTGAAGCCCCTGAGGGACAAGTGTGTACCTCCAGCACAACTCTGAGATGGCAGTGAGTCCACTGAGAATATGACAGCCCTGCAGTTAATCATAATTTATTGCCGTGATAATTACATTTTAATGTTAGTCTAGCACTAATTGTCCCCTGAGGTACGGCCACAGGAATCACTGATGAACAAAAGGGCCCAAATTGAGAGGGAAATATTTTATAGAAAGCATCTAAATGCACACATGATTTCAGGATGTAAGCATTTGCCGTTTTTAAACAGTTACGACTTTTTGCATTGGCAAGCATTCATAGGCGCACTAATAAAAAGCATTTCTTTGCATCTCGCAGGCTCTGACCTCAATTTTCGTAAGACTCAATGATAAGTGGGTTAAGCGCAGACCTTCCCAGATATATTCAGCTCTTGATAAACCCAAACTAATGAGACCCCTGGGATGATTTCCCTGTAGATTTTAGAGTGGAAGCGTTTTCCCTAAATGTAGTTTTGTTACATGTTTCTGGTGGAACAGCAGATGTTGTATCCTGTAGACAGAAGGTTAAATTGAGGATACAGTGTCAATTCTAGGCCTGTAGGATAAGTAGTTTGAAATCGCTTTCGCTGACATATGTTTGTTGGCTTTTTGCTTTATTATTTGGGGAAATAGAGGCTTCTTACATCACTGAACCAGAAACAGTTGAGAGGCAGTTCAAAGATTAAACAAGACAGGTCTTCGTGATTAGTTCTCCTGTCTGATCACACAGAGAATAATTGTAATGCTTATCACAGAATTTACAAAGAACAAGTCCTGTATAGGAGGCATCCTTTGATTAACTTTGTAATGTTTGTTTTGGGGTGACTCAGTATGTGGACTAGAGATGTTTGTGATTTAATAAATGATTTATTTATTGTTGTTTATAATTTTAGGTATGCACCATATCGGCATATTGTTTATCAGTTGACATAAGAACTTTTTTATTTGTAAGCTTTTGTGTGTATTATATTTAATTTTGCTTTCTTATTTGCCTTATTTTTACATTTATATGAGCTTTGCAGCCGTCTGCGCTCGCTTAATGTTAATTTGTCACATTTAATAATGATCTTTAATTATATAATTAAATTAAATATCCATACTGTACATCAAAATGATGCAATGCCTAAATTAACTTGAAGCATTACTGTTAATTAATTTTTACAAAATACAGAATTTGAATATCATCCAAGTTTATAGTCAAGTAACAACCAGAATGTTAATGTTTAAGATAATTTAAATGATTAAGTCTATCAGTTGTCAAGTAATCAACTTCAGAACAAATGCATTCAGTACATGCAAACTACATGTACTTCTATGAAGCTGGATGCCATGTCTAATTACAAACATGCACACCTGGCTTGCTTTTGAAAAATGAAACAGACGTTTGTTTAACAAACATTTCTCTAGCAATTACGTTCACTGTAAACACTGTGTTAAAGAAGGCTACAACATGGCAACAAGCAGTGTTCATACGTCAGCCTTTTTGCATCATGCCACATTCATATTTGCCTCTGTTTTAGCTATTTGTCAGTTGTCAGCTGGCACATGAGCTGCACTATACCCTCTGGAATCGAATACTGCTATTACTAGCAAAAAATCCAAGCATTTTGCTGAGGTGAAAGCATTGCTACTCTTAGCCCTTTTGAGAAAGCAAAGCTCTGTACAAAAAGCTGCACGTTTAGTCACTCTCTGGTGTTGTTCACTAAATTTAAGCTCGGGGGAAGTGAGCGAAAGCTGCTATGCAGTCTGTTACAGGATAGCACTTACCTTCTGGTTATTTGAGGCAACATAACAAATAACTTTGTTACCCTTTCAGTCGAATCACTTCAACGTTACAGATGGGAACTCGCCAGAGAGAACAATTGCCTTTAAGCTTTTTACAAAAGGCCAATGAATATTGGGGTGCATTTGATTGCGCTCAGCGCTCAACGAGTTCTGGATAGAGTGGAGCGTCCTGATTTCAAGAGTTCCTGCAATCTTCCTGCTCTCTTGTCTGACAGCGTTTCTCTGGGCGATCCGGTGTGACAGGTGGGACTTCTGGCGCACAGCGTAGTCCCGTGGTCCTCCCGAAGGAGACCGCTCCCTCCATAACAGGGCCGAGTGTGTCCTTCGGGCTGAGATGTATTCTGCAGCATCAGAGGGTGAGTCAGATGGTGAGGCTGAAGCCGCATCGGGAGGGCACTGCGCAGTGGCGTCTGCCCCGACTGCGGCAGATAACGAACTGTCGGGTATGCTTCTCTGCGCTGTGGCAGGAATCGGTTTGGAGGTGCCCTGTGCACATTCAAACTTAAGTTTTTAAGTTAAATAAGAGTATTTTGCATACATAAATGATAAGCATTCATTCAAAGCTAATCAGTGAAGCTATCCATTTTTTCACCAAAAAATACATATATGTAATTTCCACCACACTTCTCTCTGTGGTGGAAAAGACAGCATGTGGTGGAAATGACATTTATGATTACAATGTACATTATTATTGATTGCAAAAGTAGATTTCGGCAATACTGTTTATCTTATAATATATTACAATACTTTTTTGTGTTTATATTATTTTTATTTCTAAATTATATTACTTTTATATTAATATAAAGATGCCACCTGTAACGATCCCAGCCGGAAGTACCATCAAGCCCTGCCAGAGGTCACTCCTACCTTTCAGTTTCACACAGGACTCTTAGTTGTGTACCGGACTCAATCTCCCATAACGCACCACTCCCCCACAGCTGTTGCTCATTATCCACACCCACTCTATCATTAGTATCAGAATAAAAGCCAGTCTCTCCAACCAGACAATCGCAAAGTTTTGATTTGCTATTGCTATCATTTCCGAGCGTATATTCCGTCTTTGTTTTTACTGTGTTTGACTTTTGGACTGTTCACCTGTTTACGGTTTGACTGCCGCCTGTCCCGTAGTATTGGGTCTACATGCCTCAGACTCACTCATTACTAAGAATAAAAGCTGACCCATTAAATTATGAAGAAATACTTAAAAGACACAAGGAGAGATACCTGAGAAATAAAGAAAAAGGAGTAGTATGATGGAGGTATTTATCCTGGCATCATACAGGATACTGATGTCTACAGTGAAACTCTGGTTAAAATCATGAGCCGTGTTGAAATCAACACGGTTTGTTTGTTTTTGGGTTTTTTTGGCTTCTAAGGGATAACAAATTGTTGGCCTTGCCATGAGTTTATTCAAGTACAAGTGCTACATGAGTCATTTATTTACAGTATGCACTGTAACCGATCATCTGTGAGACATCAGTTTTATACGTCAAACTCAGCACTACACTAAAAACAGGTGTTGTTATGTTTAATGACTTAGTGAATTTAATGAGAGTTGGCTGGGCTGCTTCACCCACCATCAGTGGTTCAACCATAACGTTATGAAGCTACAAGAATACTTTCTGTATGGAAAGAAAACAAATCTTGCAAGTTATTCAAAGATTCGACACCAGAACGGTACCATAGTTTGTATATCATCGGGTGTATGCTATCAACTTACACAGTTCTGTATTAGATGCAAAAAGCTAGACTGTTTGTACAAATCAAATCATAAATAAAGGAAAGGAAAGGACGTGACATGTGGCCAGGTATGGTTTCCCATACTAGGAATTTGTGCTCTACATTTAACACATCCAAGTGCACACACACAGCAGTGAGAAGTGAACAACCACACACACACACACACACACACTGCGAACATATAGATTTATCTTAAAATTAATTGAATAAAAACAAATATTCTGTTATTTATCTACTGCACAAAAGCAACAAGAACAAATAAAGTAAAAATACTTTACAGGTGCAAGTTCGGAAGCTAATTCTCTCGTGGTTCATGACTATAGACCCACACCAAGGCACAATGTCTGAAGAGCATGACACAGATGGAAGCTAAGCTGTACTTGTTTTTTCTACATTGCTGAAGGAAAAAAAGGCTCACTCACATTCTAAAGCAGTATTAGGACAAATGCTTTTCTGTTTGAGCACTTCAGAAATCAATGTTTATTATTTTTTGTTTTTCACTGCTAAATTATCAGCCTATTTTTTTACTGTATGTGAAAATAATATATATTCTTGCGGGTGGGAGCGGGACTGAATACTCCGTCCTGCGCAGGTCTCTACTCTGGGTTACAAGTCTAACTCCCTATCCATTAGGCCACGATTGCCCCACCGCATTTCCACCACCACACACATTTTTTTTTTTTTAAAAATGTAAAAGTTCTCATGACCCATTAAAAATGTATCCACAATTTATGAAATTATGCCTTACTTAATAAGAATTCAAGTACAAGACGTATCTATCTGTGCCTAACAACTACGTTATGTGCGTTCTCCAGATGATCTACAAAATGGCGATACACTGACTTTACATGCCAAATTGTTAAACTTCTTATTTTAGTTTTTTCCCCCCATACAAACGTATTGTTGTAGCTGCATGGTATTACCATTGAACCACTGATGGCAGATGGAGCATTCCGACGACTTCTTTCATACTTTTCTGCACCTTGTCAGTGTTAATTGTTTGGCAGTAAGCGGGACAGTCACAAGACTTCCTGTTTTCAAGCATTTAATGGTTTGAAATGACCAAAATCCCCCAAAAATATATAGAATTTTTGGATTGAGTAACCCTTTAAGACTTTTTCTAATAAATATCTCTACTGTTTCCCTACATACATGTTAATGCATTGTCATTTCCACCATCACACATAAATTTTTTTTTTTTTTTTAATTCTTAATATAAAAAAAAAAAAGTTTAATATAAAAACAAAGTCATTTGTTTTCTAATAAGCTCTTAAGTAACTTTTGGAAAAGTTTTTTTTTTTCAACTTCACTAGGCTAAAAGTGCACCTAGTTGAATAAAAATCCGTGATCCTTTTCTATTCTGTTTTAGTCAGCACCCCTGCTTTGTAAAAATGAATAGGAGAATTCAATAACATACTGCAAAGGATACAATGAAACGGTCTTTTCTTTCCTCAGTGGATTTGTGAAAGACCTTTTCCAGCTTTTGGTGGGTTATGTGGTCATGGTCCACTGCTATAAACGTGGAGTTATTGCTTTAGACCTGTGTGCCTTCCCTGCTACCTTAACATTCTACTAAAATAAACCACTGGGGCTATAAAAGCAGCCAGCAGTTAAGCCACTTTACAGTGGCAGCATGCAGTGACTGTAAATCTAGCAGCAGTCATTATGTCTCAAAGCCTGCTGCGACTGCATCAAATGAGAGATTTATGCTGTGATAATGACAACTTTTGTCTGGGATTTCTAAATCATTGATGTTAGCCAACGTAGACCCACTTAAGAGTTTGACAGCAAGCAGGAGGCCTCATTTAAGAGACCATCATACAGTCAGATCAGAGGATTAAAAATGTCTTCTGTAGTACTTGAGGGCTAAATGCTGTCAGGTCTCTAGCATTTTTAAATTAAGGTGACATTTAAAATTTTATTTTGGGAAGATTTCTCTGAGATTTGATTTGTTTGTGATTGTTTATGACAAAAGTTTATTAGTATGAGATGTTTCGTGGAAATTGAAATTAAAAATGAATTAATTCTGTAAATTTGGCATGTTAGTTGTCTAATGGATATGACTTGACCACTATATGGCCAAAAGCACATAAATGGCTGTTGGGTATCGATACAGATTTGCTGATTTGATTCCTAAGCTTTTGATTTGCACTGTGTACAATTATTATGTACACAATAGTCAACATTTGTAGAAAATCAACATCATTTGTTAAAAAAATTTACATTTGTCCTAAAACCTAAAACCAAAATGCATTCTTGTCTCCTAACAACTTTGATGAACTTTTCTAAACTAACTTCAAAACGTTGACTACTGTATATAAATACCCACACATACAGTCAAACAATTTTTAGAGAGATTTGTCTGCATTTGCACAATACAAGACATTAAATTCACACTATTTGGAATTTACATGTAAAACATCTAAATGCAGATTTTATGTGCAAAGTGAGCCTAATTTATTTTATTTATTCATTTATTTAAATTTTTTGATAAAAAATTCAAACACTTTGAAAATGTGCTTGAATTCGACACAGCTTGGGGCCTGGATGAGATAATATAAAAACAAAATCATTGGATGGCAGAACTAATGTAATTGAGGTTGTGGAAAATGAATACTTTACTAAAGATATATTTACTGAATATTCACATTTTCCGCCTAGAATTTATCTGCTGATAGCAGGGTGTTTTTTAAAAGGTCTTTGTCAGCACTCCAAGGATCTTCAAAAGAAAAAGACAATGACCATTTCCATCATTCCATTCTCATGGCCTGATTAATTAGTTTGAAGTTACCCATGAAAGCAAGGCCGTGATAAGAGAAGGAACAAATAAAAGCCTATTACAACTTGAGGAAGAGTGGAGGAAGGCTTACTGCATTGTGCTGCCTGAGTGAGAAGGTTGATTTAGTTATAGTTTAAAGTTGTTTTACGTTATACAATAGTCATGCAGCAGCGGTCAAAAACAGTGCGATTAATTATTTATTTATATATTCTCTGACTTTCTTCTTCAAGGAGCCAAGTATATTTTGGAACGATCTTTATGTGTGCCATCCGTCAGCTTTGAATGAAGAATGAATGAATGACGCATTTATATAGCGCTTTACTGTGTATCGCCGTACACACAAAGCGCTTTACAGTCATGTCTCTCCTCAACCACCACCAGTGTGCAGCATCCACCTGGATGATGTGACGGCTGCCACAGGACAACGGCGTCAGTGCGCTCACCACACATCAGCTACAGGTGTAGAGGAGAGAGAGATACAGCCAATCAATGGACGGGGATTATTGGGAGGACATGATAGACATGGGCCAGTTGGAATATGGCCAGGACACCAGTTACACCCCTACTCTTTACAATGAGTGTTTATGAATAAAGTTTATTAGTATGAGATGTTTTGTGGAAATTGAAATTAAAAATGAATTAATCTGTAAATTTGGCATGTTAGTTGTCTAATGGATATGACTTGACCACTATATGGCCAAAAGCACATAAATGCCTGTTGGGTATCGATACAGATTTGCTGATTTGATTCCTAAGCTTTTGATTTGCACTGTGTACAATTATTATGTACACAATAGTCAACAGTTACACCCCTACTCTTTACGATGAGTGTCATGGGATTTTTAATGACCACAGAGACCTCAGGACCTCGGTTTAACGTCCGAAAGACGGTACTCTATTGACAGTATAGTGTCCCCATCACTATACTGGGGCATTAGGACCCACACAGACCACAAGGTGAGCACCCCCTGCTGGCCTCTCCAACACCTCTACCAACAGCAACCTAGTTTTCCCTGGAGGTCTCCCATTTAAGTACTGACCAGGCTCAACCCTGCTTAGCTTCAGTGGGCAACCAGGCTTGGGCTGCAGGGTGATATGGCTGTGCAATATCATAATTTTCCTCTGGTTCTAGAGTGAGAGTTTTTAAAATATATATATTTTTTTCTGTGCTAAACAAAAGGCTAAGGTTTAGCTTCAGAGGAATAACAGTGCTATGTAATCAATGCTAGATTTTTGCTAATGCTAATTTTTCTAGAAACACACTGACAGAGTCATTTCGTCTTTCCATAAATACATTCAGAGATTAAAAAACTGACAAATACAGAGGTGAGACCTCGGTGGGCATTTATGACATCAAAAACAGCCTCCATCTTTCAGTAGAATCGATACACTGCAATCATAGACCTGTCCTTTTGTTGTCACTAAATGATCTGTTTTTGATTTCACTCTGTATTCTTTAATCGTTTTAAACCAGTTCTTATGTTGGGCTTTTTAAAAAAAGAATGTATAGGTGAGATTGATTTGTTGCTAGTGGACACGCCATAAACCTGGCTTCTCTACAGACGTGTCAAGAAAGCAGAAGCTTGCCATGGCATTGCACTTTCCTGTCATGGTGGTAATTGACTGTCAATTGTAAACTCAAATACTGGAGTCGGTGAGGTGGACTCTCTCTCTCTCTCTCAGACCCTGTTATTCCAGTCAGTTTTGGTGGCAAAATGTCACAGCTCAACTGCTCTATCTCTTTCTCTGAGCTGGAATTAATACCGTTCGTTTGGTTCAGACACTCCTCGAAGGTTAATTACTTTGCTGGATTATGGAGAGGTGCTCTCGCCACCTGCGTTAATAAAAAAAAATGTGCCAGATTTAATGGCTAATCCTGTTAGCACATATTACCTCTTACATGTGCCAGTCATCCTCTACATTCATGCTCTGATTCACATTTATATTGATTTTCAGAATATAAACAGAACGAACTGTAAATGCATAAAAATGACAATGTTATCATTTACACACCCTTTCTTTCTTGTTTTGTGGAACACAAAAGAACACATGAAGAATGTGTCAGTGGGGTATCTTATGGATAAAAACATACTTTTTATCAGCGAGTCAGTAAATGATGACAGAACTATTCCTGTGGACTGCATCTTTAAAGGCAAAAATATTGTCCTTGCAGTTGGGGTTGGAGGGAACATTGGTGCTGTTATAACAGAAATAATGAAATGGACGGATTGAAAGGGCCAAAGATAGATATATCATTACATGAGAAAGAAGAAGAGAGGCACAGCCTCATTAAAGTGTCTAGGAAGCTGCCTCGCAATTGTGACACTGGAAAGGACACAGGTGAGAGTGCTGCTTTTAATGACCACAGTCTGTGATGTTACCTGTCGACACATATTTTGGGTCTGGAGAAAGCTATTAGGTTGAGGACTGAGAGGAAAGAGAGATCTGTGAGCTACTAGTGTTTATACAAGTGTGTATTTGTTCATGCTCACCAGAACAGAAAGAATTTGTGTGCATGGATCATTCTAATCTTATTTTTTGATGTCTTGCCATTTACAGACTTAAATCATGGAGGTAATGATATGCCATCTATATATCATCATATATCTGTATATCCATTACAAGAAAGGTTATTAATTTTGCATCCTGGCAGCAGCGGTAGTATTTTGTAGAAATGACTACATACTAGCTCTGTTTTAGGCAGTAACCTAAGAATCAGCATTCAAAGTATGCTCTTGAAGAAATCTTGTTTGTCTTTGGTGCTTACACTGTGCTGAAGCTTGTGGAAACACTCAAACATTTGCTTTGACTTCTGCTGGTAGACATGGATACAGTGTGGCAGATGCTTCATCAATGCAGTTTTTATACAGTTGTAAAAAAGACCTGACATTTCTTGGGTATGATATTGTGAGATCACTATTTTTTTTTTCTCTGCATACACCGTTGAATTTCATGAGTCGATTTGACATGATTCATTTGCACAAGCGCTATTCATATTTGAAACTAAGGCAAATCCAACTGTAAAAACGGGAAATATTGTGTTATTGAGAATGAGCTGTAATCCAAGCGGCTGTGTGTGTTCAATATTTGCTTGTCAATATAAGCCAGATGAATCATTGTTTAGGGTTTGAGTCATGAGATTGCTCACTCTGGGTATAAATTAAGAAGAGTATGCATATGCACATAATTATTGATTGGTTTCTACATTTCGTTCAAAGTACATAGTTCTATGATGGCATTAGTGATGTCCAAGGCATTTCATTTCATGCTGAAAGATTGACCCCAGGTCAACCGAATGGACTAAAAACGCCAGTATATAATTTTCCAGAAGATGCCATTTTACATTCCGGTAAGGTTTTAAGTGTTCTTGTGTGCTAAGATGCGCGGTGTAACTTTCTCTTTCTTCCGTTGTTGCTCTTCCCTTTTCATACGATTTAAAGTAAATACAAAATCCTCATAGATACAGCAGGGCCACATTTGAGGATTTAGGAGATATAAATCTGACTCTTTCATTGCTGTCTCTCTCAGGAAATGTGCATACTAGAGTGAAGAAAAGGCTGAAGGAAAAAAGGTGCCAGTACAAAAGCTTCTGGTGCCGCTACGTTACCCCCCCCCCCCCCCTCTTTCGGTGTAAACAATAAGACAAGGACAGATTTTCAGAGCCACTCACCCCAGGAAGAGATCAAATATGTTGCTTTTCCACATCATCCTTATGTGTTATTTGTCTGCAATACTCATCCTTTTGTGGCTGTTTAAAAAACTCTTCTTTTTAATGAAATGTAACAGCATAGGAGGTTCCACAGGTACTACAGTGAAGGTTGTTGACTTTTAAACAGTGCAATCATAACCGTGTAAAAGATAAAATGATAAATTGTCTCTAACTGTAACAATACATTGCAAAACATTTATACCAGGTAATAATATGTTTTATGCTCTTATTGTCCAACACTTTGGGGTGTTTCCAAATTTTGGAGAGAAGTCCATGCCAGCTGTGACTGGTTCGGTCGCCTCAAGGGGGTTACCACCGCTCAAGTGCCTGAGGTAGCACTCTCATCATTAGAGCACTATGGGAACTCTAATGGGTTAGGGTTACGGGGGCAGTCAGTGGAAGTACAGACACGTATAATAGCTATCCCGGCAGAGCTGTCAGCGGCAGACAACTCACTCCCAGTGGATTCACTCACCTATGTGACTCCAGGTCTTTCATTCCCATAGGACTGACGTTGTTTTACCTGAGACCTGACCGGTTAATGTTTCCTCGTGATTTTCATGCTCCATCTCTGATTATAATTTCATGAGGACTTGCAATTCACAAAGTCAGGCTGAATAGCACTTCCACTTCCCGCTTTAAGCGCAAAACCAAACTCGCAGTTATTATCCCACAATAGAAGTTGAAAAACAAATGTTGGTGCAAAGAAATGAAACAATCCCAATATATGCACATAATCAGAAGAGGTATTACACTGAAACCAGTGCTTTAGGGAAATATGCACAACGATTTGCATAGTTTTATATTGAGCAGATATGAAGCACTGTGCAGCAGATTGACCTGAGTGGGAGTGGAAGAGACGCTCTTCTGCACCCACACTCCTCATGTTTCAGATTTTCTCATCAACTTCAGCCGCTCTGTGAGATTGCTGGGAGGAGCCCTGAAGGTGTCTCTGAAAATGCCGTTCGAGAGGCGGCTCTGCTTTGAAACCCATCTGCCTTTTACCTCTGCCCAATATTCTCTTGGCACAATTAACTATTCCTGTCATGCAGCCTCCTGTTGTAGTGAGCTCGAACTGGCAAAATGGGAAAAGGCAAATTGATACTTAGATATGAACATAATTAGACAGATGTTAGACGGCATACTAATCTCTGCAGAAAAGTAACAGTCTGGCAGTACAAAGGCAGAAAACAAAATTGTTTCTCAAAGTCCGAAGGCATGATGGAATGCACCATTCATCATTCATAGACCAGTAGTATCTCAGTCAGTCTTGATTCTGGAAAAACTGAGATGCATGCAAAATGTTCAAATTGTGAATAATGTTTAGACATGTACTATCTGTTGTCTGACGACTGCATGGTAAGGAAATTGTTCAGGAACCCTGAAAAATAAAAAATAATGAATCAGGTGTAAGACCCTGTTTAGACCCGGTGTTAAGTTCTTTAATCACTTGTTAATGAAAATTAGTTAAATTTCATTTAAGTGCTCTGGATTTGTGACTTCTCATAGTCGAGCTCCTTTAATACCTGCACTTGAGGTGTGTGTGCCTTTACATGATCTATGTCACTGCATGTGATGTCAGATGGTTGTTATCCTTTTAAGGTTCATCTGATAGAAAGATCTGACCACAGGCGTGTCTCTGCAGAGAAATTGGAAACAAGCTGCGGTCTGAAATCACTGAAAAGCACTGGACAACTGCAGCTTAGTTCTTGAATGTGAAATTAATATGCCAGTTGTACATTCTTGTTTGCACATAGAAGAATTGTGATTGACGCAATGCCAATGCTGGTCAGGAATCAAATCCCATTTTCATTACAGGATACAATTTTTATTAAATCCTCTTTTAATTTGAATGCCAGGTACCAATTCATTTCATACACTAAACTTTTTGGAAATTGATGACCTGAGTTGTAATTGCTTTTCAGTGGAGGATGTATTTCTTTATTTATTTAGCTTAGAAATGTTTAATGTGGACATTGCGTTCATTTATTGTGCTAACAGCACTACTTTTAACTTCAAAATTCATAAATAAATAAATAGTGTCTGCAGAGTCAGACAACCTCTGCAGGTGCCGATTCTTTCCACACGGCATCTCTGGGATAAAAAGAGCTGCATCTTATAACTGCGGTGGTTTTCACCTCAGGCAATGAAAGCACACCTACCACCTACTGAACAATATAAATCATAAAATAAAAGAGCGTATTTCCACATATTGCCTCAACAATTACACATGCCCATACTTATCCTAACATACACAAACATATGTACACAAATGAGTGAAAAATAAGTACACACGCTGAAGCAATATGTGGCAAACCTCTTCTGTTCTTCAACAAGAATAATGCAATAAATTTCCACTTCGTCTTCAAAAGAAGCATGTGATGTCACAGAGTGCATGTGAGTTGTGAATTGTGCCATGTTCTGCTAATACCTGGTTTGAAAAGGATAAAAAGGAAATCCAGTGTAATTTAGTTTGTTTGATGCAGATCAGTGACACTGATGAGGTGAACCATCCCTTTCACTTCCAGCGCATTTCATGTAATATACGAGAAATTCTTCCAAAAATGTTTTGCTTCAGCAGTATTTTACTATGAATGCTTTAAAGAAATCCCATTTGTCATAACAGTTCCAGTATTGCTGATTGCATTTGTAATCAAACACTCAAACGCATCCCCGTGTGGTCTGTAGATGATTCAGCCCTCGAGGCCAGTCATTTATTTAATAATCAATTCATCCGAATCTGTAAATGAATGTTGTTGTATTGCTTAAAAAAGCCACAAGCTATTCAAAAAACAAATTTGCGTCAGGCTTTACAACCGCTGAATTGAAGTAAGTAATGCATATTGAACTAATCAAATTGCAAATACATAGCATTCCTCACTGACGGATTTTGTAGATGTTGATATATGGAAAATAAGGGGGAAAAACATGAAGCTTCGTCCTCACACCTCCATACACACCTCTGCTATGCTCGAATATGACTCATCCATCTGTTTAGTGTTTTGTTCCTGACAAGAGAGATTCACGAATGAGGACCACACTGTCTCATATTTTCCCAAAAGGCGAAAACACATCCAGCCTTAGCATTAATAGATACAAGGTCGTTTTTGTCTGAAATTATTTATTTTATACCGCTGCATCTTGCAGTATTTACAGTGTCACTGTCTCACAAGCACATTCCGCTCAGGAATGAGAAAACTCAAAGTATTACAATACCAAGAAAACACTGACATTCTTTATAAACACTTTACTCTTTCTCTCTCTCTCATTTTGTATTAATTGAAGCAGGCAATCCTCAGTTTCAACTTGTTGATGAGGGATACCAAAATAACCTTAAAACACCTTTTGAATGTCAATGACAAAACACAAAGCAGATAGAAATGATTGCAATTAAAAAGTTCAAAGGTAAAATGTACGTTTGATCTCAGTATTCTTACAGTGTAGGTCATTGCATGTGGCATAAAATGAACGTCTGAAAATGACTAGTCACTATGGAAACGTAAAATGGGGGTGAGGAAGGGCCACGCTGATACACAATCAAGGGACTCTGTTCATTTAGAAGTTAATGATGCAAACACATAAGAAAAAAAAATACATAAACGGCTTGATAGCATGTTAGTATCAGTTGAGACCTTGACGGAAAGACGGAAAATTTGAGTTTTTGCAGGCGTGATACCCTAATTTGTAGTTGGTAACACACACGTGAATTTTATTTCCGCTGCGCCTAAAAATAGCAAAGATTTGCTTGGTCAAGCTTCAGTGGCTGCAAAGTAGCACACAGTGTTATTTGTAAAAAAAAAAAAACTATTCTGTTTTGCTATATCCAGCTATGCTCTGGAGACCAGACACTTCCTTGGAAAAAGCCATTATGGGAAGCTAATTGTGAACCGTAAATGTCAGGTATGACTAATGCATGACCTGCGCTGAGAGACTGCAAGTGTCCCACGTTGGCTTTCAACGCTTTGGTGGTTGCGGTGGAAATGCATTTGCTAAAGACTGCAACAAAACCAGCAGGTCTTAAGTGTGTGCTATGCATCACAGGCTCAGAGGAAAGCAGCAGAGGTTTGCGTTTAGCTGTCCAAGCATTATTCTTCCCTGTTGTGCGTTCTGCTACATACTATTTCAAGTATGTTACTTGGATAAAAACCTACAAAACTTCTGATATGACTGGTATGAGAATTTAGTCTCGGGTGCTTCATTTTGGTGCCATATATTAAGCATTAAGCGTAATTAGTTCTTATGGCACAGATATAAACAGTGAATTAGCTGTAAAATCCTCAACCATAGCCTCGTTCGCTCGCCTGCTCATTTTTGTCTAATAAAAGCTCGGTGATTCAGTGAATTCATTCTGACCAGCGTCTCTCAGTTTACAGAACTGGAAATGAGTAAATCTGTTAACCTTGATAAAAGCGCCACACCAACAAAAACCTCCTGTAGACATTTTTCCTGATCTGTTGACTCTTTTGAGAGAATGTATTTTTATTACAGTGTCCAGGTTACGCTTTTTACACATTGATATAATCCAGCAGTGTATAATAATAGCAATAACGATACTTAACTCCAGGCAGAAGTTACTTAAGTAAGCTTGTTCTTTACTGTTGCTTAGTTGTACTTACAATTTCACATGAAGGCTGTAAAGCATGACCTTTACCAGTTTGCTTTTTCACAATGAATGGTTCTCCACACACATTTAAATCTTTGTCAATTTGTTTCTCTAGAATTAAAAACAGAAGCATCTGCAACCTGTAAGCACTGTGAAATCATCTATTATGTTTTTGTGCTTCCTCCTCCTGCGGCAAAAAAATTGAAATTATTTTCTCAATTTATTTATTGTTATTAAAGAATAAAATGAAAGTCTTTGAGGTTAGAGTTTAGTAGGGGTGGCACGGTTGCATGCATGCGTCGCATGGTTCGACAGTTCATGACATGCGCAATGTAGCCTTGTGCCCCGTGTTGTGATGTCAGTGTGTTTCCCTTTCGCACAAAAGAATTGAGGTGTCTACGGTGTGGAGTGAGTGCTGCAGGTCACAATACTGTACGAGTAGAAATTGCAAGTGGGAGAGAAAAGGAAGGCTGCCCGGAGTTGGAGGATGCGCCAACGTCATATAAAGCTGGTGTGTGGGGACATTTCATGTTACCTATTAGAGGATGGATACAGTTCGAACAGATATTTAGAAAGGGTGCTCGGGCTCGGTCACATCAGTGCGAATGTGCGTCTGTGTTATAACGGCGCTTTTTGCCCCGTGTGCGCTGATGCTCTCATCTGTTGACATTTCCGAACGCCTTCCTACAGTTGCTTAATAAAAGCGGGCTTTCCACACAAAAAAGTGCATGTGTCATTAGTATGAGAAAAAAATTTGGTTACAGCTCTGTCGGACACGGGCCGTGCTCTGACAGAAAAATGCGGCCCGAGCCGAGCTCTATTAACCACGATGACAGCGGAAATAAAATAAAGTAGATAGAACTGCGACTGTATGCAAGTATTGTGCAACACGCATCCAATTCCGTTTATGAATGATTACATGATATAACTTTTTTAAAACTTTATCCTAAATTGTGGATAATTAAGCTATATATCATATGCTGAAGTACATTTCTGTAGTGTTGAAAAATAAGAAGAACCATACAGAACCGAAAACTAACTTTTAAGAGGTTACTTGCAATAATATAAAAAAATTCTATAGTTTTGTATGTTTTGTGAATTCAACCTCTTAAAGGCCTCACACTGTAAATATTTAAGCTTGTGTATTTGGCCAATTTCATTTCAACTGAGGTCTGTACCTTAAGAATTCAAGTCAACCCCCAAATCACTATTTAGCCACCAGAGAACCCATAGTTTTCATGTTTTGAAGTGCTTATGCGGATGACTACACCAGATTTAGTCTCCATTGTTGAAATAGACTAGTCGACATTTAACTCAACATCCCCTGTGTGTTCGTTCTCATGCCTGCGAGCTTTGAGACATCCAATACATTATTAATCAATTCAATCGGAGTCCCTTTCACCTGAAAACAAAACCTGCCTTTTTGTTCAAACATCCATCTTAGGATTTGAGGAAAGTATATAGTATATTTTTTTAACCCTCTGTCTTGAGCCAATTCAAAAAAATATTATTTTCAATCATACATTTTCAACATTAAGTGATGCATTTGGGGAGTGAAGGGACACATCGCTGCACACTTGTACAGTCATTTCATTTATATTCAGGTCAGACATGGGTTAAAGTCAAGCAAATCCTTACCGATATGAAATAAACATCTGTTTCCCTTGTTATCTTTTTCTTTTACCATCACACAACTCTTGCAGCCTATGTTGGGTCAAAATTAAGATTTGGACTTCAGACAAAAAAAAATACAAAGAATTTACAACAGCCCTGAACAAGTGGGGACGACATACAGGTTGTGTATAAGTGGTGCTGAATTTCACAGATGAATTTCAATTGATAGATGTGGACCGCATTGTCTTGGATAGTTATTTCTTGTCCTGTAGTTCTGTCTCGTGATCATAGGCTTTTGTGTATGACCTTCACATTCACTTATTATAACATACAAAGCTGTGTTACTTCGGACAACATTCTGTCCTTTTTAATAGCGCTCACAGACTGCAGTTGGTATATCAGCAGTGCTGGTTTAATTGGGCCACACGCATATACAGGTTTTAACGGAATAAGTAAGTAATGAGAGAGAGAAACGGAGAACGGCTTGACTTCTCTTTAAGGTTCGGAATGAAGCACAGTTGGAAAGGGAAAAACAAATCCAAGGGCACTTAGTCCCTTTTGATCCTTACATGTGTCCTTTGGAATAGCTTCCCTTTGGGTTTGGTTAATTGGATTGCTTATTTGTCGGTAGCTTATAATCTTCACCTTAACTGCTCTCAGACTTAGTTTTATCCAGTGTGGTGTGACACAAGGTGAAGCTTACATTTATATATTATGACTGAGGTGATAAAATCCCCAGTTCTTCTGGTACATCCTCTTCTGGTTCACCCCTTTCTCTGATTTTGGGCGGACAGGCAGTCCATGGGGAGGGATGAGAATGAGACATTTAGAAAAAGACGGTTGTGTAGTATCGTGGAGTTCTGTAGTCCTCCTCTGGCTGTGCTAAATGTGACCTGGTTTGGACAGATACGCGATGAGGGCCACCACTACGCCCACGTAGACCCCCGTCCCAATGGTGATGGAGAGAGCGGCTAGGAACAAGGCTCGTCTAGATGCAATGCTAGCCAATGGGAAGTCTCCCTTGGTCACGGCTTTGCTGGTCTGGAACAAAGAAAGGGAGTGGTGAGAAAGAAGCAAGATCAAAGGATACATTGACCCGTTTCCCATTCAAGGGTAAATTTCATTGAACTATATGCTTCCTTGATGATGCGGAGGGCTGAAGGGAATATCGGAAATGTTCTTACGCACAGCGCCGAAACACCATGCGCTTTTACGACATTATAAAAATCCATTCAACCTACTTTGAAGGGCAGAATCACAAAGTACCTTTTTGAATGTATAAAAAATTAAAGCAGCCTTTTAGGTAGCTATGTGAATGCATGCATTTCTGATCTAGAGCAGAAAATAAAACTTAATTCTGGACACATTCAGTAAGCAGGTTGTCCATGGAGCCTTAAAAAGCATTACAATGTCTTCAATTCACTTTTCGAAAATGTAAGGCCATAAAAGATGCATTTTTGCAGATTTGCTTTTTGGGGGGTTAGACTACATTTATAAAGAATATCACCTCAGAATATAAATAAATAAGACCTTTATATACCTTTTGTCATGTAACGAGTTGACTGGACAGAGAGCATTCCAAAAAACACACTTTAAATACAAGACATAAAGAGGGGAGAACTCAAGACACCTGAGGAACGCGGCTGGGAACAAATTGACACAATGATCACATCAAGGACAGGAACAACCAAATGAGGGCAAAGGCGGACACATGGGGAAAAAACAAGACAGAACACAGAGAGATTGTGACACCTTTAATCATACAACAAATATTTTTAAAATAAGCCCTTTAAGCTTTTTGAGCAACCACCCCAGCAACAGGACAAACACTGAAATATGTCAGTACTTATGTCGTTGTTATCATTATCATTTCCAAATTTGTATTGTATTAAATGAGAATGCATAAAAGCCAGCCTAACCCAGATGAGTGAGCATTGTTCTGTGAAATATTTGACTTATGAATGCCATGATAGGCCAACTTGCAAACTGAACAAATATCCTTTAAAAAAAGTTAGGCGCAGCTTCTGTAAATATACTTAATTCATAAAGCACTTGTACTGTTTATGTACTTATTTCTTTACAGATCTTTGATTTTTCCACCGGGAACACTTGATATTTGTGTTTTTGTTCTAATTGTAATTTGCTTTGTCCCTGCTGCTTTCACCTTGTAAACTTTCGTAAAAAACACCTTTGAGGTTTCCGGCATGATCAGTGATGCAGCAGAGATGAGAGGGAATGCGGTAGCCAGCAAATGCACAGATGTTGTGTTTTTCAACTACTAACTTCTCGCATTGTTTCTTTCTTGTTTTAAACATCAGTGTCAAGAGGGATGAGCCAAATGTGATACAGAGATCAGAAGGAAACACAATTTTGCTTGTGATGCAGCTGTTGCAATTCTCTCTGTAAATAGCAGCACGGTTGCTTTGTAGAGTAAAACACTCAGTCTCGTACTATTACCCCCTGTGTGTTTTAAAGAAATGTCATGTGAATCAAAACTCCAATGAATGGCCTTATCTAATGTTTGCCGTTTCCATTTAACCCCATGCTGGAAGTACGCTGTGCTGAGAGCTATTACACTTTAAAATGGGAGCATCACACTGCCTTCATTTCTTTAATAGCGAGGCCTATGGAGCCTCATGTAATAGTTTAATCAATCCATTTCCCCGCTCAAATGAATAATTAAGTTCTACTATGATGCTCATTTACCAAGAACATGGCTCAAGGGCTGCATGAATTTAACGGGGTGAATTTTTGTAGAACGTGCAGATAACTAAACCCACTCTATTATGCACAAAGTTGTATTATTTCCCCACAGCACTGTGTCCGCAAACAAACATGCTTTGAACAGTCGCTTTGTGTGATTGTGTCATGACCCTTTGGAATCCGCTGTCTATTTTAGTATCCTCCTGAGAAAGTGGAAAGAGTTGCCAGTCACACATGTCTGCCGCTGTGGGAGGTGTCTTGCTCTCTTTGTCACAGCATCTAACCCTGTAGTCCAGGGAAAACATTATTGATTTTCTCTCCTACGCTTTGTGGCGGTCAATAATGGGTTGTTTGGATACCCCAGTGCTGGAACGTCAGCTGAGTTGCCATGTTTACATCTTTCCGCACATTTGTTTTTATCTTTATATTTGAAGATGCATCTACTTATACTATCATACAATCAGTAAGGATTGAAGATATATTACACATTATTTACAATGTATTTGCAAGTTTGAGTCATTAGATTAGTTTCATGATCAATTTTTATACTACTTATATTTTTTAGTTCGGTTTTTCAATATCAGTTAATATACTGTAGGATATGCTGCATCTTTATTTTTATAATTAGATTACATTTGCTGTTAAATAATGGTTAGTTAACCTAATAGCAATAATTGAATAAATCTAAATATGCATCTTTCATACTGTAGGCTACATTACAACTCATTACTTAAACTGTCCATTTCAGTTAATTCAAGAATTGACTCCTCCATCTTTATTTGACCCTCTAGCACTCTCTATTCTAATTCTATTCTTGTCCCTTTTAGACTTGCGCTCTATACACTTACTGCTTTTTTATTTATAAAAAACGAACACTATTATGTGCTCTGTTCTTTTTTAATTCAGTCATTATAACAACTGCATAAAAATTGGATGTTAAATTAAATGATCGAATATAATAAAAAAACTGAAAACCATCCAGATAAATTTTACATAGCCCTACATTCTACTGTATGTGTAATGGCCTTTTGTAGAACTAATACCGATAATTATATAAAGTCCTATACAGTCCCAATTGTTTCATTAGTTCTACAATAAAGACAAAGAGATTTTCTCAGTCTGTAGGAGTGAGACAGAGGTGGATGCTTAGAGGTAGGAGGAGTTGTCGGCAAATGGTTGGCGACATTCCTCATGAACATTCAACCCTGCGCCGCGGGGAAGGTGAGAAAATCCGTTCAGGATGTTCTCAGAGGAATATTCCCAGCCAGGAGACAGGACAAAAACATTCACATTTTCAGCAGATCTCATTTCCATCCTCCTCACACACACACACACTGAAGCTGCATTCTGGAGAACCTTCACTGAACAACACCACCATCATCATAATTACTCTGGGAGAATTCACTTAGCTCCTGACAAAATAATTCACTCTGGCTGTGTCTGCCATGGACTAAACTATAGATAAGAATAAAAAGGCTCATTCCAAAGTAATAAAAATAGATATCTATTGCTTTGAATGTGAAAAAGCAGCTGAGAACATGGTCCATGCTCGTCACACCCATCTGATCTGTGGATTCATGTTTACACTATTTATATATTAGAGAAGTGCATGATCATTTTCAGTCACACAAAGGAGAGCTGTTTGTTCGTATGATGGGTTTTATAATGAGGCACCTGTTCTGTATTATTAGGGGGAGCTGAAAGAGATCACAAACTCTTTTTCTCGTGAGACTACAGGCTTGTTTGCAGGGCAGAGATGAAAAAGTGTTGAAGAATTCATTTTATCTGTCTCTTGTGTTATAGAAGATTCTTAGCTGGCTTAATGGTTAGGCTATGAATTTGGTCGGTGGGCTCTGCACTTACCCCCTGAGAAAAGTAGAAAGCAGCAATGCCCAGAGGCCAGAAGCAACAGAGCATGGAGAAGATGGCGAGGCCCAGGTGATCACGAGGAGGGATGACGATGAAGTTATCCTCGCTCTCACTGTCGCTGGAGCAATCTGTCTATAACAAGAGAGAAAATTCAGTCAAATTAATCATTTTTTCTTTTTTTTTCTCCAGAAAATCAGAAATACACTAAAAACAGTAATACTGTGAAATATTAATACAATTTTAAATAACTGTTTTCTTTTTAAATATTTAATCCTAAGATGGCAAAGCTAAATTGTTAGCCATTATTCCAGTCATCAGTGCCAATGATTTCAGAAATCATTCTAATACGCTGTTTGGTGCTTAGGAAACATTTATTATTGTGATAAATAATAAAAACGGTTTTGGGTCTAACTTACTTTTTCTAGAAACAGTGTGTTTTTTTTTTCTTTGAATACAAAGTTTAAAAGAACTGAATTTATAAAAAAAACTTTTAAAACTTAAACCTTTTAGGCCTATGTACAAAAATATGAAAAATAAAATCTATAAAAAAAAAAAGTCTTAATATTTTTAATACATCTGAAACCCCTTCACTGGCCTAGATTTCATAATTGTTTTCCACTTTCTTTTTATTTAAATGTCACAAATGATCATGAATAATTTATATTAATCTAGACATGTTGTTCACGAAGCTTGCATTGAATCTGTGCAGCATTTCCACAACATTTAGTGAAGTTTTCTCCTTTGATTCTAGTTCACTTGAGTAACTAAAAATACAGCAGCCTCGTGAAGAGTGTGCCAAGAGGAAAGCTGTTAGGAAAATATTTCTGTACTGATTCACAGCAATAAGCTACAATCATCAGTGGTGAAGGATAGCTCTGTCACTGGGGTTTTATCTGTGAAAATAATAGGCCTACCTCTCTGTAAAATAACATGAGATGTTAGATTGGATTTCTCCATAAGGAGGGGGTGAAGTGGCTTGTGCACATGGATATTGTCATGGTTTCTGCTTTATAGTCTGGTACATCTCTCGGCAATAGCCAAAATACTGTTTTGTGTTTGGGTTTTAGAAACGGAGGAAACTGAAATTTCCTTGTCATTCATGCTGAAGAAATCTGACAAATATCAGTCCATATAACAAATCGTCACACCTACACTTTTTCTCATTGCTTATAACCAAACTTGATGTTACATAAGAGGATATAAATATTTCATTGGGCATTTGTTAGTCAGTCTGCTGTGTTCTGTGGATGAGCAGTTTAGTTTTTTTTAAAGTGAAACAATGCGGGGGAACTTGCAAATGAACTGCGCCAGTTGATATGCATAGATTTATCACCTGATTCACTTTGCAAAATAGTGGCATTATCACGTAACTGCAAATGCACCCACAAAATCAGTGCTGAAAGACATTTGCACAGCACAACTACTTTTGTTGTGACTTTGGTTTTTGAGTATAGGCTTTGGAAGATGTGGCATACTTTTCTGAAACCATAGGTCATCTCTGCAGCAATTAACAAATGATAGTGACTATACGGATAACGAATATTGGTATACCTTAACTACTGGTTGTCAGGCATTTTATTTGTTGTATTTATTAGTATTAATTCATATTGTGTATACTGTATACTGGCTATATGGTGGATAAACCGCAGTTCATATGTTTAAGGTAAAATTTTCAAGCAGTTTTCTGTGAAGTCTCTCATGCTTACCAAGGCTGCATTTATTTGATTAAAATATAGTAAAATAGATTCTTCAAATTATTCTAATATGCTGATTTAGCTGATTATATATTTTCCTTCTTCTCATTATTATTCTTGTTATAAAAGTTAAAAGTTAAAAATCTGCATGACTTCACAAAAGGAAGAATCACAGACAACATTTCCTGGTCCAGGGTTCTCAGGTTTTTGCAACAAAACCTGCCCAATTGCTAGTCAGAACTAGCCCAAAATAGCCTCTCTGTTTTTTGGAGAGGTTTTCCTGGTACAGTTCACAATACAAGTGCTAAATATCACATTATTGTGGTCGCTTCAATCCAGACAGACTTCACAGACTTAGCAACACTGGTCCGCACTCCTGTATCTTGCACTTTCATTGGTTGTAGTTCATAGCCGATGTATGTTTCAGTCAGAACTCCTTTCACACAGCAGGATTGTGAATCACAGACCGGTCCAGATATTAAGCATGCTAAATATTTAAACTGGCATTTGCAACACATCAGAGATTCTCTCAGATCATGTTTTTGATCATTTATACTGCGTGATTGTGACTTATGTGCATGAGCAACAATTTACCTCCGATTTCGAGCATTTGTCGGCGATCAATAAAAACCTGTCAGCGAGTGAATAATCTGGCTAAAATCATGCAGTGTGAACTTGGCATTAGGTGTGTTTGAGTTGGGGTATGTACTTTCCACAATGCTGACAAAATATAGAAAGTTATGCCAAGCAAACATGGATTAAGTTCTGATAACCCATGTAGTAATTAGAAGTTTAAACATTTGATACCCGTACAGAAGTGTGTTTGACCAGGTGAATCAAATGAACACACACTTTATTTTAGCTTGTTCACCAAGCGGCAACCTCCCGATCTTTTTTGTGAAACCAACCCTGAAGTGACTAAAACTGCAATTCATCGATTGGCCACTAAAAGAGGGCTCCAAACGGGAGTCAGTCCCATAGACTCCCTATGTTAAGATGCCCAACTTAATAGCAGGGAAAAAAATTAACAGCGTGGCATAAAAAGTGGTTTTGGTCTATCCAGCTACAACTGTGAGAGGAGGGCATTTTTATTTATTTTATATTAATTTTATATATATAAAACTCATCCATTTAAATTATATTAAGCCTTAAGTTCTGCATAATTAAGGGCGTGGCAATTTGAATGACAGGAGGACAGGTGTTTTCATCAACCAACTCCCGCCTCTTTGTCCATTTTCAATTATCCAAGATGGTGACGGCCAGCTCTGCCCACTTTGAGCTTCAAAAATAGACAGAGACTGAAATTTTTTTCAATGTTTAAAAATGCCAGAAATAAGTATCCTGCATGAATTAAAATGCCTAATGCATAGAACTATCCCAAAAATTTGAATAAAAACAGATAAGCCAAAAACAATCTCATCTCATCTCAGCATTCAGCTGAAAGGCATAAAATTTGTGCATTATGTTATTAGTGATCTACGCCGAATGTGAGTAATCTGGCAGCAGTGTCAAACGGTTAAGCCCCAGAGCCAGAGTCCCACAGCTTGGCCCCTGATAAGCCCACCTTCTACCTCTCAGGTGCCTCTCCTGAAAGCGGGTGGGTGGGGGGTGACGGCAGATGCTGTCACTGCCTGCCAGTTTCCTGACAGGTAATGACAGATTAATGGATGGTTTTATCCTTTCAGGGTGGCAGGAGGCACAGGAAGGAAAGCGTGTAATTTATGTTACCAAAATGCCGCCCCCAGCATGAGCACGCTGAGCCCTGTCCTTCTCCTCATTTCTGTCTTTTCTGTTCTTTGCGATCCAATGCTCAGCTAATAGAACTTCATCTCGTTTTCAAGGTGATCGATGTCAGCGCTTTCAAACTTATTATGTGTGTGTCATGTGTGCCCTCCTTTGGCGCAGAGGAAATTGAATCCATATACATTTGTAATTAGCTGCTTAATCAAATCTATCCAAATTCCAGTTACTCCATCCGACACGTTTTCATCACAGTGTAATAGGAGTAATATTGTTTCGTGTCAAATTGAAATTATCCTCAGATGGCATAACCGCAGACCTCCCATAGCCTGATCACTGACCATCTGATGGGTATCGCTCACAAAAATGGCAAGCTCTGAATTCCACACGTTTGATCTGATTTGCTGGGTGTGTGTTTTGTACATTTTAATTCGACTCATATAAGGTAAAATCCTCATGACAAAATGTAGTACGATTCTGCAAATCATTTTAAAGCTATAAACCGATTATCTTCCAGTGCTAGAGGGCACTGTAACTAAAGAAAACCTTTATATTTGAGATACCATTTAGTATTACTTGTACGGTGTTGTAGCATCAGCAACAACTGTTCTTTCAAATTTGCTAATTTAGTTTCTTATCTCCATTTTTCCATAGCGCTTGGACATAGATAATTTTCATTTGTGGCCGTTATGTTGAAGTGCTGCCCAATTAGTCTGCTGAAGTTATGTTCAAAAGCTAGTTGTTTTATATAATGAGCACTTCTGATAAAGAACTCTTGTATGTGCCAAAGTTTGCAAGGCTAATGGCATCAGATTTTTGTTTTAGGTTTCAGCTGAACTGAATATCCATGAACAAAACTGAACATTGTGTTTTGTTTTCTGAACTTAGGCAGACTCCTGTCCAAATAGATAGCTCTTGGCCACAATAAGGTGAACAAGCACCTTTTCGTCGTGAGACTAAACTGAAATTAGTTCAGGTTTGGTTTTGCCCTTTCATAAAGCAAAACGCAGCTTGTGCAGTTTTTTTTCCAAACTGCACAAACATAGAATTTATGAATTCTTCCTTTGCCCCAGTCTCCCTTCACATCTGTCTGACTTCGAGCAGCCTGTAGGGAGAGCCGTGCAAATGGAAATTGATGTTGAGGATGGAAAGTGAATGAGGCGATCTAAACAGCAACCGGTAAACTGATGGAAAGGTGTTGGGGGAGGGAGCAGGAAGAGGTGGGCCATGGAATAAAAGAGCTGTCAGGTGAAAAGCTCTCTGAGGCAATTATATCCCAACAAAGGGGCAAGTAACTGCCTCAGCGATGTCGTCGGGGGGGGTCATTGTCCCGGCAGGTGTCGTAGCGTCGCTGAAAACAGCCGCATACATTTTTAATGGGACTGTTCACAGATTATAAGCAGTTGGCTCGTGGTGGAGAGTAGTTAAGTTGTGTCATGCCAGGTGCTGGCAGCATTTCAGCAGCAGGCCATGAGGAAATAATTCATCAGGGGCTTTGATTAACGTCTAGCGCATGCCAGACAAATAAAAAATACTGACTTAGTGAGCTGTTAATAAGCCCGGCTGATTTATAGACCCCCACCACACGTATACCATGACCTGCGTTCAAGCACCACTGTGGGATTCTCAATCTCTAAGCGAATAATAAGGCTGACATGCGGAGAAAAAAAATTATAATTATATGCCATATATTTTCCAACAACCATATTTCCAAATGCATCACTTTTCTCTTCCAGGATCCACTGAGTTAACTGATGTTTGATGGCAAATGCTTGTTGATAGAGGCTTAAAGAACATTATTTTAAAAGCTCAAGGCTGTAGTAGTAATTTATGAGTACTTGGGCTCGATACAGAAGCCTTGTATAAACTCTTGTAATTGATATTTGCAACCTCATAACTGAGATACATTAGTACAGTAATATATTTTGCGATGCTTACTCTTGCACACCTATCCATCAACAGTTATGATGAAATTAATTTTCTTTGGAATACACAGCAAGCTCATTTATCTTCAGTCTGTGCAAATAGCCTTTGATCACCTGGGAACTCAGCGTACCCTCTCGCCCACAATGTAGCAGTAATGAGATTAAGAATGGGTTAGTGTTGACAGAGTTCTGTGGGTCTTAATAATTTAAAGACTAATTAATTGCCTGGTGCCAGAGCTTTTCATTTAGACTACAGAGGAGTGTAAGAGAAACACCATTAGTCGTTCAATAGCTGTGTGGATGAAAATGCCAAGATGCGCATAAATTCTAAAAATGCACATTTAAAAAAACATATGCACTCAACTAAGTAGGATTACTTATCCAGTAAGAAAACATGCACATAAAATACAGTAGATTTTACAGAATACATTCCTTAATGTGCAAGAAAAAGTCATGTGATTTTGCGATGGGGCAGCATAAAACTGACCCAACCAAGTAATATAATATTTCCTCTCCATTTTAAAAAACATATTATCCAATGAAAGGTTAGATTTGTTTTAATCTTTTAAATAAAAAATAAAAATGATTAATATTACAGATAATTTTTTCACAGCCATATTCACCAAGTGTGCCGATATTTGTAGACATGCCTGTGTTTAAAACATCTATTTATATTGATGTTTTTAAAATTAGATTTGCAAAAAATAAATTTGTTTTTTGATTTTAGCTTGCTCCTTGAAAGCTGCTTTATCGAATGTCTTTTATGAGCTTTATTTAAAACCACACATGTGACTGATGTTTTGACATGGCCCTGAAATTCATCTCTAGACTGGCATCCGGAAAGCTGCAAACTGCAGGTGCATCAAAGCATTAGTAGAATATGATTAGAGGTTGAAGAACTTATTTGTCATTTTTCTGTCAGAAAGAATATATTTGTGGGGCCACATTTTAACTGGGAGAGTTTTTTTGCAAGGCGATAAGAGTGAAATTAAGACAGTTTGACAGTATACAACTGTACACAGAACACCCAATATAGCCTTTTCTGAGTTTTCACAGTCGATCATCAGAGCAGAGAGTTTTCTATGCCTATTAAATAAAAATTCAAAAATCTACACAACTGCAATAGAAATGTGTCTCTTTGGCTTTTAGTGGTAAATGGTCCCTGAAAGAGAAAAGTTTCAGTTCATTAAAACTTAAGTTTTTTGGATGTTTTATTAGCCGTTTCCTCTCATTTTAACAAAGTTGGCCAGTTGGACACATACACATATTCTGAAAGCTTTGCCCAAGTATAATGACTGCACTAATAACTGAACAACAATTATTCATTTGACGGCACAGTAACACAGATGGTGTGCGAAAGCAGATGTTATCAAATGGATGGCAAAGGAAACTAATGATATTATTGACTATAAGGTTCAGTGCTACAGATTGCCAATCATCAAAGGGACTCCAGCTGTTAGATCATTAGCAAATCAGCTTTATAACTGGTCATATTAAAAACATATACTTAATGATAGGTTACAAGGTATTTTCACAGCTCATACTTACTATATTACATCAGCTATGAACTGATAATTTTTAGTTGCTGTTGTTTTTTTTCATCTGACATTTAAATTCTTTAATGCCCATTTTCCACAGTTTACATTTAGACTAGTTTTACTGTAATCCAACACACTCTCAAAGTAAAAAAAACTTTTTTTTTTTGAAAAAAATGAAAATGTTGTCATTAATTACTCACCTTCATGACACGAGGTGGAATAATTAATGACAACATTTTCATTCTTGGGTGAACTAATCCTTTAAAGATTTTAAATATCTAACCTGTTATTAAGTTGCGATGCCTAAAATTACATTTAAATTCTACAATTTTACTTAAATGCTCTTAATTGTAGTTTTACAATAATTATCATTCATAAAATTAAAATAATCATTGCTTAGTATGAAATATATAACTCTAATGTATTTCTATCTGTCGGTATTTCTATTATGTTGAATGGCATTTCTCATTACAGCATTCTGTTGGTCTCAGCATGTGGCTCTTTGTTTGCATATAATATAACGTCTTGGTTACGTATTGTAACCCTCGTTCCCTGAAGAAGGGAACGGAGACGTCACGTCGGTGACCGACGAATAGGAACCTCGCTTCGAGATGCCAAAACAACTTTGCGTGTATGCAAACACGCCAATGAATTTCATTGGCATACGCTGATTAGGATCACCTGAACCCAATCGCGGCACGAGTATAAGTAGGTCAGCCCATCTAGCGTTCATTAGGTCTTCGCTGAGGAGCCGAGCCGGTGTTACGGCCCCCTAGCGGCGGAACAGCCACTGCAGGTCCCCTACCCTCTTGATGGAGGCCAATGCGAGCAGGAGGAGAGTTTTCATTGATAAAAACCTAAACTCGACTGCAGCCAAAGGCTCAAAGGGATCCTCTCTCAATGCTCTCAGCACAAGAGAGAGATCCCAAGAGGGTACAGTAGGAGGCCGAGGAGGATTTAACCTCCTAGCCCCCCTAAGGAACCTGAGCTAGTATTAGCCAGTCGTCGAGGTAGTTGAGAATACGAACCCCTTTCTCCTTCAGAGGAGTCAGGGCTGCCT
>JAUMHI010000065.1:10559766-10577369 GCA_032359435.1 Enteromius unitaeniatus
AAGCTCTGACTGCTGCCTGAAATGAGAGGAGAGTGAGTGTGTAACAAAAGCTCTTTTACAGGCCTGTCCACAACACCTTGTCCTCTCAGGGGACCCAGGGGGAAAGAAAATTGCTCTTTTGTCAAGGGTACCACCTGAGGCTAGCGGCTGTCTGCGAGCAGACAAAGAGATCTCCATCCGGCCCTCCTCCGGAGGAGGGAGTGGTGTCACCATCTCCTGAGAGGACCTTCTTCCATCCCTGGGCTGCCTGTCCTAGGGCTGCTTGCATTTCCTCTTGCAGGGGCTTGGACAGGCTGGGCGGGCCCCCCACAGCCGGCTCCTCGACGCGACCGATGGGACTGCTGCTGCTGGGGGTGCGGAGGAGCAGGGGCGGCCGCCGGGGTGCACCCCGAATGCCACTCTAGCATGCTTAATGCCCAGGCATGTGAGACAGTGTTCGTGACTGTCCGCCAGCACCAGGTAACGGCCAAATCCAACAACGCACGGATGGTAGGACATCCCGAAGTAAGCGTCTTTGAAAAGACGTACCACCTGTGAGTACTCTTTCAGCTTTTGCTCTTTTTGTGAAAGGCTGAAGCCAACAGGGAAGATGGTCGCTCGGTAAACAATGCAATACAATTGTTACCACCACTCGACTGGAACCACAGTCGCTGCAACGCCGTAACACCAGCCTTTCTCCGTAGAGTAGAAATGGCTCCAGGAATGTTCGCATGAACTGCTCAAAAAAAAGCTAATGAACGCTAGATCGGCTGACCTACTTATACTCGCGCCGCGATTGGGTTCAACTGATCCTAATCAGCGTATGCCAATGAAATTCATTGGCGTGTTTGCATACATGCAGAGTTGTTTTGGCATCTCGAAGCAAGATTCCTATTCGTCGGTCACCGACGTGACGTTGAAGTGACCGACTGAAAGGGAACTATGTATACACCAGTATTCAAATTCTGCATGACACTGATAAGCTGTTAAATTATTTTCATGTTCAGGCAGTTTTTAACGTTTTTTTTTAAACAGTCTGCAGTTGTGAAACAATGTTTGTTTAAAACTACAGACACTGAAGATTATACATGGCTCCTACATTCACACACAAGGTGAGTTTTGGCATCATAACATTATAACGCACAGTATGAAAAATGGATATTAATTTTGAGATTTGCAAAAGATACCATTTAAGTTCAGCTTATCCAAAACAACAGGGATAATGAGCATGAACCATCCATCAACATAATCATCATCATCTTTTCATTTAAAAGGAGGCTCATTGAGGATTCTTAAGTTAATATGCACTGATGGGAATCTTTTAAAAATTGCATTTAGCCAACACTTCCCTATTGAAAGCGATGAGACAATTTATTATTTAATACTTACTGGATAATTTGTCCTCATTGCATTCTTTCTGAGGGATGATTAAATATGAGGAGAAGGAACAAAATTGGCTTTAAAAGCATCAAATTGAGGTTTAAAAAGATAAAATACTGATTTCATAGCATCCTGTTACTTAAACAATTAAACACTGATTTCATAGTGTCCTGTTAAACAAAAACACGAGGACCATTAGTGGTTCTTTTCCACTAGAAACCATCCAAATGAGATATGCTGTCAATTCCTCCTCAAACAAGAAGCTCTGACAGATGTGTGTGTGTGTGTGTGTGTGTGTGTGTGTGTGTGTGTGCGCTTTCCAAGAGTGAGAACAACTAAGGCACAGTTCACACTTTTCTGTTACACACAAGATATATTTCACAACACTCAGAATAAAGAACAAGAATGGGAACAACAGAGGTGTCTCTAGAGGCAAACTCCCGAGTTCACTTTATCATTGCCACAGAGGAAGAACAGGGGGATCTTAAAGCTATAAGAATACAAATGAAGAAACACAAGCCTCAATGTCACAGGGATATTACTAATGCACTGTAGAATTATCTCTCAAAGGATGCTCATGAATATCCTATTATGAGATGTAAAGAGACTGTGTGAACCCGATGTATCATTAGCCATTCAGATGAATCGATCTAATCTCACACTGGCTCACTGTAATTATTTGAGATAACTCATTCCCAGATGGAATCTGGTGACTTGTTTACTTTTAAATCTGTGCTGATTTTTGGGAAAAATCTGTATATTTTTGCAGTAAACATGAAAAACTGGTATTGCCAATTACTGGATATTTAGTTGAACGTCTTCTATTTTTATAGTTATATTCCATTAAAAAGTTCATAATTTAATAATAGGGAAACATTTAATATTGGTGCATCTGCAGTTATCTTTAAATAGCCTACTGTGCCACATGCTGTGATCATTGGAAAGTTGTAATGAGAAATGTCACTCACCATATAATAAAGATACAGATATTAAACATCAATATTAAAAAACTGACTGATGCTGGCCAATATTTATTTAAATTTTAAGGACGATAACTGTTAAATTACATTACAATTAAACATCACAATTGCTACAAGGAATGCCTAAATTCACTTTTAACATTTGTAAACTAACCATTTTAGTTGTTCGGTGTGGTTCCATTCATATTATATGCTTAATTTTTTATTGCTTAGAGGTGCAGCTTGTAAATTTTGTCGGCATCAAAAGCAATGATGGCCAACACAGGACCAAGATGACGTCTTTGAGAAAGCAGAGAGATGACAGACGAGCAATTAGGTTTCTTTACAAAGGTAAATTAAGCAAGTATATTTACTTAATTTTTCAGGAAAGCGACATGTTATTGCAAATATTATTATTACTTTTGTTACCAAGAACACATAGTGACAAAAAATAGGCTCTGTAGCTATTTGTCCATTTAGGGTTATTGTAGAAATACGGTGGCTAGGGCTGGGCAATATATCACATTGGATAATAATGCGCATCTGGTTAGTAAAGCCGGTTCCTTTATTATTGGTAAATCTCCATAACCTGTTTTCAAATGGAGCTGCAGTTAATACACAAGATGCGCATTGTTATCCCATGCGATAGGGGTGGGCGATATCTTAACCTGTGGTTGAAAACACGTGGCGTTGCACGTAACCACACAATAAATATTAACTTCGACAATGGAAGAAGCAGTGTTGCCAACTTATCGACTTTGTCGCTAGATTTAGTGACTTTTCAGACCCCCTTGGTGACATTTTTTTGCGACAAGTGACTTCTCGGACAAACCTCAGCGAGTCTCCGGTACTTCGCTCCGGTATCGTCTGTGGTGTTGAATTGGTTTGGGTATAGGAAAAGTGATCCGAATGAGACAAACGTGATTTGCAAGGTATTTAGTAAGCAGTGGAAACTGGTATACTGTCAGGCACTGCTGTTCTCAGAAAAAGCACATTAACCTTACAATACATTGCAGTAAACAGAATGGATGTTTTTTCACTTAAAGTATTGCTGTAATTCAGTGTAAATTACATTATATGAAACAGTTTCTTTGTGTTTGAATTTTTATTTGTGCATTTTCAGATACAAATTGCTATATTGTGATTTATATCGTTATCGAGGTATAGAATTGCTTCTATCTAAGATTTTGGTTATATTGCCCACCCCTACCATGTGATATATCGCTCAGCCCTAATGGTGGTGCAAAATTCCATGTAAGCTGCCCGTGGTGTATGCAGATAGAAATGGCTCATTCTAAGGTAATAAAAACATAACACTTCATTATGCACCTCTGAAAACAATTGTGTATATTCCATTCTATTTTTGTCAATAGGTCCTCCTAAATGTTACACACTGCACTTTTAGGGGTTAATTAGATTGCATGTTTTGTAATGTACTGTGAAACATGGCAAAGAATCACGAAGATATACCAAACCATATGGGCCGCAGAGGTCCCGATCCCCACATGCAGAGAATGTCTTTTAATATCATCAGACAACCGCAGTGAGCGCCGGAGCTGCTCAGCATGAAACTACATTCATTGTGAGACTCTGAACGGCCCTGAATCCTGGACATGACCTGAATTCATATTTCTCTCACTGAGCTTCAAGGGTGACAGACCCCCATCCAGCACTATTACATCCCATCAGCAGCACTGAACACTGCCCATCCCCTCTCATTAGCTCTTGCCTATCTGCTGAGAAATTGAAGTGGTAGTTGTCACACATGATCCAATAGAGCCAGCAGATGTTGCTAGAGCATAAAGTGATGTTCTACAGCAATTTCAAACCCCAAATAGAAAATTAAACCTTTGGAGGACAGGCTTTTGAAATGTGAAGCCTTTCCAAATAGGGTCTTATATTATAGAGCAGGCTATAACTGGAAGCTGGTGTTCCCTGGGAGAATTGAGCTGCGATGCTTTAAGGCCACCTGTCAAGGGCCTGATGAATTAATTCAGCCGTACAAAACAACACAAGTTTGGCTCAGCATCTTCAAAGAAACCTTACCTCATACTCTACGTATTCCTCTTCCTCCACCTCGTAAGACACCGTTTGGATTTTCACCTCGTTTTCGTCCAGCAGTTTCGCCTGCGGGTCCTCCGTACTGGGGGTCTCCACCGCTACGTCCTTGTCTTTTTTCTCCATGAAGGTGGTCTCGCAGCACTCGCTTTTGTAATCCTTGCCCTTGCCGCTCACGTCGTCCTTGTAAAGGATGAAGTTAGGCTTGTAAAAGGCCTCCACCGCCAAGTGAAGCGAGGTGGCGTCCAGTAGCTGGGCTTTAGCCTTGCCGTTTCCTCCTGTGACCGCAACCCCACCTCCACCGCCACCTCCTCCTCCCCCTCCACCAGTCACAAAGTAGTTAATAATGTTCTCCTGGTACTGGTTGCTGTGGAAGTCGCCTCCATAGCCGTAGTCAGCCATCACCATGTGCTTGCTGTTCTTATCGAGAAGAGGGTTCTGAAGCTCACTTAGGCTCTCCATTGTAGAAGAGCAGAGCGCTGGGACTTTTAACAGTCGGATGGAGAATGAAGGGAAGGAGCGATGACCTTGGCTGGACTGATGTGACAGGTGCTAATGTGTTCAATAGGCCGTGAGCTGTAGGAGGAGTGAGAGGAGAGAGAAGTGAGGGAACGCGAGGCAAAGACATGGACTATTGAGCACATGCAAAGGAAAGTTTAATAAGACCGAACTGCCAGGATAGACAGGTGCTGGGCAATGGGAAGGCAGCCATGCAGTTAACACAATGATGTCTGTGGCACAAAGAGTGGCTTAAGCTACAGTTGATCTGTGAAGACTCTTATTAGGGACTGTGACATAAATAATGCAGATTGAGGGGCTTTGCAAAAAAGTATTGAGTGACTATACATGTCAGTCTGGAAAGAGAGTGCTTTTCCCTCCGGTTTTCCGCTGTTTCATTCGCATTCAAAAACCATCTTATCCCATTCCTCTCTACTCAGCTGATTAAAAAATGGTTATCAGACATGTAGATTTCAATTAATTTCATTGTGCTGCCCCATGACACTCACTGATAACCCTGCTAAATGGCATGCATGAGAGTTCATTTACCATGAAGGTACAGTAGACATCTTTGTTACAAAGATAAACCCAAA
Organism: Enteromius unitaeniatus; assembly: GCA_032359435.1. Lineage (NCBI taxonomy): Eukaryota > Metazoa > Chordata > Actinopteri > Cypriniformes > Cyprinidae > Enteromius > Enteromius unitaeniatus. The sequence goes on from JAUMHI010000065.1 coordinate 10,565,234, forward strand.
CATGTCCAATGACCCATCTTAAAAACTGGCCATCCAGAATTGAATTGAAGGGGAAATATGTAGTTAGCCCTGCATAGGCAGACCTTTGGCTAAATGACATGTCTGGTACATTTTATTTTAGGTTGTTTTTTTATGTCTGTTTTTTTGATGGCCTTTTGTGCCTGACATTATTTATTTTGCAATAATAGACTGGCATGGAAAAGTAATAATGGGACGTCAATCTTGTGAAAGACTGAGGCAATAGTGCATAATTTGTGTTGATTTCTGTCTTTTTTTAAAGGTAATACATTATTTCACAGACATCTCACAAAACATCCATTGTCAGAATTTTTATGCTTTATAATTGATTGTCAATAAAATGATATATATGTAATGTAATTAGATGATGTAATTAGAAATATGACAAATTCCACAGTATGCTACTGCAGTTTGCTATGAGAGAATACTAAGCTCATGTAGCACCGAGAATTTTGCAGAAATATGAAGGCAGCTATTACGCATTGATTTCATTATCAATCATTTACATTTAAGCACATGACAGACGCTTTTATCTAAAATAACTTGTGATGCATTGAATGTGTACAATTTACCCCGCATTCCTCATGAATCAAACCCATAGTGCCATATTGTCTGAGCTACAGCATTGTACAAACCAGTTTATTTGTGTCATAACATGCAGCATGTGAACTATGGTGCATTCTAGCTTCCTATGACTATATTCAAGATAAAGCAGTGTTTCCACCATCTGTTCACATGATTATGAAACACATTTGAGCTCAAATGAATTAAAGAATCAACACATTATTAGCAAGTACAATTAATGAATCATCCATTTTTACAGAAAACGTTTTGCTTGGAGAAATCGAAACTCTGTGTACTGTATATTTCTAAATATTTTGTGTCACTAATCATTGATTAGTTTTCCCTCACTGCATCAATCTGGCATTGTAAACCGACTTGGTTTCTTGGTGGACTAATTAAAATAAATGTGCCCTTACTCTGACAAACGGCTTAAAGTCAGCCAATCAGATTACTCTAGTTTTGTGTGCAGTGTGTATCAGACAGTCAGTGGGTGGGCTGTAGGTGTGCTGCCTGAGCCTCAGACTAATATGTATCAGTATCTTTAATGTGTGACTGATGTGAAGTTAAATAGTCTAGCAGAGCTTATGATGCTCTTTAGCTAAGCACATCAATTGTACTCAGATCTAAATCCTGTCATAACTCTCCTGTGATTGGAGGAAACAGCATGTGGCTGCAGTGGTTGGTGTGACCTCTCTTACCTTCTCCTCATTAATCTGTGATTAAAATAGCAACACAATCAGATAGAAAGCAGATTATTTCAGAGCTTTTGATTTGATTGTGCCAATGCCTCTGCGGATTGTCAAATGTTGGATCATGCGTCAAGGAATGCTGACTTCATGCTTCGCAGATTGTTTGAGCTCCCCAATTCTCAATACACATTTCAACACAGTCAGCATCTACTGAGCACAGTCTCCCAGTGCAATAATACTACACCATCAGAGCTAACTAATGAAAAGAGGCTCTGGTCTCTCAAGATCAAATTATGAATTAGGGAATAGATTGATGATTAGTTATTCTAGGAGCCTTTCCAGTTTGAATGTCAATCTCTCTCTAACTCCCTCTCTCTCTCGCTGCATTGATTCCTGGACAGATTCGACCTGCATCTTCAACAAAGTGGCTGCTGCAGATTCATTCCTCACATCCATTGGCTTCCTCGCCCATGCTAGTCATCATTTCTCATCCTGCCTGAATAAACAAGGTCTGTTTATGGTGAAAGACACTGCTAGTATAGAATGAATAGTGTGTGCATGGACTGTCTTATGTAAGACTGAAGCAATTAAGTTGTATAACGTAAAACAAAAGAGACAGATAAAACAACAGCCACAGCTTTTACATCTTTAAATTATATAATATTTTAAATTAGTTTAAATTATGTCTTTATAATTTATGGTGTCTTTGCTCTCTAATTAAATTCCCATGCAATTCAGGTTTTTTTGTCATTAATCATTTGATAGCATTATTTAGTGTTGTTTTTCACAATTAAAATCAGGCCAAACTCTGCATGTATGCCAGTATGAGCCGCATTAGCATGTCACAGCAGACCTAATTTCCATTTCTGCTACTCTGTGCTTGTAGTCTGCACCACCCTGGCAATTGAGAACAGAAAAAAATCCCTTAGGTTCTAACTGCCATTGGGATCTAGGAAATGTGAAATTTCACATGGCCTTAAAGCATTTTTTGTCAAAGCGAGACAGGCCTTGGCCTATGAAACATGCTAGCATATGCTGTTGTTTGTAGATGAAAGGTTAGTTTTTACAGCTATAGTTCTAGAATTGGATGCTTTCGTTGGTGGAGACTCATTGTGGAATTTTAATATCAACTTTTTACCATTCCAATTAGGGCTGTAGCTATCGAATATTTTAGTAATCGAGTATTCTACTGAAAATTCCATCGAGTAATCGGATAAAACATTTTTGCTTAATTGAAGAGCAATATTAAATATGCAAGACAGAATAAGACAGGTCTCTTAAAATGAACAACTAATTGGTTTCTTTTCTTGAAAAGAAAAACAACAAAAAAACTACATTTTATTTATTGATGATATTTATTACATTTTGAATATTAATATTAAAATATTAGGTAAAATATTATTATCATACAGTACGTTCATGGCTGTGCATTTATAAAACCTATTCTTTGCTACAATCTGCATTGTTAAAAACACATAACGTATCAATAAAAGTGATTGATTGATATTCATTGGAATCAAAACATTTCACTGCATGTCGTACTGAAAATTTTTTTTGAAACTTAAAATTTTAATTTGAATCAAACTAAAATGACCACACCTGTTGTATTGAGCACATTAGACTTTTATTCAACGTTCAGTACTCAAACTAAAGTATCAAATATTCATCCAAGCCATGGTATTGAAAAAGTATTACGTATGTTTAATCGAAAAGCCATGCACAACTTTATTAACAGTAAACTCATTCCTTTGATAAGTTTCCGTGATTTATAGATAAGTAGTCATGGTATAAGCTGATAGATATTACGGTATAGTGTAACCGTGCGTTCACACCACCACCGGCGAGAGCATCAAAATTAGCTCTCGCCACCCTGCCAAGCGGTGGACTTTTGCATTCTGATTGGTTGACGCCGAACCACATCATAGCTCATTACCATAAAGTTAACCTGATTTCAATTCTCCTCGAAGCTCTCGCGTCGATGACGCACCGCCAGCTTAAATTTAAAATGCATGACTTTCAGCCACTTTCATTCTCTCGCCGCGGCGGCATGATAACAGGCCCTCCACATGCGTCGTGCAGTATTACACTGACCGTTGTGGTTTATCCCTTCCATAATTAACGTACATTATTTAACAGCCCCCATCTCGATTAACAATCGCATTGATTTAACGCTATATTGCGTTAAACGTATAACGAGTGATATTCCTCCTCCGGTCTCTGACTTTTTTCAATCGAAAGAAGCTAAATCCAGCTTGGAAAGTTGCTAATGTCGCTAGATGGCATCATACGTCAATTTGCATATTCATTACATCAGTACGTCATATTATCTTGCTTCTGTGTGGTCACATAATGTAATTTTATGTACCCAAAGTCTCAATATAACTGTTTTCACTGATATATTTAATGGTTTTTGTTGTCATAAAAAACGGATGGAATATGAAATAGTGACTATATTTGCATGTAAAATAGAGTTGGAAGCAACATAATATCTATTTTAACTGAAATCTCTGCTCCTCTCAGCCGCTCTCAGGTGTGCGCACGCTGGGAAAACGAGAGCTCATGCACATGCGGCACTACCAGACACTCGCTGAGGTTTGACCAAGAAGTCACTAGATTTGTTGCTAGTGGCATTTTTGGAAAAATGTTGCAGAGCGTGTCTGAAAAGCGACAAAATCGCTGGCAACACTGCTCCTTCTGCTTCATGGGTGACGTAAGCGTAAGTGCATTGTCACAGTAATGCAAAAATCATTGCGAAAATATTGACATGAACTTTAAAATTAATTAATAGAGGCTTCGAGGCTGCCTCGATATTTTTTTGTAATCGAGTTACTCGAGGAATTGTTTCAGCCCTAATCAGCCCCAAATACAATTCCACACTCTGCTGTCAATGAGGAACAACATGTATCCTTTAATTGAACGCAGCTGGTAATAAGTGTCAGTATGCCAATGGTAATGAGTGTTTGTTTTTTAAGGAATTTAACACTACATCAAATGTAACACTTTGCAAAGAAACAAAACTCTGGGTTTTATTTTATGGTCTTATTGCATATTTCCATAATTTCACTTGACAGTATTATTGTAGATGATGTTATAGTTATGTCTAGTTTCAATTGTGCATGCAAAAGTATGTAGGCAGCTATAATTTGTCAGAATTGCTCTGTTGAAACGTTTGAACAGTAGAATTGCCTATGATTCATTTCATAATTTAGACTGAAGATATTCAGCTTAGGATAAAAAGTGTCTTCTAAATGACAAATAAGTGTCTTCATGCAGAACTGAGTATAAGAGTCCTTCAAATCATTTTAAAGACCCGTAAAGGTTGACAATAAACCTGTGCATTTCACTTCTAATTTTTATTTTGTGTTTTGTGTTTTGTATGGAGCCTTATCAAGGGATTTGAAAAGATTAAATATTCAAGCCCTTCTCGGAAACATTCAAACAAGAAAAATCTTTTTTAAATGGTGATCTTGGCAACCACTATTTAGCTGTTCATTATGACTGTGGTGTGTGTGCAGCTATAGATTTGCATCTCTGGAAACACGTTAAGTGTGAAAATATCCTTTGTCAAGGTCAGGTGAGAATAAGAGTCTGAATAGCATCTATACAGGAAGAGAAAAAAAAGGCTGTTGTACCTTTTAAAAAGTAAAACTGAAATGATCGTGGTTAAATAGACCTATTAGAATCCAGTCAGCCCACACAGTTTCACTGTCAAAATGTGACAGACAAATATACAGAAAAACATACCTTTTATATAGTAAATTAAGTAAGTTATATTAGTAAATGAATAGACAATGCACAGATTTCTCAGCTCTTCCATTTGATCTCTAATAGGGTTAAATGGGATTATAAAAATCACTAACGAAGAGGGTCACAACACAGGTTTTCAAATTAGTATGGATATGCAAATATTTTTAATTTTCATGCAAGACAAATAAAACTAATACATATGGGTGCAGTGACTGACAATGATTTAGAGCAAACAAATAACCACTCCATAGACCTTGTTCTGTTACTTAATCTCTACGTTGCAAAAAAAAATAGTTTCAAAGCATCTTTAAATGAGTAAATGCTCACAGTTTGTGAACAGCGTTTCTTCTCCAAGGCATCCAAAACAGAGAGAGGTGCAACATGCTTTCATTCCTCATTGATTATAGCACCTTGCTCCCTGTGCTGAGGTGCAATCAAATCACCCTGGTCTTAGTCAATTAAGCCTTATGAGTATCGGCCCTTCTGAATTCTAATAGGATAGAGGCTAAAAACACTTTAGCGTTGTTAATGTGTCGGGTAAAATGGATAATGGAAACTTTTGCTACTCATGTATGCACTTTAATCTTCCCGTGCACAATGCTGGTACAAGAGAGGGCCCGAAGAACAAAGTAATGTGGACTTGTAATACTAAGAGGTTATTTGTACTCTACTGTTCATTTAATTTGCATATTTATAATTATCTGTTGATGTTGTTTCACTCATAGCCATACAACCTGGCTCGTGACTCATGCACCCAGTGGATGAAGGGTAAATCAGAGCAGGAAGATGAGAGAACAATTGCTTTTTTAGAGTGCCTTTTCCCTTTGATGACAGTGAATAATTGCAGGGCATCTTTAGCAGTAGCCTACACCATTACCATTTAACTAGCAGAGAATGAGAGCTGAATGATCCCTAATCCTGAAATAAAAATCCCTAGACATGAAATATCTATCTGTCTATCTATCTATGCACACAATTTTATGAATATGCAAGCGAAGCATATATATATATATATGTGTATATATATATATATATATATATATACACACTGTACTGTACTGAACAGTATCTTGTAGGCTACTACACAGAGTACACTTGAACTGGCAGAAGCATCGTGCATGAAACGATAAATCGATTTAGTCAAATCAATAATGTTTACAATAACGATAATTAGCCAATATAAAATAAGTAAAAGCGTTTGGTGCATCTGTAAACAACTGTTCAGTTTACAACTTTTCACCCAAAAGCGCATAAAAAGCACAAAAAAATGTACTTTATAGATATTCAAACTGTAATACATTGCTTATAATTTAGACATTTGTAGGCTACAGTAGACTATAACTCATCGTAACAGTAATTCATCTATGCATTTACTATACAACGAGAATATCTGTTCATTCCAGGAGACAGTTTGAATGCAATCGCCCATATTTATGACATATTTGGAAATGCCCATGGCTTACCTTTCGACTCAGCAATCAAGGTGTCCGGCTCATTCGATTTGATTCAGTGACAATTCGACAGTCGAATGGCTTTCCAAAGAAATGTCAACCGGTTTGACTCCGAGTCTCGCATTGCAGAAGCCCGTGAGGCGCCGGTAAACTCGGTAAACAACAATACCTCTAATTTCTAAAGATGAACACGAGCGCCGAAACAACGAGCAACCAGCTAAACGTTACCGGTTGAAGCAGTTCTCGAGCAACAGATATCCGCCTTTACTAAGAAGAGCCAATACCTGATAAAAAGCAGGTAATGTTACTGACAGTAACACGGTAAAGCTTTAAAACGTACCGTACACCGCACCTCACAGTAGTATGAGTCCGCGCGCATCTTTCAGCTGAGCTCTGCAGCTGTTCAGGACCGCGAGAACTTTCTTGTCAGATGCTTTAAAACCACAAAAATCTCTCTTGCTCCTTGATTTTATTGTATGAATTCATCAAGTCACCTTAGTCAGACTACTGCCGCGCAAATCTGTAAATTCCCGTTCCATAAAAGTCAGAGAGAACAAGTGCTCTGAGAGAACCAGATGAAAATGCTGTCAGTGACAGAGCGAACGGACTTTTCGTTGCGCGGTTCTCCAAATATGTACCATGTGTCCTGCGTGCGTCGATGCGTTTCCGTTCACTCTCCTCTAGCCGATATAACACACAAAATGCCAGGTTTGCGTGGGATGGAGATCTTGGGGCTATAAAGCCTATCGATTTCACATCTTGTGAGGGACGCTCCGCTGGTGATATTGACGATAAATATTACAGCAAAGTATTTATTTATTTATTTACCAGGAGTTAGAGGTCCATGGAAAAGGGGTGTAGATGAATTCTAGCCTCCTGTATAAAGGGGCAACCCTTTAGGAGGACAGTGACATGGTTGGGTCATTCTGTGCAAAGGGAGCTTGGTGATTTGTTATGATATGTATAAACAATGCCTATGAAAAGTATTTTTAAGTAGAGAATAGTTTGTTATGCTCATAGATTATACATAGATGTATTATGCATGCACATCACATACATTACATATATATGTGTGTGTATAGATTGCATTGATGATGACAGCGTTCTTTCAAAATTCAATCTCGCTTTTTATTATATTCTTACTTTTATATGTATCAGCTGGGGAAATGGTTAGTATAATTTTGTACATTAGCTAATGAATTAAATGAACACTTTTTAGTTTAATTAACTTAAAACAAGACTATTTAATGTCTAAAACAGTAACTTGAAGGCGTACCTACCATATTTACCTACAGTAATAGTTTTAATTTGGCTTCAGTTGGCACAATGCAATTTATCAACATTCTTTATCTGATGCAGTGTTAATCATTATAATGAAATTCGCTTTAAAATCACCTTTTCAAAACAGATACAGCACACATTTCTTGGAATGACCCAATTATGTGTAAGATATGACTGAAAGATCAGTGTTTTTAAAAGGCAGTTTTAACAGGAAAGCATCGATTCAGAGAGATTTTGAAACCTTGGTTCATTCAGAGAGTTCTGAAAAATGAGCTTCTATGGTTATTTTCAGGCATCTATATAATGTACATAGAGTAATAGAAAAATAGAGGAGGCACTATTTCTATAAAAAGTAAGAGTCAGATGGGGATACAGCAGGAGGGAAATGCTCCGATGTATCTGTGTCTGAGTACAGAAATGATGTGCCTCAAAATCCCCTTTCATGTGCTCCGTCGGATCACAATTTAAATTCCTGTAAGGGGGAGGACGAATAAAAGGAGTGACATGAAGATACCCGACTGAACGGCTAGTTGATGTCAGCTCAGTGAATAATTTCTGCGGAGAATAAGAACTTGGTCAAAATAGATCCCAGAGGAATTGTAATTAAAAGTGCAAAGGAGGATGTGTCTGTCTGTGGCACAGTGTGTTATAAAACCTGACTTGTTCTGGTTCAGTGGATAGAAGCCCTGGGTAAAAGCATGGCATTTAATAGACCACTGCCTTTTGTGGTGGCATGTGTCCATGCTTTGCTTTTCTCTTCACAAACAGGCTCAGAGCAAACAGCTGCTCTACATGCTTTAAACCGAAATCAATCACAACGTCTCCCACAGCACATTCGACTTTCACTGAGCGAGAGAGAGCCTCATTTCGCTTTTCCCTTCTGCCACTGTTTACGTTATCATTTATTTAAGATTTTTTTGGACCTTTTCCTGGTGTCCATTTTGCTTGGAAAAAAGAAGGCGGTTGTACCTGCGGGCTTAACTTAAGCTTCCGATGAGCTCGAGATTCAATTCATTTCAGCTGAAATTACTTCAGTCCTTTTGCCACAGAACATTAAAGCCACAAATGAATATCCTTGGGGTACATTCTATGGGGTCCATCTGCAAACGGTTACCAGACAGATAGAGAAGCTTTGAGGAAAAATGTGCAGCTATGGTCATCTGTGCCTCAACAAACACTATTGTGGAGACTTTAGAAGAAGGCACAATGATTTGGCATTGCAGAGGCCATTACAGATGGACAAACTTTTGAAGAGCCATCTAACTTAGGTCCCAACAAGACTGCTGTTGACATTCATGTTGTATAACCTTCTGACAGAAAAAAATGGTTAGCCTTGGGCTTGGAAAAACTCAAGAGGAAATGGCAGAAAGTGATTTGCAGTGACCTCATACTAACAAAATAAAATGTGGTACTGTGCATTGTGGCCATTTTGGGCAATAGAAAGTAATTTATTGCATCAAGGAGCACAAGACGCACAATAAAAAAAAACATGTGAAGGACCTCATATCTCTGGGGTGTTCAAAGAAAACAGACTGGAATATTATAATTGAAAAACGTATTTTCAAAAAAAATTTACGTATTCACTTTAGCTATATATGCAGAAACTTCACAACATTCCTTCATATTCCCACAAACCTTTTTGTTTTTCTATTTTATTCCCTGAATGAAACATTTGAAAGATAAGCCACAAAGAATTTCATCAAAAGAAACATACCAAGGAACCGAAAGTCAACAAACGCCTTAGACTTCCATCCCAGAATCCTTATTTGAAGCTGGCAAACATGTGCATGTGCTAAAGGATAAAAAGACCTCATGGTTTAAGTGAGAGTGGTTTCAGGCTGTCACACCAGAAAGTGTTTTTCTGCATATCTCCAGTTCCCAGCTGTGACCGAACTGTTTTGGTCCACTGGTAGACTTGGGGTGCACAAAAAACATGCACTTTTGCCATTTGACAATTGTTTTTATGATACTTAAAGGAATAAAATGAAACATCTGTTATTGTTTACTCGCGTTGTTCCAAACCTATGACTTTCTTTTTTTCAGTGGAACGTAAAAGAAGATACTTTGGAATTAGTGTTTTTGTACATAAAATTAAACTCAAAGAGGTCCAGTGCTGTTTTGGACCCCATTGCCCATTTTAGAAGCTTTAACATTCTTCTAAATATTATCTTTTTTTTACACAGTCATGCAGGTCTGAAACAACAGGAGGGTGAATAAATGATAACAGACTTCTTTTTGTGGTGATCTATCCATTACAGACCCTAAAACTGACAAAATAATATTTGTATGTTTTTTTTAATCTGAGATTTTTCTTTATTCTGTAACGTACAATTAATAAATGATGTGTTTCCCTTTTGATAAACAGCAACCTAGTCTGTACTCATATGCTGCTGTGTTTAGATTTTGATCCTGATCCTACTTGTATGAACATTTTTGAATTATTCACTTTTCATTCACATCCACTTGGGAGAATGTGCTATATATACAACATTAGCAGAATAATTTAATTATTTTACTTTGATTTTGTGTGAATTGAAGTGACGGTAAGCCTCTCAGAGATCCTGTGTGAAGTAATGTGACAGTTCACATAAGATTACTGCGTGTTATTACCAACTCCTGTTCCTCATTTGCTCCCCAAAACCATCCATATTCATGAAAAGGCTAAAAATAAATGTACATAGCATCTCTGCCACTTCCCCTGCCCCCTGCTCAGCGGAGGCTCCCAGCAGAAGAGGTGGTATGAGGTGGAATTTGACACGGGTCACCCTACAGGTGAACCTGCAGTGGTAGGTGCTTTCGGGTATAGTGAGAATTTTTCTTCAAAACAGATGTGTTGGTGAGGCAGATTAAAGGTTGCTTTCTGTAGATGAGGTGATGGGCATTGCTGGCTCAAAGGAAAGTTTCTGCCTGATGCATTTGAGTGTCGCCACATGGGAACGAGTCCATTGCTTCCACTGCAGACTAGAGTCCAAGGACCTCAGGTGGACTTAAATAATGGCTTTTGAAACTATCATTTTCATTTTGCCCATTGAAATAAATACATGTGTGTTTTTGCAATACAAGCAAAATCTAAAGGCCCAGCACATTTTGAGGAACTACTCGTGGCACTGGGAGATTTTCTTCATTAGCGATTCCAACTGTTTTTTCTTTTGTGCTGGTTGCTTGTGCCATGATGCTCTACCAGCTGGCCCAGAGTCATCCATACTGAAGGCTATTCGTAACACAACAGACTTCTTTTTGCAGTTCCCCTTTCTGTATACTGTTAATTATAGTAGCTTTCATGTGTTCAGTAATTCTCAGCTGTTTATGTATTAAATGTTGTGCAATGTACTTATGTCATTCTATTATACATTTATACATTTTATAACAGATTTGAATTCTGCAACATATTTTGTCTGTTTTATGCTTATCTGCCATCATGCTAAACCCCTCATTGCATTGGCTGGGCTAAAATTTATGCTACAGTTAATTCCACATAACCTGACCTGAATCTTGAGGATGACGGAATTTTGCAATTTTATGCGAATTTTCTGAAAAAGTTAAATTAAAATTCTGTCATCACCAGGATGTTTAGTGTCACCATTGACTGTATTTTTTGACAGTACTTTTTCAACTGTGGAAGTCAATGTAGACCCAAAACAGCTCGGTGATGACAGAATTTTCATTTTTGGGTTGTACTATTTCTTTAACCTGTTCTGATCAGGAACCACTTAATCATTGTCCTTAAAGGGATAGTTCATACAAAAATAAATGTTCCAGTCATTCATGTTGAGAAACACAAATTAAGATATTTTTGATGAAATCTGAGTGCTTTCTAACTTTGCATTAGACAGCAATGGACCTAACATGTTCATTGCCTATTAGGGACGTTGTTGAGAATGAGAATATTATATGTGACCCTGGACCACAAAACCAGTCTTAAGTTGCTCGGGTTTATTTGTAGCAATATCCAAAAATACATTGCATGGGTCAAAATTTTTTTATGCCAAAAATCATTAGGAAATTAAGTAAAGATCATGTTCCATGAAGATTTCTTGTAAAATTCCTACTGTAAACATATCAAAATGTTATTTTTGATTAGTAAAATGCATTGATAAGATATTCATTTGGACAACTTTAAAGGTGATTTGCTCGGTATTTTTTTGCACCCTCCAGATTTTCAAATAGATTTATCTCGGCCAAATATTGCCCTATCCTAGCACACCATGTATCAATAGAAAGCTTATATATTGAGTTTTCATATGATGCATACATCTCAGTTTTGTAAAATTTTACCTTATGGTCTCCCTTGTGGTCCAGGGTCACATATTGTAACATCTGTGGGTCTCTGTTTCATGTCATGTCGTGTGTTGTGTATACTCCCCATGTGCTCTGTGTGTCCACATG
>JAUMHI010000065.1:10577469-10589880 GCA_032359435.1 Enteromius unitaeniatus
CTTTTGTTTTCATTAAATCATTGTTGAATTGAATCCTTCGACTCTCGATCCGTGCTTGCCTCCGCACACTTGTTACACATATGTTGCGCAAAGAAAACACTTTTCTTTTTTGTCCTTGTCAGTCTTTGAAAAGTGCTCATGAGAGTAACATGACACATTTATGTTCGAAGGATGTATGAAGGTCTTAAGGGTTTGGAACGATACAAGGGTGAATAATTAATGACAGAATTTCATTTTTATGTGAGCTGTCTCTTTAATAATCTAGGCACAATGAAAATTACCAAGAAAAATATTGATTTTATTTATTAATATATTACCAAGCAAATAATCTTTCTTTATTAATAATCAGAATAGTTTGTTAAAATAATTATCCTGTCAGTCTAATAGCAAAGTAAATTGAAAGTTCTTATGGAAATAAATAAGTAGTTGCTAAATCTAATCAGTGTGCAATTAAGTTTTTCAATTGCAGAAATGACAATCTTTCTATCACAAAGACCTTGTAAAGACCTTTCCATTTCTGAAAAATGCTAATAAAAATATGAATTTAGAAACAGAATAAGTTGTACTTGAGCATGTCAGGAAACGAGATAAAAACAATTATAAGCTGTAGAAATTGCTGTTTTAATAATTCATGAGAATACGAATCACTACAAAGTGCGTATTGCTGATATTGCTTCTGTATCTACAGTGACAATAGAACAATTGGATCTGAGGTATATTGTGCTAGACAACATCTAGAAAAGCACAAGGAAAATGCAAAAGAGAAACATGAACACCATATTGTCAGAGCAAGAAGTTAGAAGGAACTGAATCATCCAGCCTTCCTTGTCTATGAGCTTAAAGTCACAGAACAAAAAGTATATAATGCATAGAGCGAATGTAGAACAAAGTGTTTTATTATAATTATGTCTTTTAAATGGCTGTCTCTTTCAAAGTTAATGCTTTGACTGCAGCATTAACTCTAAGCACTCATGAAAGGAATTAGACTTGAATGCCAATTCACACCCACTGAGCTTTATCAAGCCAAAACACAAATGAAGTCTCTTTGGTTTTATCAACCTATTTAAAAAGTGAGCTTTACCAAGAAATTGAAGTCCGTTAGCATCTCTGCGTCGGTCTTCGTTTTGTGATGATCAGAACTTCAAGCCGCAGAATCACAGCAAGATTGCTAATAAAGAAAATGTCAGCCTTGTAACACTACACAAAATAAAAATCTTGTGGATGGAGAGAATTTCAGTATTACAAATAAAGGTCTAAATCAATATTGTAGCTTTGACAGCACTAGACGTACTAGAGGTGTCATGGGGTTTCACCTGAACATACCTTCAGTCATGTTCAGCTTTATTTATTTCTGTATCAATACGAAGGGAAAAATGTCTTTCCATCTTGAGTTGTTGACATCAAAAGCAGTGCATCCAGTCAATCTTAGTATTTTGCTATATTTGGTGAATTTTTTAGATTTTACTTAACTTTGAAAACCGTTAACTATTTATGTGCAAGAGAAAAGACCTCAAGACAACAGAGAATTAAAATGTGTGTGTGTGTCTATATATATGAAAATAAATATATTATGTGTGTTTTAATACACACACCACTTGGACTTATTTACTTTTGTTCATTGCATACTGTAAGAGAGTTGTGTATTTATGTAGGTTATGTGGTTTTTATTGTTGTTTCTTTTACTTTTTTGTTTATGCTGTGTTTCAGTTATTGGACTGAGCTTAATCATAGCCGTATAGCTGATCTGAGCTCTGGTGTGCTTGTGCTGCTAAATAAAAGTCTCTGTCTGTCTGTTTTTAAGAGAAACAAGAAACATCAAGGCCAGGAGCAATGATCTGAGAGTTTATGAACTGACGGTGGTTGTCAGGACATTGAGATTGGGTCACTGCCAAAGTCTTTGTCAAGGCTATCGTGAAGGACTTTTCTCCAATGTTCCGAACAAAAGCAGGTGACTCAGGCTTGCTTTACATTATTTTCTCTCAACTGAAAATCTAAAATAAATAGATACAGGGGGTATGGAAAGTATTCAGACCCCCTCAAATCTTTCACTCTTTTTAAAATCATTTAGAGAAGTAGATTTTTTTCCCCTCTTTACTGTACACACAACCCAGAAAATCTTTTTTGCAAATTTATTATAAAAGAAAAACTCAAATATCACATGCTCCTAAGTATTCAGACCCTTTGCTCAATATTTAGTAGAATCACCCTTTTGATCGAATATAGCCATGAGTCTTTTTAGGAAAGATGCAACAATTTTTCACACCTGGATTAGGGGATCCTCTGCCATTCCTCCTTGCAGATTCTCTTCAGTTCTGTCAGGTTGGATGGTAAACGTTGGTAGAAAGTCATTTTTTGGTCTCTCCAGAGATGCTCAATTCGGTTTAAGTCAGGGCTCTGGCTGGGCCATTCACGAACAGTCACAGAGTTGTTGTGAAGCCACTCCTTCATTATTTTAGCTGTGTGCTTAGGGTCATTGTCTTGTTGGAAGGTAAACCTTCAGCCCAGTCTGAGGTCCTAAGCACTCTGGAGAAAGTTTTCGTCCAGGATATCACTGTGCTTGGCCGCATTCATCTTCCTTCGATTGCAACCAGTCGTACTGTCCCTGCAGCAGAAAAACACCCCCACAGCATGATGCTATAAATTTGTAAAAATGTCAACAATTCTGTGTTTTTCTGTCAATATGGGATGCTGTGTGTACATGAATAAGGAAAAAATGAGTTTAAATGTTTTAGCAAATGGCTGCAATATAACAAAGAGTGAAAAATGTAAGGGGGTCTGAACAGTTTCCATACCCACTGTAGCTAGATAGATGTTATTAATGTTATTGTCAAGTTATCAGTTTGCTGAGTGTTTAATCTGAGTGCATTGACATGTAGCATGTACCTCCATATTATTAACTTTTTTTCCTTAAGTTATCCAATCCAAGATATTAAGCTCAGTGCCAAAACTAAGATTTCAGCCTGAGCAACGTTAAATTAAATGTCAAAACATTCTAGTTATTGAGTTGCACTTGAATGGCTCCCTTGATTATGCACTTGTTTGGAACCCTTTGAACTTTGAAATTACTTTTGAGATACAGTTCCATTTAACTGGTTATATCACAATGTGAAAAAATGACATTGATTGTGATTAACAGCACAATGTGAGCAGGGTTTCCTGTGTTGGTATTTTATTGGAGACTTGTTTGCGTTCAGAAAATATCAAAACGCACACAAAGGCAGCAAACACTTGCATGCTGTTCAGATCATAACTGAGCAGACATAAGACTGACAATCTCTTTTTTTACCTTCATTCATTTGATCTCAGAATGTTAAGGGTTTCTTTAAAAAAACTCTTGCAAGTCCATTTATATCAAGATACTTGTAAATATGGGAGAGATGAAGATGTCATATTTATTTTCCATCAGACTGCTGCTCCGCAATGTGCCTTGTGATGAGACACATTTTATGTCAAAGCAGCTTAGAGTCTGTCCGTAACATTTTTTAGAGTATCCTGATATAATTTGAAGCAGTCGACTTATACTTTCTGGATGACTTCTAACCCACAGGCCAAAGAGTCACGGTACTCCCAAGTTTTCAGGTCACATAATGTAGGTTTTTTTCAATCGATTCGAGGAGAATTTAATGGGCCAGACATTGATAGAATAGCCTGAGGTCTCACTATGCTGTTGAAGACGATGTTTTGTGTTATTATACTTCTAAAACATCACTATAAATGATTGTGTGTTGCAGAAGGGAGTGGGAGTGGTACACTAGCCCAACCGAATCAATAGTCATTTCCTCCATATTACACACTCTTCTCTCTGGGATTCAAATAACTCGCAGTAGCTGGGAGTTATAGATTTCTGCCCCACGGATTCATCCAGCATTGATGAGTTTGGTTGTTGGCTCATTACAGCTGTCAAAGAGTAATGTTTGCACATAGCTTTCTCAGCTGCATTTCTTAAAAAAAGGAAAGAAAAGGGGAAAAAAACACACTGGGTAATCTGTTTCCCTGAGACTCTTTGCAACCTAGCTCATGTCATTTCACATTTGCTGATGTGGAATGATGGTGAAATGTACTTGTCAGACACCTGCTCTCCAAACTGTGAGTCTTCCCTACAGCAAACGCACAGTTCTGTCAGAATCTTAAAGGATTATTCCAGGTTCACTGCTAGTTCAACGTAATTAACAACACTTGTGTAATGTTGATTGCCAATGCTAACTTCAACTTGCCCCTACTTTTCTTTTAAGAACAACAAAAACCCATTAACTACAGTGAAAGTGAATGGGTCCAATCCATAAATGTGATTTAGTAGTATGTTCACAAGACTGTGTTAACATCAAAGTCCTATTCAAAGCAAGTTAGTTAGTTTTGGCGGCCATATTTGCAATGCCTTCAGGCAGCTGTTTCAGGGATCCAAGACCAAGACAAGTCCTATTTACTTTAATCGGGAAATCCTGAAATCTCAGAGACGGCTTGACACACTTACATGTAATTAAAATAAAATCATTTCAAATCAACACCAAAATCTGACAATAACCATCCTGTTATGCACACATTACAGATGTTATCATAAATTACTCGCGGTCATGTTGTTCCAAACCTGTATGAGTTTCTTTTCTTTTGTTATATAACATAAAAGAAAATACTTTGAAGAATGCTGTTAATCAAACAGTTGATGGTTTGCATAGTATTTCTTTCCCTGTAGAATTCAATAGGGTCCAAAAACATTTTGGTTCTTCAAAACTTCTTCAGAATATTTTCTTTTATGTTCAACATAAGAAAAAAACGAATTTCTCATTGTTGCCTGTTCTTTTAAAAAGCTAATATTTGTGGTTGGTCCAGCCTATGCACATGCAGTCCTAAGCACACGTCTCAAGACACTGACTGTTTCTATGGAAACCAAAGCTTCCAATAGCAGCTGTGATGACACATTGACTTCACCAGTTATTTACCAATTACTTAGAAGACAGGACTTACTTCACCATATTTCTACTTTCTCCTAGTCAGTACTATAAGTGAAATTTCTTGGTACATCATGTTCAAGTCTTTTTTAAACATGATTTTAATAAGAAGAAGAATAACTTACTATGTTTTTGTGTATAACCAATTTATAACCAATTTTGCAAGTTTGTCTTGATGAAAATAAAACCTGAATCCTTAAAAGACCTGTAAAAATTAAGAGAACACTTTTATAGTTCTAATAATAAGCTTCATAGTTTGAAAAACTATCATTGTCTTATGAACTCTTTTTTTCTTTCTTGAACCTAGGACCTTGACTAACGAGAACTAGTTTCCACCTAGTTTCTGTGGAGTCTAATGCTGTTTCCTTTTTAGCACTAATGGATGTGACTTGGACACTTTACTCAACTGCAAACGGAGAATCACCCTCAGCTTAACAGTGCTTCCCCTCAAGTTTCACTCGTTCCCTTCTCCTTCCATCAATCACTTCCCTTTCTTTTTTGTAATATTTCAGACAGCCTGAAATCCATAAATGCAAAGGTTCAAAATAGCCTTCCTGTTTACCTGTTTTTAGCATCAGGGTCCTGGGAGAGACATTAAAAGCACAATATTTTCTTTTTAATTCCTCATTTACAGTGAGGTCAATAAGTATTTGATCATCCTGTGAATTTGCAATTTACAACTGCAATTGAAAATTGTTATCAAAAATCATACAATGTGATTTCCGGATGTTTCTTTTCAGATTCTGTCTATCACAGTGGAAATGCCCCTATGCTGAAAACTGTAGACCCCTCCATGATTTCTAAGTAAGAGAACTTGAAAAATCCCAGGGGAATCAAATACTTACTGGCCTCAATGTAAATGTGTGTGGAAGCTGTCTTTCTGGTAAGTCATGACAGAAGTACGATAAGCCTCTCTTTTCACCTGGGTAAGGTCCTGCTCATTTGCTTTGCATTGACTGCCTAAAGCTGCAAATTATACATATGACTTTACTCTGGGAATAAGAGTAGATGAAGGTAGATATTCAAACTCTTAATCCACTGAAAAGAAAACAGAAGGACTGTCTTTACCAAAATAGCTTTTTCTTTTCCTGTAGTAAGACATACACCACGCAAGAAATCAATATGACCGATTCAGAAGATGATCTTCTGTGTCTTTTGTGTACTTTTACCCATAAGCAAAAGATAAGACTGACAGAAATTATGAAATAACAATCAATTCGATGTGGCATTTAGGGAATACATAAATAGCCCTTCTTAATAGTTCAAAATAAATGATAAAAAGTGAGTAAGATGGTAATTTCTTTCTTCTAGTTCCAATAGTCATGGTGGTCGCAGTGATCCTGCATATTTGCTGCTAAGCTTTTAATGCTGTTTTTCTCTTCTCCTCTCAGTCTGTTAACAGCTCTGTATTGATCCGTTCTTTTAATCCGTTCTGAGAAGAAGCAAACACAAGGAGATTACGTCTATGACTGCAGCACACAGCTACAGAGTGTTGAGGGATGTACACTTCATCTATTTCTGTAAGGCCAAGAAGAAAGGAGTGAATTCACTGTTGCCATTTTTCTGATCGACTAAATCTTAAACAAATAATCAAGCTATCAGTTGCAATATGCAGGCTGTAGTTCATATGAAATACAAACAGAAAGGTTCATAAATGGGACTGCAGCGCATTCTGGAAGCAGCAACAACCACCTGTTGAGTTTATTAAATCAGTGGAGCACTCGTTTATCCGATATTATAGCCTCAGTGAATAATGCAAATGAAAGAAATAAAGGACACACAGTTTATAGACTCCGTCAGTTTGTATTCCATGCTGAAGGGAGAAATGTTTTTATGAGGGAATTTATCATCAGAGCCATGGAAGCATAGTACGTCTGGATGTAAACGGAGGAGATTCATCAAAGATAAGGGATCATTTCCCTAAATGAGAACGCAGCAGCTCAAAGACCATTTCAGGATATAATACTTTGTTTAATGTATTCACTTTTTCATCCCTAATACTTTGAGTAGAGGATATTTGTCAGTTGTAACAGTTTTTGCTTTTAAACGTGTAACAGTGTTTTTAGTTTACCTTAAATGTATACTTCACCCCAAAATTAAAATCTGTAAATTATGTCAATTTCACATTGATTCAGACCTGTATGACTTCTGCTGAGGAACAGAATAGAACATATTTAGAAAAATGTCTCCCCAAAGTCAGTCATACAGAGTTCAGAATGACATGAGGGGGAGTAAATGATAACAGAAGTTTCATTTACGATACGCTTTCATATCTACGGTTCATTCCAAACTGTGTGAATTAATGTTAAATACAAAGAATTCAATTAACATCATTAAAGGATCAGTTCTAATGTAATTTGGAAAACTATCACCAATCTATATTTTGTGCATGTAATTATTTTGTTAATTAAAATTACTTTTACGTTAACACCTTCCTCCAGCTCCACTCACTTTTAATTGTATTTACCTTCAAAAAGGGAAAAAGATTCATATATGAATTTAAAACAAAACCAGTGAGGTTTTTTTTTATATTATGAACTTTTATAAAACAAATCATTATTCAGGAATATCTAAACAATTTTTGTTAGTTTTGTAACTTACAACTCCTACTATCATTTTTGCTGGATACTGGTCATTTATATATATATATTTTACATTATATCTCTATATAATTTCTTACAACAAATGTCATTTCTATAACAACTCGGGCATGTTACAACTATTCTGGCCTCCTTTACTCAGAACACATTTCTGCAGATTATGTAGCAGGCCACAGGCTTTGGATTGTTTTCAGGTAACCCAAAAACCTGTAGCCTGTCCTAGAGAGGGACAAAACTATTTCTCATTCTCACCTTCTGCTCATGGTGACCACAAATTTCTAACGAATCAATTGAAGTCCGTTGATTCAACCTGACAGGTACTTCAGGCACAAAGCTCAGGTTGTGCCGCTTCACACCGCATGTAGGAGAAACCCGAAGCTCAGCTGCTAAATTTGGGATCTTAAATGTCAGCTCAAATGAAGTGTCTGCTGTTCCACTCCACTGTGAGTTTTAGAGGTTGAGAGGAGACGAGAAAATGAAGGGCCCGTGGCAGGAACAGAGCCCTTAACCATTATTCAGACAGATGGATGTGAGTGACCTGCCTTGAGAAGCTAGGGCACAGTAACGCCCCGATACTAGAACTCAAATCAGTCAGAGCCTTGTCTGAAGTTACTGAGTGCCAATTGAGATGGTTCAGTCTGCTCTTGATGTTTGAATACAGGGAATTTTAGAAAGGTGACATGCCATCATTTGGTAAACACTTGAGAATGCCACAGCTGGAGTTATTTGCAGTGTTAGTTAAGCAATTTTATCATGGTTTGAGAATTCAAGATGTCTTTGGGTTTCGAATTCGAGACCCTGCGGCTGAAGTGCCATAAATAGACATTTTATGTTGCATGTAAAGTGCTTGTCCAATTCAAGCTGTTGTATTTGTGTAGATGTGAAGTATGCATGATATTTTCCACTTCCACCATGCAAAGATTTTACCTTGAGAGCTGAATATTTTGTAAATCCTGTGCAGAAACCATATTAATATAATCATCTTTGAAGCTGTTTTCATTATTATGTGCATCTGAGTCTAGATGTGCTTCACACCTTCAGCACAAGATCTTGAAGCTAAAGAAATATTTTCATTTCAGTTCAGTAGTTCAAGCAGCAAAGGTGTCAATGTTAATACCCTCCGGTGTAAACCCTCATGACACCAGATGCCACTTCTTTATTTCTTATATTTTATGCCTTTTTTATGTAGAAATGGTAAATCAAGTGATTTGAGTGCACCTGTTATAATTATTTGTAGTTAAGCCAGTACAAGTGATCTTTCCTCTACAGATTAGCTCTATAGCATGTTGAATTTCCACAGAAATGGTTATAATAAACACTTTTTCTTTTCATTAAAGCAATGGTAATATATTATGATATGTACAGTAGTTGCACTATTTTTTTGAATTAGCCCTATTTACCTACATTGTAAGTGTATACCTCATTATAACTCTGCATGCTGTGGTAGTCAATAGAGCTTAATGTAGAATATTTCTTTAGTTCCACACAAAACACTTAAGTATGAAAAAACTGCTCTTGAATATAAACTTGCAATATGTGCCTCTGGTTTACCTTCAGGGATCCCCCTCAAACGAACTCCCATCAACATTAAAACAGATGTACTTTGGGATCCCCTTTACCTTTCTGCTTCTCAACCATTCTCATTCAGTACATCAGCACCATCTTCAGTTTGGCCACAACATCCCCAATGTCCTATATGCTTGCCAGAGCTAAGATACTTGAAATTTGACTTCGACTACAAATCATTTTTAATGAATCCCTCTGCTCCTCTAACAAAAGACTCTCCTGCTTCCAGCCTCAGTTACTTACAAACGATGGAAGAGGATAAAATAGAGCTGCTTCTGTGCTTTGTACAACACACTATTTTTGGTCACAAAGAAATAATCTTTATGAGAAACCATCTCCAAGGAAGCAGGAACATATTGCATGACTTAGTTTGTTTTATTTGTGAATATTTAAATCGATCTGCTTAAGAAATGTGAAATTTATTGGTTAACTGTTGATTTATGTGTAATCTCTAATAATGTTATTAACACTGTGCCTAAAGTATTATTAAACGGCAGACATTACTCAGGATAGTGCACTTTATGTATTGCATCTATGATAATTTTGATTACATTATGTTTTTATGAGTTATGATGTGTTTTTTAAGTTAAATTAGTTTATACGTTTATAAATGAATCAATGACTCAAACATTTATAAGTTTGCATTTTGTTACAGCAACTATTTCTAGTGGAGTATATATATATATATATATATATATATAATATCATTTACTATTATTATTAGAATTATAGTCATAGCTAACTTGAACAGTAAAATTATAAAGTATAATGCAAGTATTAAATGAACCATTTTACACTTTTCACAATGTACAGCAGCTGATTTGTCTTTAAATACAATAACAAATCAGTACACTACACTAATACTTTGTACTAATATCATATTCATAAAATCTAAATATGACAGTAAATTTTGTCAAATATATTTATAGCAAAAAGTCCCACTGACTTTTCTCATACTGTGCTTATTTGAACAAGGAGTATTTATTATAGGTTATCATTCAAGCATAAAATATTTGAATTCAAGTATACAGCATCCATTGGAGTGGAACATTCTCCACCATTTCATTACCCTACTTTGGTGCTTCACGCGCATAAACCTCGTAGACATGCGAAGCACTCCGCTGCAAATTTGGAGCAAATAAGAGCACAAACCAACCGTGGAAAGGGTGAGAGAATAAGAAAGACAGCAAAAAAACGTCCTGTATTAGGGAGATCTCACAGCAGTGATGGATAAGGCATTCATTTAAAAGTCATTCTGAAGTCTTCATCATGCACAATGGGTCTTTGCGGTGCTTTGCAGCTTGTTATTAATTCTGAACGTAGACTTAGGCACATTCATCTTCAGGTGCGGAGAGGGAGGGCCACTCATTTATACAGGGGAAGGAGTTAAGCATAGTCTCCACTGGGAGATGAAACACCTACCTACCCTGATGTCATCATTCACCAATGCCTAATAGCTCAGAAAAGGGGTCATTATTAATCAGGGACGACCTTTCATCTCGGTTCTCTGCATGATGTATTGCACGAATGTAGACACTGCCTGCTTAATAAGAGCTTTTGGATATTAGGGTTATCATTTTTTTTCAGTTCTTATTACATTGGATACGAAATACAACCTTTTGGGGTATGTACTGAGGCATAGAAGACAAAATATCTATTGCTTGGTAATTGCCGATAAATGATTTAAAGGCTCTGACCTTCATCTAAACTCTACTATCATCTCATAATAGGTCAGTTTTTTCCCTCCTTGCAGCACTTTCTTTTCTCTATTTTTTTTCAAGCATCTAGCCTTTAAACATGTAGTCGGCACATTACAAGGGAAAATGATCTCTTGTTCTCCGTATTCTCCTCCATTCCCTCTCCTCACATCGGCTTGGTCTGAGCAGAATTCTTTATTATTGTTGCATTAGGGCAGAAAAGATGGGAGTTGGCAAGATGGGTTTTTCTGGTTGTCTTCTCCAGATCACAGTGTAATGTGCTAATGGATTCCATTTTACAGAGCTTCTCAGACGGCTCTGTAAGTGGGCAGGAACTCTGTTACTATAAATCCATTGCCTCCAAGCCTTTGATCTCCCAGCAGTGCATGAAACACTTTTGAATTACAGTGTCTTTTGTCTGCACAACTGTGTGACATCAACAAGTCTCATTTGATCTACACTTCCAGAGCATCAGATAAATATCATACCGAAATATGAAACTAAAAAATAGCATTTGTCTTTTACAGTACCCTCATCATTGGCATCTCTACAGAATTTAAGGAGTGTCTTGAAAGGAGAAATGCTTTAGCTGTTGTGGGATATCTCAAGTAATGAAGAAGATGTCTGGTGAAAATAGCTAGCTTTGGCTTATTTCTTTTTTCTACATGACATGACATTTTCTGAATATCAGTCAGCATGTTAGAATGATTTCTGAAGGAATCATGTGATACTGAAGACTGAGGTAGCAGGTGATGACAATTCAGCTTTGGTATCACAGGAATATATTATATTTTAAAATAAATATTGTTGTTTTGTAGGTTTTTGCATTTAATTGATGTAACCTTGGTGAGGATAAAAAATCTTAAAAAAATTTTTTTTTTAAATTGCATAACATATTGTGCACTTGAAGAACTTTATTACATATTTCAAGTGCCTCAAGAGTCTTTTCTTTAATGGGGTTATGGAATGAACCATTGACACTATTTAGAGGTCTGGCAGTAATGCAGTTCCTCAGAGGACTGTCCTCTTTGAGAGGGTGCCTGGAGGTTCTCCAGAGGGTTCTTCTACTGTGGCGGTCTAAGAAACCGAAATGGTGCTTTCAATGTCTTTTCAGTTTTATTGTGTCTCAGAGGTAGATGTAGGGATGCATTATTGCATCTAATGTGCCATTTTTAATCTATATTACAGATGCATCAAATGGGCAGTTTGGTCACTGGGTGGAAAAATCAGTACAAGCAGGTCTTGATTAAATGGATAATGGTCTTTCATTAAATTTTATTAATATAACTAAATTAAGGTCTTAAATTGTCAGCTTTTGTTATTTGTTTAAAATTTTAATTCCATAAATGTGCTGTGGAGCTCATGAGTAACAGCAATTTACACAGTTTTGATCTTGTAAAAAAGAACATGAATGATTGCATGTTCAAGTGCATGTTGTTGAGAGATCCAAGGATTTGTCTATTCTGAGGAGCTTTCAAAGTTTTATGTAGCCCTAATTGTCTAAATTAATACTAAATTAATTAAGACACGTATACAGGGGCGGATTTAGTGAATTTGGGGCCTCGGGCAAATATAGGACTGGGGCCCTACATTTGCACACGT
>JAUMHI010000065.1:10589980-10606896 GCA_032359435.1 Enteromius unitaeniatus
ATGAATATGAAATAGTGACAGAACAGTGATCGAGTCATCGTCTGATAAAATCAAACAGGCTACACATAAGATAATGACAACAGCGGTGATGGCATCTGCAGCGTTTTCAGAAGTTTTAGTTTTTGAGGGTGGAAAACGCCAGGATATGCGTGTAAAGTCATGCTTTTTAAAACGAAAATGCACCTAATGTAAGCAACAGTTTTTCGCCGAACGGAGCAGACGCAGAGAGAGGAGCACAGCGGGAAAGATCGAGACACCTCGCGCTCGTGCGGAAGTCAGCTTGTGATACATCATATTTTCGTTTGCTACACCCAGGATACACACGAAACACATTCAACTCAGACACGCAGACGGTCGTGGTAATAAACACCGTTACCATTCGCGTGTTCATCTCGTGAAAAGCATTTTGGGGGCCCAAGGCAGTTGCCTACCTTTGCCTAATGGCTAAGTCTGCCCCTGCACGTATACATCAAACACAATCTAAAACCTTTCTAAAATTGTCCTAAAACCTAAAACTGAAATGCGTTTTTGTCTTAGGACAACCTTGATTAATTTTTGGGATCCACTTCAAATGCTGACTACTTTACAGGCTTATAAAAATATACTTTTTGTGATTGATTTATTAATTACAGTTTGTCCTTTATTAGCCTCTTCCTTAAAGCCCAGATATACTTCAAGCAAAATCAAAGAGTGAAATCTGTAGGCACTGTGGCATGAGCGTTCGGATCCATGTGCAAAGAGCTTAATTTCAGTGGTCAACAGGCAGGGTCAACAACACAGGCAGACAGGTTCAATAGAGGCAAGGCAAAATCGTGGTTGAGATACAGGAGCAAATGGTTGAGGCAGGCAGCGAACACTGCCTATATATCTACATCTAATCTGCATACTTAGTAGATTGCCTGTGCAAGTCAATACATCGCATTGAACAGATGAAAATGAACCAGTTAAATAATGGGTGAGAGAAGGTGTGGTGATGGACAACAGCTGAAGGTGATTGCTAAATGAGAAGAGGTGTGGGTGTGCAGTGCATGATGGGAAATGAAGTCCATGATGGAACGAGTCCCAGGGAAGGTGAAGCAAAGCAAAATCAAGATAAAACAAAGTTTGTTTAGAGTTTTCCAGAAAAGTTCTCTTCACTCTGTCTTTTTTTTGTATGTGGAAATCTTCATTTCCTCTTTTGAGTCCGTCAAAGGATCAGAAGTTATAAGTAAGTTTAATTAATTTGATCCTTTTCTATGTGTGTATGTGTTTAATATTATAAAGCTTTTTGGTTTAAAGCAATCCATTAAATGCAAATTATATATAAATAAACACGGTGTGACTTTACTTGACTGGATTCACAAATTTCAGAGCTTTAGATGCTTTCTTAACTGTTGTTTCTTCTCAATTATTATTATTATTATTTTTATGTTGTTATTTGGAGGAAAGCAGAACACATATTATTCTTATTTAGAGTCCAAATATCCAGATTATCCAAATACTTAATCATAAAAAAGCTCCATTTTCCCATCTTGTTGTGTTTTCTCTGTGCTGTTAGAGATAGAGATCCTGTTTGTTCCCCTTTCAAAGAGTCTATCCTTTTAGCTGGTCAACTACAGTGGGACAAATGAAGAGCATCCAGTGGTCTGACAGAGCTTTGATCAGCTTTTTCCAGGTTTTTTCCCCACCCAGACATATACAGAGATACTGTTTTTTATTATTATTTCACTTGTATTTTGTATTTTGTTCAATAACCTCAGCTATTGTGCAATATAAGAAATAAGAGAAATCAAGTATTGATTATTCCCTAAATAATAGGAACAAAATTGCTATCTCGCTGTGGATTCCACATATTGAGTCTGTACTTCAACTCATCCAACCAGAGATTGGCTTTTGATGTTGAATCATGATATGTCAAAGAGTATTGATTCAGACACACACAGCAAATCTCCCTCCGTACTTCAATCGCTGCCCAGGGGGCAAAAACTGAAGGTGCAAAGGATCTCTCATAGGATCCCAAATGAACAATGTCAGATAAATGAATAGCTGCAAATCTCTCCCTCTCTGCGCTTAACTCTGCTCCTCTTTCTCTTCTTTTTGAATGAGATTGTGTCACTCATTTGACATTCTCATTTTGAGGAGACTCGTGAAGTATATCTTGACCTGCTGCCATCCCTTCCGAAGGTTGTTTAACCCTAATACTGTCATGCCTCTCCACTCCACAACACCATATGCATGTTTATCCAGCACTACCCACAAGGACTCTGTTCAACACATATCTGTGTGTGTTACTTCATTTGAAAGTCGGATGGCAGTACAATGTCTACTTGAAGAAAAACCAGATGAGTTGTGTCCTACTGACTGTGAAGAAGATTTTTATAGATCTTAATAACTGAAATATAAAGGAATTATATCCACTTATATCCACGATTAAAAGTTTACCCCAAGTTATGTCCAGCACGTATGTAGATGGCAGGGGCCTGCTGGAAATTTACCAAGGATGGACCCCTTGTCTTGGAATGATGTAAACCATATGTTGCCCCCTTTAGTGTAACCATATAAGGACTCTTGACTGCAGAGAATGACATGTTTTAGTGCATTAAAAATGTATAAAAGCCACCTCAGCCAGAGTGGGTCAGGCTTCTTCAGCGTTTTCTCTGTGGAGGCTTCTCAGAAAGGCTCTTCGGAGAATGCTCTGAGAGGACTCCGCTTTGACTTTGTCGCGACAGAAATAAAGTCTACCTTTGAAATCAAAACCCAAGTTTTCTGAGTGTCTTTGCAAGAAGAAAGAAAAAGGGGAACCACAACAACTGCAATTAAATACATCCTTAACCCCTGCCTTTAAGATGGCCACTCTCATAATAAACTATCCTTGTCTTATGAAATCCCATCCAGTTTAGCATATTGGTATTACTGGAACAGTTAGAATTACCAACCTGATCTCACAGCAATTCGTACATATTTTACGAATTGCCAATTCGTATAAATTTGTATGAATTACCTAAACCTAACCCCTAATCACAGGGGCGGGGTTAGGTTTAAAACCCATCACAGGGTTTTAGACAAATCGTACAAAATTGTATGAGTGAGGTCGTACGAATTAGTATGAATTGGCACAAATTTGGCACCTCGTACAAATGCGTACGAATTGGTCGTGAGACTGTGTTGGAATTACAGTTTAAATGAATTTTTACTCTGTTTTATTTTATTTTGTTTTTTAGTATTGTTCTTTGCAGGATTTTATAAAACTAAATTGAGATTTTAAGCTTATAAAACATTTATAATAAATGGTTAAATTCTTATTTAATGTTATTTTATTTTATATTTGCATGACTTTGCTAAAACTAAAATAAGATTTTAAGTTTATTAAACTTCTTAAATAAATGGTTAAATGCTTATTTTATTTTATTTATTATATTTTTTTATCTTACAAATAAAGTCTTTATCTTTAGCTTTATTTTGGTTTTAAAAACTCCAGAGGAGGAATTTTTGTGGTTATTTATTAAAATTATTGTAATAGTTTTTTTAATTATTTTGTTATATTAGAAATTTTGTTTTGATTTGTGTTTTGTTTTGTTTTGTTTTCCCGGCATTCTTGTTTGCGTCATTTGATTTTTAAAAACTAATATGGCCACTCTCATTATGAACACCTTTTTTAAAATTTAAACATCAAATACTATATTGAATATTTGTATTTTATTTATATGTATGTTTTTATTTCATTTTGTTATTTTGCTACAGCAATCTTGTTTGCATTTTGCTTCCAAAACCAAAAGGAGATTTTAAAAAGATTTTCTGTGGTTATTTATTAAAAACACTGAAGCAGTTTTATTGAGACCGATATTTCTACCACAGCATAAGTTATTTAAATGTTACTATAACTGTCAGCAATAGTGTCAAATAGTCTCTGGGTTGTGTTCTTATGACATACACACTTTTCGGTACAGTTAAATGTTGCCAGTGAACAAATACTGTTGACTGATTATTTGAAGATGTGTTTTTCCCCTCTGGTCACATATGTGCCCACATGTCTGTGTGTTTTCCAGTGAATCCTCTCCTGTCTCTCTGACATCCTCCTGTCTTTCTCCTTCTGCTGACAGTGTTCATCAAAACAATGCCTTACTCCTGGGCGATCCAGATGGGACAGGAATGGGAGGGCGCTACTCTGCACCTTGGGTTGTGATAATTGAAGCGACAGCAGGGGCCTCCGGGATGTTGCTTGACAGCTGCATAGTTTCGAGAGGGATGTAAATTGCCTTTGAACATGGCAGGCAGAGCGTCATTTGCACAGGTCAGCCGTGATGCCAAGAGCCTCTTACCTTTTCCTCCTCAGTGGGTTAGTGGTTTTAATTAACCCCCTGGCACCCTTTGCATTCCTAACACATGGGCAGGAACGCTTTACAGACCTAACGCATCCCACAATACTGCTCCAGCAAGAAACTGTAGCAAATAAAAGTACTAATCATTAAAGTATATTAAGCTATATAACGTAAAAAATGTATGAGTTTCCAACGAAAGGGCTAACTACATTAAATCTGATTTAGCAGAAAATATATTAACTATGATCATTTATTTTGAAAGTTATTAATACTTCAATTCAGCAAGGATGCAATATTTCTATTTCAGATCTGTTCATCAAAGTATCCCATAAAAGCATCAAACATTGGTAATGATAAGAAATGGTTATTAACCACTGATTATAATGATTTTTGAAGGATAATTTGACACTGGATGCTGTTGTAATGACTGAATTCTGATTTGCATTACATTTTAAAATATATTAACAGCAATTTTCCATATTTTAAATTAAATAAGAGACTTCTAATTCAGCAGATTTTATGTGGAATATTAAAAGCTGTCATAAAAGAAAACTTGACACTCTTAAGCTTTACAAACTGCAAAAAAGACATATGGATAAGGGAAGGCAAAGCTCTAATTCAGAGAAATTGCTTACAGCACCTTTCAGAGTTCATAAATTAGTCTTCATAAGCTCTAATCATGGCAGATTTTTTTTAAGCACATTCAAGAGTAAACAATATAGCTCAAAATGTCTCTGTGCAGGGAGTTTCAAGAACACAAGTAATTATTTATTTTAAAGTTTCTTTGAAATGAAACTGTCAGAATGAACTGATGCACTAAAATGAAAGAAAGGAGAAAGACTCAAAAGACATTTTAACAAAGTGTGTTTGATAATTACCTCAGCTCGCTCTGTTGAATGGCAATTCGCCTAATGCAGTGTGACACAGCAATGTAGCATTTTATTGTTTTGAACCAGTAGACCACTTGCAGAAAAGTACTTCTCTTTGTCAACAAGCACAAGTACTGCTGTTTGCTGTGCTGTTGACAAGTAAAATATTTACTTTTTCCGAAGTTAAGCATTTGAATAATTGCATATGAATACTAGAGATGCTACACTATTTTGAAAAAGAGCGAGCTAATGCCATGCTACCTTGTTAGCGTTTAGTTTGTTACACCCCGATGGTTAATCTTTAGTCTCGATATTTTTACCATTCTGGGCATTTTTAAGATTTTCGGCTTTTCACAAAGTCAGCAAAGCTTCAACCTCCAGACACTTATCCGGTTTATATAGATGTTCATTTGCATGATGTTGTCATAGTTCTGCATATTCACAGTTTAGCCCTTGACATCGCAGAGGATGATTTAGTCAGAGAGGCAGTGAAGGGGGCTTGTTGTGATTTCATTGTAAGGCAATGCCTCTTCCAAGAGCAGATTTAGGTCAGTTCGGCTCAAGCACCTGCTGGAGAAGTAAAAATGTATCCTCATCACAATGCCCTCCCCCTAAGCTAGAGTTGAGTAAATAATCAGGCCAGTGCTACATGTGATCACTATTTGATGGCTGCAGGTAGACAGTGTTGGGCCATTTTTCTCGCATATGTGTCAAACTAAAATACTAGACCCAAACAAACATTTGACAATTTGAAATGTGCCGCTGTTATAGTCAGAGTTGCTGCTGAGATTCAGAGACTTGCACCTGCACATGTTTCTATCCCAGTGCTGAACAGTCAGCTGGTCTGTTGGCGGTAGGAGGCAGATGGAGCAGAAATAGCCAGCGGGTTAGCAACATGACGGGTGCAGACCATCATGAGGTGCTAAACGGAAGCATTTGGTCATGTACAGCAATGCTGCCCTGAGGCTGGAAAGAGATGTAGAGGACAGCCATGTTATGAAGATGATGACAGACACACTTGAGACCGTTGGATCTCATGGCCTAATTGTAAATATTTGTTTTCAACCTCGATTTTGTATTATTTCTGTGACTGTTAAATTTAGGGGTGGTGTTATATGTGGTCCTTTATATGAATTTGCCACCTTATAAAATATGTAGGATTTTTCTCAAATCATATCAATTCCTAAAAATGTCGAAACCTTTGCCTCCATTCCAGCCATCATAATGTATGTGACTGCATGAGATCCATCAGTCTCAAGCTGAATCACATCGATCTATTATGTAATACATAACAAATACATATTTATGCATATCCTAACAATGGATTCATAGTTTGGCATACTGTCATTTATTCGTAACACATTCATTATGTTTCATGTGTGACCTCAGTCATTATGAAGGTATTGTGTGATAAATAGGCTCATAATTAAACCTTAAAAAAAACCAAAACGGCCTTTATTCAAGAGCCTCAGAATTAAAAGGAACTGATTGCTTACTGAAAAATACAGAGACAAAGGGTCGGGCTGAAATCTGTTAAGTCTTATAGTTTTAAAACAATAGAATAAACAGTACAAAAAATTTATTTTTACCCAACTCCCAGTTTATTTTGTGATATCTACTGTGCTTTTGTGTATTTTTTTGTTGTATATTTGATGAAAATTAGATAAAACATGTTTGTATATACCAATAGATGGCCGTTTGCAGTGAACGACGACTTGTATGGAAGGGTCTGACAACAATGCTTGGTTTGCAGATACCGTATGTAGTTCGGCCAACTCTATAAATATCATGTGAATACATCACAGGGAAAGAGGAACAACATGCAGTGAAAATATAGTGCTTTTGGTTGCTAGGAAACTGACAAACGGAGCTCTTTTACACTAATTCCAAGCACAGCTGCATATTATCTGGGGCTTTCAGATTGGACTATTTTCAATTGTAATGGGGAGACGATATTAATTCAGTCAATTTCTGGCAAATGTTCATGATGCTGCAGTGCACCTCATTTAAAAAAGTCGGATGAGGGCAAACCAGCCATTACGCCTCATTTCAGATGTAACAATATGAAGAATGCAATGCCATCTATGTGTTCAAAACCTTTTATTGCATTAGGGATGGTAATTTGCTCATTATCAAGGCTGAGCTGTCCTAAT
This sequence comes from Enteromius unitaeniatus, assembly GCA_032359435.1. NCBI lineage: Eukaryota > Metazoa > Chordata > Actinopteri > Cypriniformes > Cyprinidae > Enteromius > Enteromius unitaeniatus. The sequence goes on from JAUMHI010000065.1 coordinate 10,597,301, forward strand.
TGATTAACAGCACACCTCATGAAGGAGACTACATGTATCTAAATGCAATATTCCCCCAAAAAACGAACTTTCTTATTTAAAATATTTGAAGATCATACCTGGTTTTACTACAAAACCCTTCAAGTGAGGTTGGAAATTTTGTAAATATGAGTTCTGAGCATATGAAGGGCTCTGCAAAGTTGTATTTAAAGTGGAAAACTTAAAATTCAAGATGATACACGTTGCAGAGCTGTGAGTCAGTGATAAATAATAGACTATACTATATTCATAATAAGGAGAAAACAAGTTCAGAGTGAATGGAATAAATTATTTGTAACATTGTTTCCTTCTAACTTGTTGCATTTCAGTCATTTTAAATGTGTGATTTATGGACAGCAAGTGTATCCCTCAACTTTCAGGGTTTTCATTATAAAAAAATAGAAAATAGAATTTTTGGGGGGTTAACATTTTAGATAAAGAAAACGCTTTTTACTTTTATCTACTGCAGTTGCTTATTAGCATACTACTGGCAAACTGGCTGCTTATAAAGCACATATTAATTCCTTATTCTGCATGACTATGTTTTAGATCCCATAACTTAATGCCTAAGCATAACGTCTAAGGTTACGTAGGTAACCCACATTCCCTGAAGGAGGGAACAGAGACGTTACATATGGAAACTCGCATGAGAGACCAATCGCCTTCGAGACTTTGAGAAAAGGGCAATGAATATTGGCATGCATTTAATTACAGCCAGGTGAAACTTATCACGGCATGAGTATAAGAGGGCACGGATGTAATGCACTTTTCGCTGAGGAGCGTAGCTGGCGTCAGGGCGACCCAGGGTCGTGGCAAGGGGATGTAACGTCTCCGTTCCCTCCTTCAGGGAACGTGGGTTACCTACGTAACCTTAGACATTCCCCTTCAGTCGAGTCACTCCGACATTACATATGGGAACAGACCCGTGGAAAAGGCCACGAGTCTGAGGCCATGTGACGCAGAGACCCCGGTGCCAACAGGCAAGCGTGTAAGCAGGAGAGTCTCTTTGAACTCTAGGCACTCTTCGTCGACAGAGAAGGCTTGTAGGTCCCCTACCCTCTTGATGGAGTCCAGATCAATCAGGAGTGCTGTCTTCAGCTACAGGAATTTTATCTCAACTGATGCTAGGGGCTCAAAGGGAGCTTGCCGTAGGCCAGTTAGGGCGACAGCAAGGTCCCAAGAGGGTACCGAGGGCAGTCTCGGGGGATTAACCCGACGTGCACCTCTGAGGAAACTTACATAGAGTCTGAGTTTCCCTAGGGACGTACCTTCCACTTCCACTGCATCGTGGTATGCCGCTATGGCAGCAACATACACTTTTAGAGTCGAAGGGGACAGCGGCAGGAGCGTAGACCACCCTGATGGTAAATGTACGCAATGGCTGCAGTGTTGTCCGTGCAGACCGGACGAGGTCTAACACGCCTTCAATGGGAGCTGTGGCAGCGGTGCTGTGCAGGCGGTGATGCACTGCAACAGCGTGCTCAACCTGGAAGCACCATGACGGACTATGTGGTGCGGCAGAACTTCGTGGAGCGTTCCCGTCCCGCGAAACATTCTGAACCGTCACCGTGCAGAAAAGCCTTCACGGCTCGTCGTACCACAGCGAGGATGCACGGCGAGCTGTCTCACAAATGAGAGGCGCAACCTCAATGTAGCGATGGGCATGCACTGCAGTGAGTGCATGAGTCATCAGCAAGCGCTGCCTCGGCATGCTCCCGGCCCAGGCACGTAAGGCCTGACGCTGAGCGCTCATGCTCGTCTGAAGCGGTGAGGAAACTCCCGCACCCAGAAGCGCACGGTCTGATCGACATCCCGAAGAACACCTATCCAACCGTAAGAAATTGCTCTTTTGTGTAGCCCGGATTGCACTCAGAGGTAGAGGTTTCTTGCGAAAGCAAAAAGACTGGCTTGCTCAAGCCTTTAAAAAGGCTACCAGTCTCGCAGGTTTCACCGTCCACTGCCCAGTCACATGCCACGGTGACGAGAGAGCATGAACTCCACAGGAACTCTTCATCCGGATTCTCCATCCTTTTCCTTTCAGGATCGTCAGACTCAATCAGCATTCAAATGCAGCGAGGCTCCGAAGCGAAAATCCATCCATGCCCTCTTGTGATAAGGTGCACCTGGCTGTAATTAAATGCACGCCAATATTCATTTGCCTTTTTTCAAAGACTCGAAGCGATTGGTGTCTCATGCGAGTTCCCATATGTAACGCCGGAGTGACTCGACGGGAACTTCAACTACAATATTTACTGTCAGTAAGCAGCAATAGTTAATACGTGTTTCCTAATCTAAAAGTGTTGCCATTTTGTGTTGTTTAGGCTACATGTTATATTTCCAGCTTGAAGGTAAAGTTAGTCACATGACTGATTCCTTATGGCAAAAAAGCAACAACTTTTAAATAGAGCAAAATCAATCAAGTTTCGTTCTGTTGCTAGTTTGTGGTTTTGCCTTTTAAATGAACTTCAAATGTAGTTTAGTTATTAAATCACCATCTATAGATTTTCAGTAGGCTCCTACGCCCAGTTGCTTCTTTGTTTTGGATGCAGTCTGTTTTTTTTGTAAATATTGACAGCTGTGGTGAGTCAGGGTGTCCCTAAGGCAGTGTGACCCAGTGTCACCACTCATCTGCGCTACACATGCTTACACTAATGTAGGGAGGCTCTTAGCACCATCTAAAGTGCTTTTGCTTTGACTATCAAAAGAGTCTGCTTTGAAAAGTCCAAAAAAAGACATTAAAGTGCCTTTGAAGTGTTTCATGAATACCAATTATTTTATAGATGTATTGTTTATTTTAAAGCTAGGTCTGAAAGAGTACATACTTTGTGTTGTATTCAGGGAGGTGGGTTGTGCATTGTGGGGCTGTAAAGCATATGCCTCAGAAAAATGTTTATGTTGAAATTTACTGTCTTACTTTTTAAAACAGCATGTTGTTTTATGTTTTTATCTCGCATGTAATTGTTAATATGCTAATCTGCTGTTATATGTAGGGAAAGGAGAGCCTCATATAGCTATCATGATATTTCTGATGTTTACATATCACTGCTCTTAGGGATTCTTTTAATATATCTATCTGGCAGTATTTTAATGTAGTGCCTGCACTGAAATGGCAGAATGCTAAAAATGAAAATGATGCATCTGAGTAAACTTCCGACTACAAGTCGGATACATTGGCATAAATACACAGCGAACAGAATATTAGCTTTTCAGAGTTCCAAGAGACTTCAACAAAATAGCTCCAAGCATCCTCTTTTATGCAAAGATTAAGGTCTAGAGCGGCTAAAACCCATCAGAGAGTTATAAGACTGAATGGTTTTACATGTATTATCAGCAATCAAACAAAGCCAACTTTGAACAGACAAAGCTGATAAAGAAACTCATTAGCTGTAATATTTAAATAGCTGCTGATCATAAATTGCTACATTTCGAAAAAATTAGTCGCTTTGGTTTTCAGCTATGAATTGTAGGTTACACATTCATCATCATACTCTCAACCAAACAGTTCTATAATTGCGGGAGGCTTTCCACTTGTCAACACCTGCACACCTCCACAACCTCACCACCAGATCACCTTTGGCCTCTTTGCCAGAACCGAGCTCAAGGGACATCCGAAATGGCCTTTCGCCCAGGTTCCCATGACAACATTCACTCAAGTGCTTGCAATTTGGATAAGAGGCACCCTGTCACCTTGTCCACCATCTGCCTCCACAAGATGGAATTTGTTTTGTGTCTCTCCATAAGGAGGTAGCAGCTTTGGCTGAGCACCAGACATATCCTCTGCTTGTTCCCCTAAATTATGCATGTTTTCTGATGCATAATGCATGTGCTCTGAAATGCACGCAAATAAAGCAGCTGTATTGTTTCATGTCTATGTAAGCAGATCGCTTATTTGGCTGGGTGCATCGTAAGCCTGGTGTTTCCACCCTTTCAGCAGCAGATTTGGCAGTGAATCCAACCACGGCTTTGTTGTGTGTCCAAACAAGCAGTGCTGTTGTTGGTGGTGAGTGTTGGCAAGCCTCGATGTGCGAGAAAAGGCGTTAAGACGAGAGGTAGAAGTATCTGCTGTGGCAGGAAGGTACCTTTCTCAGGTGTGCACGGACAATGGAAAAGAAGAAAAGGCCACTGGCATGAGCAGTACCTGGCATGAGCAGAAACACAGTGGCATAGCTCATGTGTTTTTCTGCTATTAGCTGGAGCTGTGCCTGTGCTCATTCCTTCACATGCAGATTAACACTGACCACTGTGTTATTTGCCTCATTCATATATTGATTGATCTAGCTTTATTTAGTACAAAATACCTGGTGCTATTTTAATTTATACCAAAGCCAAAGATGCATATTTACATTAAATAATAGACAAATATCAAATTTATTTATTATGATTTTTGTTTCAATGGAAGCAAAATTTTATTGAAAAATAGTTCACATGCCCAGTGTCACAAATATAAGCATATATAAAGAGAATTCTTCGTTTTTTTTTCATTTTTAAATCGATTTTGAAATCCAGATGATTTTTTTTAAGTGTCCATTGTTTATTTTACATATATTGTTCTGGGTCAGTTTTTTATACTTTTTTTCATAAAGGATGCATTAAAATGACCAATTTTGCAATAAAGATATTTCTTGTGTTACAAAAGATATTTCAAATGCATGCAGCCTTTTTTGAATGTGCTATTCATTAAAAATCCTTAAAAATATTACACTTTCCACACATGAAGTCAAAAATGTGGATTTAAAGTACATTTTTCTTGCACACCGAATCAGCATGTTAATGATTTCTGAAAGATTGTGACTCTGTGACTGGAGAAATGGCTTATAAAACCTGGCTTTGCCAACATGGGAATTATAAAATATATATTAAAAAAATTCAATTGCTTACACACATTTTCAAAACACAAATCCAAGAATTGCATGGACAAAATATAAAACTCCTCTCTTGCAAAATAAAGCACTACATTTAAAATATCACAAAACACATCTCAAAAGCAAACAACATATTAATTCATGTTAGATTTTAGTGTGTTATATAGATTGTAGGTTTTATGAAATCTAACATTGTGTCAAAAGGTGATACCCAATAGGGCTGCACGATATATCGAATATTAGTGATAATATAGCAATAATTTTTACGACAATGTAAAATAAAAAATATATATATTGTGTATATCGAATTTTTCAAATTCAAGCATACTTTCCCAAATGAACGTACCGATTGTTGAGAGATGTGAGGTAGCTTTTATTAGTACGGTTGCCAGATATCACAAGTTCAAATCACATAATCAGAGCTTCTGTGTTAAAAGGGGGTGAATTTTCTGCCTAGTGTTTTGTTTATTTTAAACAATCTGGCAACCTGGCACAGTGGCACGTGCTCGATCAAAAAGCGCCACCGCAGATGATCTGAAATCACAGACAAACATATACATATATATATATATATATATATGTATATCGCCCAGCCCTAATACTTAATGATTAACTTAGGTAATCAGCATCATTAATAAAGCACTTGAGTGGAACAGATGCATTCAAACCCAGGAATATTTTGAAATGAGCTCCATGGTGTATCTCAGCGCTGCTGGAGATTTCTTTACAACAGCTTGATTTTGTAGCTGAACAAGCGTGACGTTACATTCGTTTGAGGATTTCCTTCAAGCGCTCTGTGTCATGAGTTCTTTCAAGGTTTGTTTTGCTTTGTGTTGATCCGGTGGACACTGCTGTGGTGACATGGCGAATCCTGGAGCAGGTCATGATCTATGCAAACTCTCCTTCAATGAAACATGTTCCAGTGACTGATTCCACCGTTTGTGTAATATCATGCTGACTCAAGGTCCTAAGCAATCAATCTCACAAATGGGGAAAACGCTGAAGCACTGTGTTGGTTCAGTTCCTCAGTAGGCACTCGCGGGCTAATGCTAAGACAGAGACTTATTAGTACCTTTTTATAGTGGCTTACTGCAACCAAGGTCGAACAGAAAAGGGATTCTGGGATTGGAGACTCAGGTACTGTCTCATCTATTTTTAATGTGGATGGCAGGCATTAAGGTTTATGTGTAAACATCATTTTCTGTCCTGTTTTGTTTAGCTCCTTTACTCAGCTTTGCTGTCATATGATATGTGATATGATTACTTTAAGTAGTAGTTTCTATATAGTTTTCTATATATTATTCTATATAGAGTTTTCTGAGATTTCACCAGAGCAGAAAAGCCAGTGATGGTAGTTTTATCATCTTTATCCATGTCTATGACATTTTTCACAATCTCTGATGACCTTTGCGTTTGTAACAGAGAATGTATCAGTGTTGTGTAGCTCATGTAGAGCCTGTGTCCTGGACACTTTAGCAAAATCATCTACCTTACCAGTCTTTTCCTTTTTTTTTTTTTTTACCAAATTCCTGGATTGCATTGTTCACATTGCTGTCAAAGGCTTTATAAATCCAGGAAAGATTGCTTCATTGCAAGTATTATTCTCAATTTGCCTCTTAGAATTTTTTTTCAAAGCCCTATTCAGCAACCCAAACTGTATTCGTCACCATTTACATAAGGGAGCAGACACGGAGCAGATAGGTAATTATTGTGAATGTAGATCCTTATTTTAACTTTCTTCCTGATGATTATACACTTCATTGTCTAGCCCTTTCTTTCTTCTTGTTTCTGTCTCAGAGACAACTGTAATTTCTGTGCTCCAGCACAAAAGAAACTTATATATATAGTATACAGTAAGATTTAAATGCTTTCTTATGCTTACCAATGCTGTATTTATTTGATCAAAATACAGCAAAGACATTAATACTGTGAAACATTATTACAATTTAAAATGACTTTAATATTTTAATATATTTTAAAATGTAATTTATTAATGTGATATTAAAGTTGTTTTTTCAGTTTTGAGCTCAAAAATAATTTCTTATTAAGAATGTTGAAAACAGTTGTGCTGCTTGGCACAGATATATTGTGTTTGTAACTACAGAAGCGTCCATTTTTAAATAGGAAAATATCAAAACTCTTTTCGTTTTTATTTTGGGCGAGCTGCTATGGTCTAATCGGATTCAATGATCTATGCTAAGCTAAAAGTGCTCCACCAGACCTGGAGAACGACTGAATGAAAAACTTAGTAATCCTATCGGGGAATTAGAAAATCTGCCTATTTTTAAAAATAGTGGAATGTTCCTTTTAAATTCTATTTGAACTTGTATAGCATATAACACACTTAACACAGCTGGGCTGTAATGCAACATTGTGTTTGAAGCTATATAGATTATGGATGATTTCTATACCAAACAAACAATATTTTTCTGTGAGTGGAACTAACATGTATTGTATTTGTATGTCGACATCTTGAAAGTACTGTAACTCTTCCTACCTTCACTTAGCAGAATTGCTCTGAAGCAGCATGTGCCAGTTAATTTGATGTAATTGTCACTAAAAGTCACATAGCCACAAAAGTCACATCAGCTATTACATCAGTCAATCAATACATTGAGCACAATCAATGTATTGATTGACTAATGTCAATAGCTGGTGTGTAGATGGATGACTGAACTGAGGACACTTTAGACTCCCATGGTGTAGCAGACCCCCTTTATGCAGCGGAGAAAACACATTAGAACAAGTTCAAAGCCTTTGCCAACTTGAAAAATCACAGAAGATCTTTTGATAGCACAAAAGGTGAGAGACTTTGCCCCACACCCGTATTCCTCAACCCTATGTAATACCTCAAGTTTGGATTTGATGGCATGCTTAGTTTATCAAGTGTTTCAGCTGGTGACAGCTCCTCACTGCAGCCACACATCGCTCCCAGGGGGCTCTTCTACAGACCACTGAGTACAGTGAAAAGAACTGGGCTGTGTGAATTTGCTGTCTGGCACATACAAATGGCCCACTTTAACCGCTTTCTTGTAGCTCTCTCCTGTGAGGAAACAGCTATAAGTCAGATGAATGAGTGCTGATGACCCTCTGGGCACTTCTAAAGCCATATTATGGGTCTGGCGAAAAAAAAAAAAAAGTTGTTCTCACTCTGAGCTGCATGCAGCCTTTCAATCAGAGGAAAATCTGAATAGACAAAATGCAATTTTTACTGTAAATATTATTTTGATTTTTTTAAATCGGTGTTAGTATACAATTCGTTTTCATTAATAATTTTAATTAACTTTTAGATTTCAGTAAATTTAATCTTAATTTTAATAATTTTATTAGGTCCTTTTGTCCAATGTATTTTTATTTCAATTTATTTTTATAATTGTTTTATTTTAGGTTTAACATGTTTTTATTTCAGTTTTATTCCAGTTTTAGTTTGTATTGATTTCCAATTAGTTATTGTAGTTCTCCAACGAAGTTCTTCAAAATATATCGGTTAGATATTTAATTTTCATGAGTCATCTCTTTCTCTCTCTCTATCTCTCTCTTTCTCTCTTCAACGATAGTGACATATAGATATTTGTTTAGCTTTATTTCAATTTAATACAACTTTAAAATAGTTTTAGGTTTAGTTTAAATTTATATATGTGTAAGGGCTGGGCGATAAAACAATGACGGTATGTATTGTGATCGATGTCAATAAAAAATGTTCGATAAAACATTTCTATATTTTTTATTCTCTGTCCGAAGAAAACAGAGGTTGCGAAGCTAGTTTGGTTGCATTAACAAAGGCACTCACTCTTTGGTAACCTAGCAATGTAGGGAGTGATACGCTAACAGCCAATCATGTAACAGTTGCGCCATATTGTTGTCTCGTGCTGGTCTGCTGGATTGCTCTTCATAAGCAGAAAATAAGTGCCACAGCGAGTGAGGAGATTGTAAATAAAAGAGGAAAAGTCAGCTCGCCAGTATGGCAGTTTTTTGGATATTATAAATCTGACCGTAGTCAGACCAATGTCATCTGCAAATTATGCAAGACCGTTGTCCCCGCCAAGACTGTATACCACCACAAACTTGATGTACCACCTTAGCCGCGCTCACCCTTTGGAGCACAGCCGTATATTAAACCAACAACATCTGTAGCTGCAGCACCGCACAAGCAGCAGACCACCATGGAAAGGTACTCTGCATCAGTGCCTTATGACAAAGAATCTAAACGGTACAAAGATATAACGGAGGCAGTGGCATTATGTTTACATTTAATTATTTGAGTTTCCATTGGTTGTTGACATTTCTGTCTGTAGCAGAAACTGAGGGGATTATGATCAGAGGAAGGTTACGTTTAAAAATCTAAATTTTCAAATGTAATATATTTTTCTCCTGGTCCTTATTTCATATGGGTCATAAAAATATAAATAATTATCGATATATCGACCGATATGAAACACTGATATTGTTATAGTTTTCAGCCATATCGCCCAGCCCTAATATAGGTACAGTAATTTAATCAACATTTGATGTGTATCAAAAACAATCATTAAAGTTGTGCTTAGACAAGAACGCATTTTGGTTTTAGATTTTAAGCTTTGATGAAAAGCTTTGATCCACTTCAAATGTTGACTGTAACGAGTGGGAAAGATGCGGGAAGGTAAAATCCAAACAAAAGGTATTTATTAATCACAGGAAGAGTAACAAAGGTAAGTAAACGTAAATACATCCAATACT
>JAUMHI010000065.1:10617672-10640855 GCA_032359435.1 Enteromius unitaeniatus
GCAGGGTCAGCGGCGCTCTGAAGATTTAAAGGGGAAATACACAGAACAGAGTGATTTCTAAGCAGCTGTTTTTTACAGGGTAAAATTAGCATTTTTTACACTGTCTTTGAGAAATTTTAAAACAAACTATATCAAAAACTTTCCATTAAGACCCTAAAGAATCATATTAGCTTGTGGAAAATTGGCTTTGTATGACTCCTTTAAACACTAAATAAGACATTGAGAGAACAAATGAACAGAGCATTATCTGCTCTTAAAACTGCCTTTGACTGACCATCTTTGTAACTGTATTTAAAGCGATCATATATTTCCAAAGTCTGCAGAGACACAGCTAGCTGGTTAAATTATTGCACACTACAGTTTGAAAGAAACCATAAAGCAAGCACTGTTATCTGCCAAGGCTGTCAAGCAGTGCTGCAGACCACCCCTTGAGAGACAGGCTGAGACCTCAGTCACGGAGAGACATTGGTGTGATCCCACCGATAAGAGGAAGTCATTTTGTAACTACTCAGTGTTTTTGACAATCACCAAATAGCAAAAGTAAGGTAAGGTCATCCGAGGGTTACAGAAGCAGCCAAACTATTAAATAGTCAAAGCAGCCAGTGTCAAGATAACATCGTTAGTCATTATCCCCTGTTCAATTTCATTAAGTTGTTATTCTTAACTAATGGATCCATTCAATCACACTTCTGGCAAGAAAATATGTTTTGATTGGACAAATTGTTTTGAAACTGTTAAATATGCAAATGGTGTTTCACACTTTATGGGATTTAGTTCAATGTTCATTGAATCTATTGATCAAAGTGTATGCTGTATCTAATTCAGTACATAATTTAATGCTTTGTTTTGCCCCAAAAAAGAAAGACGTATTCCCTCAGGGCAGCTTTACTCAAAGAATTCCTTTCAATATCACAACCTAGTCATAGTTAAATAATTTTCAACAACAACAACAAATAAAACTGTTGACTGGTTGAAGAACATAATTCTCAGTTCATTACATTCCTTAGTCTTTATAAATCGAAATCAGATGCCTTACATATTAACTAAAGTAGCCTATCCCATTAACGTTTAGCACAAAAAACTGTGCACTTTTGATATTAATATCTACCCTGTAGGGTAAAGTACTTTTTGTAAAGATATCATAGTAACAGCTTTTGTAGCAGCTTTTTGTACATTTATGTTTAACCTCAATCTCTAACTCTAAATGAGCTGCGACCATGAACCAAATTTGCAAATGAATCAGTTCAGTGCCATTTCGAAATAGTTTAAATGAGAAAAATCTGCTAAAGGGATGATTTGATAGTGAATTTCCATCTCATTTTCTTGTGTTTGCGATAATGAGAATTTATACGGTTTTGTAAAAAGTTCAGAAATTCTTTCAGAAAGATTCATTGTTATTGTGGAAATACAAGTAGCAAATAACTGCTACACAGAAATGTAGAAAGAGAAAAACTTTTCGCAAGTAAAAAGTGTCAAATTAATCAGCACAAGCAGACTTTTATGCATCTCTACAGGGAAGTATTTGACTGACAGTACTTGCTACATAATTATTGAGGGATTTGAGAGTAACCTTGTTTCAGATAACAAATTACTGCAGTACAGGAACCAGTAGAACTACAGTACAAGCAGTTTATTTTGAAAGCCTTTGAGCTTCCAACTACCTGCCGGTTATAAATGTATTTGAAGGATCTCATTATAATTCAGCTGAGGACAGATCTGGGCTATGTGTCAGTCAAGTCATAGAAATCGTATACATATAAATTCATGTTGCTGAAAATGTTTCCTTAACATAGACAGCAAAAACCTGTGGGAATGGAGTTTAGCTGGGTAGCTTAAGCTCAGTCTAAAGTAAAGCATGCAGCTGTGAAGCGTGACACAGCCAGCTGTTGCACTAGAGTTATTAGTCTGTGCTGTATTTCGTACAGTCAACCTGTACATTTATCTTAGAATGACTTTTTACTCTGTGAATTTCAAGAGCATTTGAATTCAGGTCTAATGGGAGCTATTCTGAATTCCAGCTATATACAATACACTTTAGAGTCTCCGGAGTCTTTTACTACATACTGCGTCAGCAGATTTGATGGGGTATTAAAGCTCAACGTAAAGCACAACACACTAAAGTGTCTCTAGAGAGACAGTTTTTCTGAAGTAGTCTTTCACTACACACTAAATCACCATTAGAAGCATTCGGTAAGGCATTATTTATATAGTCAATTACTAGATTAGACAAGACTCATCAAGTGTATTAACAGAGTCATGTCAGTCCCATTTTATGATTTTAGTTGTCTAACTTTTAAGACTGTGGCTATAGCCCATTATTAGCTCGAGAGTCTAGATGCTAATGTGTGAATGGAGTCTTCTCTAAAAGACCCCTTGAGAGAAAGTACATAGAGAGTCCATTTCCTAAGAGAAAAAAAATGCATGAACTCCGCCAGCAAGCACTGACTTCAGTTATTTGCCTTGACAGCTACTTTACACTGTTGCAACTTTCTGGTCCTCTGAGATATCTATCTATCTTCTGTAGCATCAAGGGAGCAAAATGTTTGCTGTTAGCTGTTGTCTTACTGAGGAAATTTTTAGACTAGAAAAAGTATAGGCCTATATTTCAGCTGGTCTGATTTCAAAAGAAACCCTTATTCTTTATGAATTAAGCATGTCTTTTCCTGTCAGAATGTGTTTGGATATTTTGGCGAAAGCATTGGTTTGCTAAGGAGTAGCTAATCTAGTGAGTTGCCTCACTTTCTACTGCCAGACAGCATCTTAATAATCACAGATTTGAAATACTCTTTAGAGTCAACAAGCGTACATGCCACACAAATATCATTCATGAGACTCAACTCATTATTTACAGTTTAACATATAGCATTTTGTTAAACTGACTGTGCAGTACTCTAAAGCACGTCCTGATTTTGCTGAGTTCAACGTTTTTCTGGGTCAACATATTTAATTTTGACGATATCTCTACATCTAAACCTAACCCTGCCCATGAGTAGTGCCTCAAATCATATTTAATGATAGATGACTGACACTGATGTAAAAGCACCAAACACTGATTGTAAGCCTACACTTCACAAAAACTATAAACTGGTTCTTCAAATCTGATTGGTTAATCACAATGTTTTCCCAGGGTTTCATCTAGATACAATAATTATGGCATAAAGTGAATACCCATGGTTTGGTTAAAATGGATGGATAGGTTGGCACCGATAGCCATACATTCAGTGCCGTTGCACTTTGGACATCGCAAGTTCGAGTCCCTGCTCGCAACCCTTCCCCATTCCATAGTCTTATCCTATGTAATAAAATGCCAAAAAAAAATTATCTAAAAAAAAAAAAAAATGGATAGATAGTGGACAAAATAAAGTATGTTAAAATGCTTCCTCGAATGGCAGAACACTATGTTTAGAGCAGAGCAAGTGTACACTTGGCCTCAATGATAAAGAAGAAGAGCACATCCTCTTCTCATCAGCTCTCATTTTTATGACATGCAGTTTGGAAATCAAAAGCTCTTAAGAAAAAAATAGATTTACACAATGATGGTGCAGGCAGTCGTCATGGTTACAGACTGAATATGAGGAGTAAGTGTGGGAGACCTCGCTGGTAGTTTTGCTGTGTGGGTTGAGACATTGCTTCCTGTGAAGCAATGAGATGTGGAAGCACTACACTGGGTCTGTAGCCCCCTCACCTCAGTGTTCATGGCTACTGGAGCTGGAGACACTCAGTCCAAAGTCAATACAAACCGAGCACTGCGGTGTGAAGAGCACATCGAACCTGTTAACTGCCATTTTTTACCAATGCCATTATTTCAACCAACGCAAGAATGCCTTTTTTAAAACACAAAACATTTTATGAAAAAGGCCAGGTGCTTTCGTTTTCTCATTCGTTTTGCATGACAATGATTGAGAGGGTGTGTGTGCATATCACAGTAGTGATACACATGTAAAGGCCCCAAATCATCCCCAGAACAGTCTCTCCTGGGGTGAGCAGATGTGCTTCACTTTAATGAAATTACACGCAGAATAAGAGCTTGGATCAAGAAGCTTGGGGTGGGGGGGGGGGGGTGCTCAGACCCCCCAGCCTCCTCTGGAAGCAGCGGATTACTGCTCAGGAGAGACTGGGAATCTCTGTGGCAACCGTTGGGGATGGGCTAGAGTTGGGAGACGCTTATCAGCTGGAAAAAGAGCTAAAAGAAACAGGAATGGGAAGCCTATGATGTAAAAGTCCCATTGAAGACAGAAAAGCATGAATATTCATTGAGCCTCCTTCATGTGACATTGCTCTCATGTTATCTTGTGACTTTCTTTCACTCTTTCTCTGCTAGTTTTTCGAAAGTCTTATTCTCGTTTTCCCAGGCTTCCCACGTGATGTTGTGTGAAGCATTAGCTACATCCTCTCTGTTTCTAAAAACGTCCTGATTGCGCTCTTATTTTTGAGATGAGAAGCTCAGCTTTAAAACAGTAGAACCGCCTTTCACAAGTCCTCCTTGGAGGTTTGTACTTCGGAAGTCATTACGCTATGATGGTCGTTCAAGTGATTTTGGCTGGAAAAAATAGATGCACTGGGCAATTTTATGTGTTTTTTTTTTCAGTTTTTTTCTCAGCAGTGAACACAGGAAGCTTTTAGTGTGAACTAAATGAAGAGCAAACGATGCATGTTAGGTGTGGAATTGATGCTTTATCAATGCTTTCACAGAGAATGATGGGAAATCACAAATCGGCTAAATGAGCATTGTTTTCTGGCAAGCTTTATCATGTACATAAAATGAGAAAATCAACCTGTTCATATTCAGAAAAGTGGATTTTTAAAATTATTTTCCTAATTGCAATTTTTGTTCAGCACTGTACAAAAATCCTGATCCTTATTCTCTGCAACATTTCATTTTGCTGAATGGAGACTCTGTGCCATTTAAGGCCATGAAGTCCATGGGCCTATAAAAAATGAAACATTGTGAATGTGTGGGAGAAAAACTACAGTGTAGAAAATAGGCACTCACATTTAGTCAGCTGTTTTTGATTGATATTATTTTGGTCATTATTCAAAGCACTGCATGAGTTGCCAAGTATGTTTTTGAAGTGATGATTTAATTTAGGTGGAATGCTTTAAAATGGTAACATTTGTTTTAAAAAAATGTGATAATGTGATGATATAATAAACAATCAAGCAGTTGAGATTTCCTATGTAATATATATAACTTTTGTATACTGTATGTGTGACATATAATCAGACTCGTGAGGATCCATGTGCAGCGTAGTTTATTGACAGAATCAAACAAGCAAAGGTCAGTTTACCGGCAGACAGGTTCAGCAAGGGGCAAGCAACCCTTCGTGGCAGGCAGCGAGAATCAATAATCCAGAAATCAGTCCAAGTAAAAACGAGAAAAACAATCCAGGAAATGACAACGCTCAGAAATGACAGACACAGCAAATCAAGACTTTGTGTCTGACTACAGTGAAGTTAGCGTTTAAATAGTGGTGATAATGTCCAACACCTGTGACTGCATCAGCCAAGGTATGTGAGCTAAAAAGGGTCCGTGTGGAAACATTAATACTCTGGCGAAGGGTCCCGCTGCTGCTAGCTGGAGAGAGCCACGGAGGTGTGGCTTGTGACAGAATGCAGTACATGCAGGTGGATTTACTAAGTAAGGGATAAATTATTATACATCCAGCTAGCTGTTATATCATATTAATAACAACAGCCAACTGGATGTACAGTACATTATCACTCTTAATTCCCAAATAAGTGAATAATTGGACACAAAATATTAATATTAAATGATTTTTTTATTTGGTCACTTAAAGCAAAGCTTCCATAAAAGTACATTTTAACCAAGATCTACAAAGCCCTGCAAAGTTTCTCTCTAAAAAACATTTATTATTACATGGCATTTTACCACATAATGGATAATTAATAGGGATGTTTATTTGAGGTGAAAGTGTCTTACATGTTTAAACTGATTCATATGCACTTGTTAAATTATCATTGCAGTGAGATTTTGATGATATTTGTAAAAAATATATATTTGTAAAATATTTGTATGCTTTTAGAATTTTAATGTAGAATTTTTAAAGCTCATCTTCGTAATCTTCAATAATAAAACTCATTTATGTATCTATCACAGCCATAAAAATCATAAGCAGCATTTCACACTATACTGTCGGTCTTCTCATCTCTCTGGTCTTAAATGAACTGTTATCAGGACTCTTGTGGTTTATTTTGCTGCTCTTATTGACCCATGGTTTCAGCTCCTCAGGGAAAACGGCTAAGTGTTAGATGGCTTTGCCTTAAAGGAACACTTTTCTCTGTATCACAAACCGCTTTGATCAACTAAATCTCTTTACTATCGCCACTTTGTCTCTTCATATAAGAGAAAGAATGAGTGAGCAAAAGAAAGAGAGAGGAGGCGGCAAACAAAAGCATCATGCAATTGGTTACCCTGCTGGTCAGTGCAATGCAAACAGACTCTGCTGAGAAACTCCATTACTGATAATGGTCTGTGTTTGTGCCGGCTGTTGAAGAATCAGCATGGCTAATTGACCTTGCTGAGTCCCAGCAGGCAATGAGCTCCGTGTCAGCAGAGCAGGGAAGGACATTATCTGATTTCACACAGTTTGATGCGCTCAATGACACGCAGAATGACTGTTGCTCCTGTGAAATCATACGACAAATATTCAGAGAATGAAGCCAAGAAATATATAAGAGAAAGCAGAATATATAGGCTATGGTTTTTGTGATTAGAATAGCGGATGTGTTGCATTCGGCATAGCTTTCAGATGCACAGAATGTATCCAGGACTGTGCAATCCAGATTTCAACAAAACATTTTCTCCTCTTTTTAATCCTACTACACTTCTGGGACTTCTTATTACTCTGACTGCTCTGTGCTTTGCCTTGAAAGGTGTAAATTGATCTGTTGCCGTCAGGATTTGAGGTGAGTGTGATTGAAAGTACTGCAGATGAGTCACTTTCCAGATATAGCCCAAACAGTCTGTTCTCTTAATCTTTCACAGATGAAAAGATGTCATTCTCAGACAAACAACATTTAGCCAAACCAGGCTGTGTCCATCAGTTCTCTTTAAAAAATGTGGTCAAATAAGGTTATTAGCTTCGCTATTGGCTCAGTCCATTACACTGTGCACTTTATATGCTCTTAGTCTTTCAAAACATTCACCTTGAAGGAAAACAATTTTGCATTTTAATGAACTAATTTTGCAGCTCCTATTGTATAGAACTGAGAAGGAGAGATAATGCACAACATCAGGGATCAACAATAGGCATTTACTGTATAACAAACTGATTAAGTACAGATGCAAATTGTATGTGAACAGAATTAACAGAATAGCTTGCACTGTGTTGTTTATTATTGCAAACTAGACTGTAAAATTTTCAAGTGAATGACTTTTGTTAATGGAATTGGTCGTGCTTGACATGGTGTTGCAACTCAATTTAGTCAGTTTAGTTGAAAGTAGACTAAATTGATTTTTTTAGGTGAATTCTATTATATATTCTGCTCTCACAGATGGTGGATAACTACATTGGGATGGGCTGTGCAGCCGTCCTGCAGAAGCAGCAGGTTGCAGAGAGAAATGCTGCCAAGAAATACTTCCTTTTCTTCACTAATCTCATTCAAACTACCTGTCACGTTCGGTTGCACTGCTAGTGCTAAATCGCTTACAGTTATTACTGATAAGAAGCATGTCTGATAAAAAAAGACCCAATATGGTAGGTTGTACGTTCTCTGGGGTGATTTAGTAATTGAATGAATGCTAATGAACTGTCTTCACTTTATGAGTTTAGAATAAAAAATCTCAATCCAGACCTAAGACTTTATGCATTTCATAACTATTGCATAATTACATTTTATCCTTCAATCTTTTTTTTATTTTGATGCAATGCAAAATATTAGTGATACCAACCCCATGCCACCTAAACTTCAAATTGGGATCCTATAGGTCACAAGAGGGTTCTAGAAAGTCTGTGGGTTCGAAAAAAACAGACTGACAAAATCATCAAGCACATATTGTCTTTATAATGCCTTTATTTTAGGAAGGTGGTTCTTTTGTCTTTAGGAGGTACTGGCATCAACTCCTAAATGAGAGTTAAATATTGCCACAAATCCATCCTTGAGAAGCACACAGACATATCTGAATGTATGTCATTGCATTTGACACATGACTTAACCAACCAAAAGTTAATAAGTGCCATTTACTGACTTCTCTTGAGTTTTTGAGTTTCACATAAGGACAAACGACTAATGTCCATATGCTACATAAATAATGTCCAAAAATGCTACATAATTAAGTGTAAATAATGAGTAAATGACTGTCATAGATTATTTGTAAATATGTTTCCTTGCTAGCTAGCACAGCTTTTTAACAACATGTAAACATTAACATTTCAGTGCCTGCAAACAGCAATTAGTTATTTAAAAAAAAGTTGACAGGTAATTTCAGAGAGGTCTAAATGCAATTGGACATAACATCACAGGATTTGGGCACATCAACACCAAAAACAGATAAGATATCTACCCAAACTCAATTTACCACTGAAATGTGTCTATAAAAATGTGTCTGATGACATTTTCTTAAAACATTACAGCTTTTTTGGCATGTTCAAAGAGAAATGTCCAGTGATGCTAGCCTAAACCGACTGATAATATTAACAAAAGCAGACGTTAGATAAAAACATGTTTATTGGAACACCCGTGCCATTTTATCTTCTACTAGTCTTTGAGGTCTTTTATTGAGTGTTGTCATACCTGAGCGCTCCACGTCGCATGTGTAATACTGTAGTGAGCAACTGAGCAAGTTTACTAAATCAGAAAAGCCAAGTGGAACTGGTTAAGTGATGCTAACATCAAAATGTATTAGTCTGCATAAGTCATAGAGTAATATTGTAACATCGTGTGAAGTTGTATCAATCAGTAAATAGCCACTGTAATTGTAATTTGTGTCAAAAAGCAACAACAAGAAAAGTTGGTGTTTGACTGCTAGTGTTTATTTCAGCTGGAAACTGGAGTAAATTGCATGTACAGTATATGAACATTTTTGGAATTTTGCAAAAATATATGGGTAGATTAACGTTTTTCAATGAGCCTACAGTATGCTGCAACCGTGTTGTAACTTGAACTTTGCCTGCATTAAAAGATGTTTTGTGCTGTTTCATCAGCAATGGGATCATATTTGAGAGTCCAGGATATCAACAATGTTGAAAAAATATAACAACCCATGCAGTATTAGCTGTAAATCACTGAAATGTTTGTTTTCCCAAAACATGAGCTGTGCTTTATTTGTGCGGTTGTTAGCCTAGAGCAGGATCATACACCGAGCTGATTCTGTCAGAGCAGATCACGCCAGGTACCCTTGCACCACACACCCAGTCATACCTGATGTACATTTTACAGATTTCTGTAATGATGTATCATCCGGCTGCTGACAGCTTCTCTCGACCCACCCCCTCACAACCAGCACATTCCTGCCCTCTGATTCACAGGTATCTGATCCCAGAGTCCTCAACACAACTTCTTAAAAGACTGTAGGGAAACAAACAGGCAGAGAGACCGATACCTATGCATTTGTACTGTTCTGTATTGCATTATGTGTATCGGTGCTTTGCAATGTTTATTATGCTAATAAGGTTCTTTGAATTATGAATCGCGAGAGAGAATAGTAGGTCTGAGAGTAGAGACCACATAAGCTATGTATATTGTTTTTCATTTGTGTGCACATAAGAGAATCCGGAAGAGTTTTAGTCATACTGTTATGCTATCACAGTCTTGGATACATTTTCACAGTTTCATAGGAAATTACCTTGCTAATGACTAATAGACTGTCTCATTTCAGTCTGATAATAAAAGCCACACAGTTGCTGTTTGCTCTGCTTGTTTATCTGATAAGGAACCTGCCTGCATTGAGAAAAATATGTAATAAAAAGACATTTTCAGAGATTTTCATCTGTCTACCATAAAACATGATGGAGGAATATGATAAATAATTCATTATTTGGCATGTAGAACTATAAAATCTTAATACAGGTCAGATGCAGACAAACAACAGGAAGTGCTAATGGTTTTGAGCTGAAGGCATACGTCTTTGGAGGCGCCATCAGAGTTGACTCGAACTTTCGGAGAAAGACAGCTCTGAGTAACTTTCAACTGTGTCGCATTTCAAAACATTGCCATCAGTCTTCTCCAACTCGCTATTAATGAGTGTCATTATTCTCTGGAGTTCCTGCTGTTTTCTGTTCCATCCTCTCCTGAGTCAAGACTCACGTCAAGATGAAAAAGAATTCAGCCAAGTCTCGAGTTGTTTAAGACGAGTAAATGAGTAATGACCATATGCTACATGTTTAAATGTACAGTACATGGGGTGAATGGCCGTGATGGTTTATTTACTCATTTTATTGATAGCTGGCTGGCTTTGTAACAACATGTAAATATTAATGTTTTGTGCCAGCTGATGGTATTAATTTAATTAAACTAATAGAAGGTAATTGCAGAAATGTCTTTATAGTTTTGGACTGGTAATGTCTTACAGTACATAAAATTCTGGCCGATACTGAAGTCAGTAATTATGTTAAATGTCATAAATTATTTTAAGATTCTACTACTATTCTATTTTAATACAACTATAAATGAATAAATAAATACACCATTAAGTGATATTAGTGAATTTAGGCATTATAATGCACTATATGGAAAAATAGAATACAGTTATTCAGAAACACTATAGTATTGACTATAAAATTCTATAGTATTTTTTTCATGTGAGGTGTTATTAATATAGTAGTGTTGATTTAAGATTTTAACGTTAAGGGAATAGTTCACTCTAACTTGAATTAATTTCTTTGATCTGCCAAACACATAGGAAGATATTTTGAAGAAGGTTTGTAACCAGGCTGTTTTGGGTCACCATTGACTTCCATAGTAGAAAATAAAAAATACTAAAGTCAATGGGGACCCAAACTTTACTACTAACTACTTGAGGGTGAGTAAATGATGACAGAATTTTTGGGGGAATAATTCCTTTAAGTGAGCATTAGATGACATTAATGGTGATCTAAAATTATTAAATATCCAGCTAACATAAATCCACTGTTTAGTAATTTAAAGGGGTCACTTTTATTTCACTGATTCACTTTTACAAGTTGTTTGAAATGAAATGTGTGTTGGCAGTTTGTCTACACAACCACCCTATATTGATAAAAATCCACCCAGTGTTTTTTTTTGGTAATCTCCTTAAATGTTTTCACCTCTCGCAAATCGAGTCACATGGTGTCACATGGTCAGAGCCCCCCCGACCCCTCCGCAATTGTTTCACACAGACTGAACTGGTGTCTTACCTCAGACCCGCTCTGAGTGAGCCGTCATCAGTCTGAGATGCAGAGACAAGCAGGACTAAATGAATGAGGTGTTTTGTTGTTGAGTGTAATAATGAACATATGACATATGAGTGACTGAAGACGCAGAGGATTAACATTAATTTATGTTTGGTTCTGAAGGGAATGCGCCCTTGATCTGTAAATGCATTTATGTTCGCATGAATCATTCGTGATCCAGCCTCACCTACAGAAGCAGTGAGCATAATGTCTTTTAATTAATCTTTGCAAATCGCCTTTCCTAATAATGTGCTGATTAGCAAGTTTCACTATGAATGTAATGTCTAGGACTATGAACACGACTAAATAAACATTCTCTGAAAATGCCTCAGAAAAAAGGGGTGGGGGAAACAAACTATATTACAGACCTTTCATTAAGACCCTAACAAATCATATCAGCTTGTGGAAAAATTGGTGTTATATGACCCCTTTGATATATATATATATATATATATATTAACATTGAATTGTGTTTTTTATATACTTGTGTCTTCTATGCTTTTTAATTTTATATTATAATAATAGTATTTGTTTGTTTACTGAGGTCGCCAGAAACCTAAGAAAACACAAAGAAATATATGTGAAGAGAAGCAGTCAGGCAGATGTCCTTGTTCCTGCCGGTAGATTGTGGACAAAGAGGCTGTATGTGGTTGTTTAAGCATGAAAATACTGAAACTGGCTGGCAATACAGCCCTGTAGTAAACACTTTTTTTTTTTAACTAGCAAACAAAGTGTGTTGAAAATAAACAGACGTACAATGATGAGCGCCGCTGACATTGGCGATGACATTGACAGTGATTGGGAGGGTGACGATGGCCTTATTGTTGACAATGATGGGGAACAGAAATAACAAACAGGCGGCGAGAAAAATAGATGGAAGCGGGTGATGCGTATGTCTTTTATAGTTGTCTTTTTTTTTACCAATATGAGCTCACAGCTGTTTGCACATACAGAGGTGTGCAGTCGCTAATTAATTTCAGCACTGTAAAATGGAGCTTTCTAATCCACAAATAATTGCTTTTTTTCATGCTAATCACTAAGGATTGTCCAAGTCTGCCTCTACATCTGGTTTTCTGTGTGCTGACACACAGAAATGAATTTACTTTGTATTCCATGTCTTGTGACACGGACCAACATAAGGCCAAGTCACTTCTTCACAGCAGAGGCAAAATAATTGCTTCTTGTTTACAGATAATAAACAACCCCAGTGTTCAACCCTCTGCATCTCTCATATCTATACTGACAGTAACATATTTACAAGGGAATGTCTTAATTGGTTCACAAAGAAAGTATTCTTTAATCATGGGAGGTTTGGAAAAAGCCTTCACATGCATAAAATGCTTTCAAATGTTTAATGAGTCTTTAGTACAGTTATTCAAGTTTTGCACGTTTCATTGATTTATTAGAGAACAATCACAGCACAGATTACACGTCTGTAGGGGTTCGGCTGAAATTGCCTCAAGTTATTTTCACAGCAGATTGCCTTTTGAAGTATAAATGACCAACTGTCCATCAAAATGAGCCAAGCAGCTCTAAGAAGTTTTGTTGTTTTTGTGAATGCTAGTTTTAGATATTATTTAGAAGACATATTTTGAAATGGAACAAAAATTGTCATTTTAGACTAGGGGTTCCCAAACTTTTTCATATATTTATTGGGCCACCTACTAATTAAGCCAAAAAAAGTTTTAGCGTAAAAACTTTTATATCATGTTATTTGTGTCACAAGCTATTAAAGATATGAATATATTTGCATTTATTAAGGATTCATCTGTGCTTTCACACTTGGCCGCTACCAAAAAATAAAATGAAATGTCTGAACTAACTCTTGTGTTTTTATGAAATTAAATTAATGCTCCAAATGAAGACATCTAACCAGAGAAACATTAAAGTTGAAAGATATTAAATTCCCATTAAGCCTTAAATTGTTTAATTATTTTTTTCCTTTGACTGCACGTAATATAACATTTTTTAATAGTAAATCTTTATTAAAAATGGGCTAATATATTAAACATTATTTCTCTCAACTTTGTCTTTGAACATTTCCCTGTCTGGTATATTTGGGCGTGCGCCACACATAACACAAAAACAAATATGAGTGAATATGAGGAAATGGCTTCCTCTGGGTTTGTCTTTGCCATCTGTGCTAAACACATTCATAATCCTTGACATAACCAAGGCTTCAAAAGCAGGTTGATGCAATGGGCAGATTACTCAAATATATTGCTATGGTTGTGCTCACCTCTGATTTTAAAGCTGTATATATTCTTCATTATAAAGCAATGCCAGGAATAAATTGAAATCAGTCATACTGTAGATGACATTAATGTAATCAGCACTTCAAACGATGAAATAAATAAACGCAAGCAATGAAACCTTTGTTCATAATGAGATCTGTGCTGGCCTAGTTCATGGATTTATATTCTAATTAGCTATGCCGGGTTGCATAGTGGCATAGTAAAACTAGCTAAATGATTATTAAAGTATAAAATTCAATTCAAAGCATGTGGCGTTGTTAGGAATATTTTTTTGTTTTGTTTTCTGCAACATGAGCACTTTTTTTTTCTCAAACTTTTGGTACTGCTGTTCTAATGCTGCACTGCCAGTATGAACATGCATCTCATCCTTCAATGCACTTTAATGGAAATAAATGGAGAGATGACTTTGTGCTCCACCGTAGCAGGACCAGTCGCCAGGATAAATGAGATGAGCCTCTAATGGAGTTGAATGAATTAGAGAAGTTCCTACGCACAGCTCTGCAGGCTTCAGGACGGAGCCTTCGCTGAAGCGCTTACCATTTCTTTGGTCTGCGGGGGAAGAACTAAGACATCTCTAATGGCCTAGATGATATTTAGAAGAAAATTCAACGCTGGCCTCCAAATAATCTTGTTACATTTTGTAACATTTATTTTCCCTTGAGATTCATTTGAACTCAAAACAAATCATCCGAGCTGTGAAATATGTTCAGACTTAGATTGGGATGTGTGACTATTACAGGCTTTTTATCATGAAACAATATTTTTCTTTTAAGTCATGTTAGGTTTGTTAAAACATTTTATGTGCTTATTTGACTATATAGCGCTCATTCAGAAATGTAATATGATATACGTATATTGTCCTATATCAAGAATGATATTGTCATAAATGTTATCGATAAGGCAATATATTATTTTTACATTTGTAAATTTTTTTTTAGGCAAGTCATTTAACATATTTAAGTTAATAACGTATAAAGTGTTCAGTTGTTTATATAATACATTTTATTTATATAAGCAACTATTAAAACAACATAAATACCAAATATCTGTACTGTATGTTTACATTAATTGTGGTCTTGTACTTACATTCAAAATAAATAATTTGGTACAATGCACTTATTTTACATACAGGTCTTTACATTTTACTGTTTAAAAAAAACTATATGTAATTACCCCTGTAATATTCTATAATACATACATTATATCCCTTACACCTTATCCTGTAGATAATGTATGTATAGCATAGAGCACCTTTAAACCTACCTATACCACCAAACCTGTCCCTAACCTTACCTGTATCCCACCTCAATAGCTGCAAAAGTGTTTTTATTTTTTTATGTACTGTAAGTACATAGTAGTTAAGGCCACCAAATATACAGTGTGACACATTTGCTTTTATATAAATCAACACTGACGGGATAAATATAAATGTACATATCCAAATTAGGATTACATAAACATAGATGTGAATACGTATATGAAATTGTTTCAGTTTCTAATAGGTTTCATGTTTCAACTTCATATAAAAAGATATTTAATGTATGGAAATGTTATATGTATGCATATTATTTTTGTGCATGGGCAGCTTCATGGTACAGAAAAACACTATGTATCAATAAATGACAGGATGAGCTTAATATCAACCAATAATGTTGAGGATTCATTCATCTCTTTCTTACTAATGGAAAAGTGTCTACGCCAGGGCTGTAGGTTAGCCTCTCAACTGGATATAGACGTTCAAAAGACGGCAAAACACCAATAAGCCCTGCTATCTCTTTGTTATTGCAGACTGACAGTCCTTCACATTATTGGCTTAAATGACACCTCTCAGCATTCAGCAACAAAGCCCTGCTCCAATCGATAGACTCACCATGGCAACAGAATATGTTGAAAATACAAGGTTATGAACATGGCCTTTCTCATGCATGGATAGCATTTTAAACGCAACATGCAAAAATGCCTGTCAGATGAATCCTAATGCATGGCTTTGGGCAAAGGCACAAATATGCTAACCTGAAACCATGTGCCATCTTCTTCCAAGTCTTCTTGAACTGTCAAAATTGTGACATCGGTATTATCTCAGCTGTATGTGTGTTGTGTGAAGTTATTAGTCATGATTCCCTGCCTCAGGCCCTTTTGGTGACATTTTCACAAGACCAACAAGAGGAAGAGAATGAGAACCTCAGGGAGCAGATGAGGCATCAAGGTCTTAACTATATTGTAGTAGTGATTTACATGTGTATTTAATGGTGGTAATAATGAATTATTTGGAAATGTTGTTTTACCTCTTTAGGATATATATTTAATATAAAATGCTATTAATAGTATACAATTTCTGTGTCAAAGTCTTAGTAGTAAGCAAAACGTTGTGATCACCTCTGACCTGTTGCTCAACCTGTGGCAGATGTCTTATATTTTTCTGACATACAGTATACTACAAACTCAATAATATCTGAATCCAAATATGTCACAAGATATATCAATATAAAGCAAGAAACCAGCTACAAGAACTTCTATTTGTGACTTCAACATGTGAAGTTCAGCACATTGTGTGTTTTTTATTTTTATTCTGAAAGCTAAGTAACAGTGATAAATAGTTAATTGTGCTCCATAATGATTTGTTTTCATGAATTCCCCAATATTTGTTATATTGTTGCTATACAGTAACATATATAGCAAAAAATATATAATGCTTATTAGAATGTAACAAAACCAGCTATTTATTGCTCAATGAAAAATAGAGCAATCCTTAATTGAATCAACCTGGTCTGATAAAAATATGTACCTCTGTGCACATTTTGTGCCACACAGTTTTTACATGCCTCACGGTGCATTTACACGGGGTGTCAGCGTCAACGCTTCCCATTGACTTTGAATGGGTGACGTCAAGGAATTGTGGATCTGTCGGCGTCGCTTTACTGGCGTTGCTCGCGGCAAAAGTTGAGAATTTTTTAATTTCGGCCGGGCGCAACGCCAGTGAAGCGCCAGCCTATCAGGATCGCTCTATGAAAATACAGTAGCCAGGCGGCAGCCAGTCACATTCATCCTGTTCAAGAGCAGCAAACTGTCTAATTTCATTGGCTGATGAAACCCAGTGTGAACTTGATCTACTTTTTTTTTTACCCCAGTTAATTCTACTGTTGTGCAAATACATCTTTACAACTTTAAATCTTAACCAATGTTAAAGTTTCTATGCTTTTTGTTATGAGATATCTGTGTGAATCTTGGTTTCACAATTCAATTACAAAATATTAAGATATGTCAGAGCAAGATATTTTCAGTTAAAGCAGTTCAAACATGCATTTTAGTCTGTGACTAGCTTAAGCCCAGCCTAAGCCTAGGCCTAAGAAAGAATTTATTTTTTTCTCCCACCCCTAACAAAGATACGTTTATGCCGTGAGACCAGGTATAATTAAACTTGTTCATAAATTTAAAAAAACACAATATCACTTTATTTATATATCACTTTTATTAATTTAATAATTAATAGTTTAATTATTTTAACTTAAAATAATCACTTTACTCTGTATCATCATTTTGTGCCGTTTTAGCATTCTTATACAGTAATATAAACTGGGTAGAGTAAATACTTCAAAAGTATTTGCAGTGCATGTACTTTTCTTTACAAGTTTTGCTCTACTTTCTGCTTTCTTTTTTTGTGAGTCTAAAATTTTTGTTTGCGAGTTAAAACGTTTTGCTTGCGAATAAGCTGTATCTCAGTGGGCGGTCTCTACCTACCGGGATTAAAAGGCCTTTTACTATTGGTCACTCTCGATTGAAGTGACCACGCCCACTACGTTTTGCCGGCGCCAGTCTGACTGAGGAGCGAGAAAGGTTCAGCCATGGCGAACAACTGCAACAACAGGTCGTTTAATGGGTAAGATAACCAAGTTAACGTCTTAAACTCAGTGACAAGTGAATTTATGTAGTCTCTATGTAGTCTATGTAATCCATGTAGTCCCTCTATTCAACAGTATCGCCGAACTTAGCTAACGTTATGTATTTAAATATGTGAGTATGAGAAGAGAGACTATATAAATTCACTTGAATTCACCTACCATCATTAATGAGGTTACATGACAGTTTTTTGAAGGCAGTTGCCTGGCAGTCTACTACTGTCATATTAGCATTCTTCTTCCTCCTCTTTCTCTCAGAAAGACAGATCACCATCATCTCTGGAGGAATCAGCAAGACTAAGTCGCAGGGAGCAAGGACACTTGAGCGTTTTTTTAACAGATTAGTCCTGCTAAGAATTGCATTAGATAAAGAGCAGACGGGCATGAAGAGTCCGCAGGTAAATGCCAAAGCTGCACCAGCAAATGAGTCTGACCCGAAACCTCTGCTTTTAGTGGTGCATTGTCAATGAAAATGTGTTATCTGATACTTAAGAGGGTGCTTTTACTTTGGACTATATGGCTTTAGATGAACAGCACTCAAAGCTATGTCAGTAAATGATGTAGCAATCTCAGTTAGTGCTGTCTGACAGAGGCACAGGGTCCAGGTCCCATTTTTAGCCCACTGAAGTTGAAGGCAAATATTTAAATGTGCACTTCTGTTGACTAGCATTTAAAGAGCACTTCTGGTGCTGACAATAATTCACTATAGTTTTAGCACTTGATATTACAAATAGGTAAAATGCCCTACGTTGCTAAAAAAAAACTCACAAAAAGAACATTATTTTGTGTATATCGTGTAATAAAAAAAACATTATTTTCCACATACTGTACATTATTGTTGCTCTTCTAAGCGCCGCCTTTCTGAAATGTGTACATTTTAACAAAAAACGAAGGTGTGGTCTGATTGACAAGCTATCCAGTGTATTGTGATTGGCCGAATACAGCAAGCATAAAATGTTACATCTCTTACCTTAACGTGATGCAGTGTCCCAGTGTTATGACACAAAAACAATAAAAGTCGTTACAAACTAGGCATCAAGTGGGGGCATAATAACTGATTAATAATGACTTATACAGTCTTTTTTATGCGTAGCATTGCATCACGCAGCGTAAACAATGTCTGCATTTGTGATCTGAGAACAAGCACTACTATACACTGCACAAAACTCGCGATTGAATAGTAAGTAGCAGACACACCACACCAGACTGGAATTGGCCCATGTTGTGCACTAGCAGCCAGCATAGCTAACTCTCTTGGTTTAGGAATCAGTTCTCCATAAAATGTGTTGAACACACTACACATAATTGGGTTGAACTGTTCTGGAACAGTGTTGTGAATACAACTTAACCACTGATTTCTAGTTGTGTCCTTTTTTGGAAGCAAAAACAAAGTAGTTTCTCTTTCACAATGAAACACAGCGTCTCCAGAACATGGCACTGGCAGCAACACCACAGCGAGAATAATAGTGCCGTTTTCTTTCTTTGTGAAAACATTTGCACAGTATTATGCACATATTTCCACGGGGGAGTGTTTAAACGAGCCGTTTTAACTGGGTGTGGTCGAGTCTTAACCTTTATAAAGAATATCTTTTGATATCTTTTGATATATCTTTCAGAGTTTGACACTGTAGTATTTGCAACTTTAGGGATCTTTTCTATGCACTAACTGCTTGTGACACCTCAAAAAGAAAGAAATACTTGAAATCACATTATATGACCCCTTTTAGATATGTGTGCTCACAGACATCTATCAAACCAGTAAGAACTTTTAAAGTTGATCTGATATTACAGAATAACATATGCAAGACCTGCATAAGTCTATCTGCAGGGTGAGTATCTGCCAGTCATGGCTCTTGAATATTAATGAGCGATATTAAGTGACTGCGCCATCACTGCAACATCAGCACAGGTTAATATTCATGAGGTAAGCCACTGCCATGTTATATTGTCCCAACCACTGCTGTACTTTGCAGGCTACTTCCATCTTCAGAACATATTCCGGCACCTCTGCTATATCAGCAACCTTGAGGTGTCTAAGCATTATTATCAGAGAAGAGCAGTTACTTTCACCCAGTCTTGATATGAATTGCATAGACATATTCTAATGAAGACTGTTATCATGTGAAGCCCTCACCTTATCTTTGCGCTCACAAGAGCTGTACTCCGACACCTTCAGATGAGCTGTCTTTTAAATCCTGCCTTGTTTGTGCCAAGTGTTGTTGTCAGTGCTTTGAGATTCTCCAGTAAAATGGCTGATCATGATTATGCACTATTTCACATACATTGAAGGGCATGCTTTACTGCCTAAAATGCACTATAAAAGACAAGCGCCTTGATATGTCAGCTGTTATCTCAGCTGTGGGGTGGAATGATCATATGGTGTATAGCTGTTTTATGGGTCATTTGGTTGCTTTAAATCTATTGGAGAGCTTGAATTCAGCACCTTTATTTATTCTTTGTGCATTTCCTTTGTGTTGTAGTCAGTATGGTCAGATTTTGATCCTGTGCCAGTAATCGCTATAGCTGTTTGTTATGGGAGTGGGCTGTACCATATGGATGTTTGCATGTGCACAGAGTATATGAGGGGAGTTTATTAACTCGTGCTGATTATAGAAGCAGGCTTGACTTTGTTTTGCATCTGTGGATTCACCGCAGACAGAATTTAATCACAAAGCAGCAGCAAAAAGCATCATCAGGAATATAAATTAGGCAACAAACAGTTTCAAACTGGTCAAATAAAAAGAGACCGCTTATCAGCAAAGGGCCTTTATCTTGAGCCTTTGACTAAAATGTACAAAAATGATCCCAGTGGGTAAACAGAAGCTGGAAAAACTTCAAATCTCTGCATCCTGCCTGTCTTATCTCATTTCACAATGAGAGGGGGGTATGTATTAAAAGTTTTGATAGAAACCTTAAATCTCAATGTTTTGAGTCCCAGAGTTTACGACAGACGGAAAACGGTAAGGTATCAGCAAGATTCCCCTTGCAGACTGGAGAAACGGAGGATTAAAAATAAACTCAAACCCAAAGCGCATTAACAGGATTTGGGTTGTAGTTTTCGTCGGGAATTTTAAAAAGCCCAACAAGGTAATGTGATTTCTTTGCTCTGAAATAGACATTTTATATAGCGTCTTTAAAAATACAGTTGTCTTTAAAAATAAACCATGACATATTACACACACTGTGAAAAAATTTCACGTTGTTTCAACTGTTATCATTTAGTAAGTAGTTCCACAGAAGTTCTAACCTTTAGCTAGAAATAGAAAAAGTTTTATTGTTCGTTCAACTAAAATTTTTTTAATCGGTCAAGCATTTAGAAGTGACAGCAAATTATATCAATTAAAATGTAACCCTTTACTCCATGTGTTTTATTTACCTCAACTAAGATTTATTATTTGGCCATCATAAGAAATTACTTTGGAACTAGTTAATACTGTATATTTTATATTGAGTTTAAGAAAAACTATTTAAATGCTTAAAGCAGAATTTCAAAAGACAAATATTTACATTTTATTCAAATAGTAGGGTAGCTGTTTTATGGGAAGAGGACAGATCATTTCCCAATGACATAAAAACAAAATTAAATGATAGATATAACTTAAAAACAAGTATAATTTTATATCCATGTAATTAAAAGGTTAAAATGAGACGGGTTAAAAGGTTAAAAAAATTTTAAGGATGAGGATATGGTGTATATTTTATAAGATCCTTGACAAATCATATAATCATTACTTAATGCAAATGAGATGCACAAAATAATCCCCTTAACTAACCCTCCAGATTACATTCGGATCGACCTTTTCCTGAGCTCTCGGACCTCCAGACAATAACCGAGCGCACCCTTGACCTGTCTCGTAACAGAAGCCTCTCTGTGTCACTCGCGCAGCGCACCTTCACTTTTCAGATCAATATCTGTTTGTTTTCCTCAGTCACCCTGAGAAACGTACAATGTGACCGCAATAACATTCCGTGTTCCCACAAGCCCTTGCTGCAGCAGCGCTTATGAAATCTGTTCCATTTGTGAAAGGAGATCTGGTTGATAGTGTGACCTTATAAATCGACTGCTTCACTTCCTTATACACACGTACACACTTATAATGTGCAGAACACAAATTGTGTCCTTTGGGAAGCAAAAAGGGAGTGTGCAGAAGCACAATAGTCTGGCAGGACATCAGGGTTATTTCCGTGGGAGCTGTCGGAGCTGTTTATTTAAAGCGTTCTGACAGGCAAGCCGGCTAAATTGGGTAGGGGAACAGCGGCCTTTGCGGAATAAGCGTTAGAGCCCGGAGCAGCATGAACCCTTCTTCACACGCTAAACTAAACTCCCACGCTGAGATTTCTGCCCACCTGTCATTAAAACGCATTTGCCTTTGTTGCTGGTGCGTTCTGCTGCTGCTTTCTGTACAGAGCGATATAGCACAAATGTAGCGGTGGCGCTTAAGCTTCAAACGGACCTTGCATCGTACATTAGGGGCCCCTTTAAATTCATTTGTGCTCAGTATTGCTGTTGCTGTTTTTTAGCATGTTATTAGAAACCTCTTAGGTTCTCTCACCATGGAGTCTGTAGTGCTTTGAAGGCATGAATGAAGCTTGTCTGAAACTCTAATGCTGGCTGAGATGATTTGCTTTGTGTTTTGACTAGCCTGCTCATGCAAACAATATTCAAATGTTGAAGCGGATCGCTTGCTGTCTGATTCAAGAAATCATGCTGTTGAGGATGACAAAGCCATTTTCACAAAGAAGCCTTTGAAAACTAGCCAGACAATCCAATGGCTAATGGGACCGCCATATTAGTTCTGTTTTAGGAATGTTTCATCATGCACCAAATATGAGATGCATATTATTTAAACAATAACTGCTTTTAAAGAAATCTGATGGATTTGATATGGATACATGAGTGATCACAAGACAGCATTTTGACCTTTCTAGTTTTCTTGATGCAGTGTTGGACTTAGATCTTGTTTATATCTGATAGTAACATCTATTTCAGGTGGTCCAGTAACCAATGGTCATACGAGATGTTGTTTTTTTATTTATTTATGTATTTATTTACTTATTTACTTTTTAGTTTTGGTCGGGGAGAGTCTCTGATTTTGTGATTATAAGAATCACTTACTATTGATGAGGTGTGTACACTCCTCCGTACTAAAATTTTGGGTAAGTAAGATATTTAATGATTTTTAAAGACCTTTCTTCTGCTCATCAAGGCTGCATTTATTAGATAACAAATCCAGAAAAAACTGTAGTATTGTGAAATATTTTTTTTATTTAAAATAGTTTTCTGTGTGAATATATTTTACATGTAATTTATTCCTGTGTTACAAAGCATCGTTACTCCAGTCTTCAGTGTCACTTTCAGACCTTTCAGAAATCATTCAAATATTTTGATGTTTTATTATCAGTGTTTGAAACAGTTGAGCTGCTTTATAGTTTTTTTAGGAATCAGTAAAATTTTAAAAAGAGAAGCATTCTGTAACGAACGGGACCAACACACGTGAGTAAAAGTCAAAAACAAGGTTTATTAACATCCAACGGAGAAATAAGGTGAGTAACTAAGATTCTTCCAATACTGGGAAATAACGAAACTAAAGAGTCTTTGATAATCCACAGGGGTTCCGGGAGTCACACACCACCACACACCGAGGGGAGACGAGGAGACG